>JBAGKO010000013.1:14047290-14063919 GCA_037177275.1 Acacia concinna
GAGTTCAAAAGTAATAAAACCAAGTGTTTTGAGCTGTCAGAAATTGCCGGCCATGTTGTTGAGTTCAGGTTCATACTGCTGATTACGATTTTTGCTTCTTGATTTTGAATGGAGATATAATTTTTGTTTCCTCCCTTTTCTTTCCTTATGCAGTGCTGATCAATATGGAAGCAGATTCATCCAACAAAAACTTGAGACAGCCTCAAGGGAAGAGAAAAACATGGTTTTCACTGAAATCATGCCACAAGCATTTTCTCTAATGACTGATGTCTTTGGCAATTATGTAATTCAAAAGGTAGTATGTTCTCTTTTTTATGTCGACATTGGATACTCTTTGATGTGCTCTTTGAAATATTATAAACGTTTTTTGAGTATGCTCTAGTGGTTGAGATATTCCTTTTGGACTGCACGCCTAATTCATGCTGGTTCATGTTTAGTTTTTTGAGCATGGAACATCAGCACAGATAAGAGAACTAGCAGAGCAGCTTAATGGTCATGTTCTGACCCTTAGTCTTCAAATGTATGGCTGCCGAGTTATCCAAAAGGTATGCTGCCTAATTATCCACCTTACTATTATTGTTTCCTATAATTGCATGAGTTACTTTGTTTACATCTAACAATTTTCTATGTTGTGGAGTTAGTGTGTCCTATTTGTTGGAAACACAATTGCTTTTAATGTTAATGTGTATGGGGAAGTCGATGTTGCTCCAATTTCTACGTTAAGTTCGTATGCAATGTTTTGATATCACCATTAACTGGTTGTAAAGGTAGGCACTCTGTTAAAACCACCTTTATTAATTAATACATTTCTGTATACTATTTGTACTATTTTGTTTTAGGATTTTGTTATAAGGATGGTGGTGGTGGAGTCGATAGTGACTGAATCTTTTATTTTATTTTTTACTCCCCTAATTTCAGAACTGCAACAAAGCCTTAAGTGTCTCCGATTGCCTGCAGATTTAAATGGGACATAAGTGTGTTGTATGGTTTGACCTGGTTGTGTGCAATTATCCCGTGTATTTGAACAGATGTGTTAGCTTATTAGTATGCTGTAATTGATAATTGATCTTGTGTCACTTTTCAGGCTATAGAAGTTGTTGATCTCGATCAGCAAACTAAAATGGTAAAAGAGCTGGATGGTCACATCATGCGCTGTGTGCGTGATCAAAATGGAAACCATGTAATCCAAAAGTGTATTGAATGTGTACCGGAAGATGCAATCCAATTTATTGTTTCTACATTTTATGACCAAGTCGTGACATTATCAACTCATCCATATGGTTGCCGTGTAATACAGGTGAAGGACACTTTTCCTTTTTAGCTTCAATGCATGTTGGCACATATTTGCTGGCATTTAGTTTGAAAGATATGAATGATAAGTCTCAACTTGACGGCTTTTTGTAAACAGAGAGTGTTAGAGCACTGCCATGATTCCAAAACACAGCAGATAATGATGGATGAGATTTTGCAGTATGTTTGCATGTTAGCTCAAGACCAGTATGGGAATTATGTTGTACAGGTTTGTAGTAGTTCTGAGTCTTCTTCCCTTTACTTCAAAAACTTTTGGTCTTTTGTTGTCATGCATCAATGACAAGCAAATGCACATGTCTTTAATGTAAGAAATTGAAGATCTAAACTGGTTGGCTAATCAAACAAGGATTCTTTCTTTTTTTTCTTTTTAAATGAGCAAGGATTCGTTTCTGACATGCTGAAAATGTTGTTTATTAAAGGTGTTGTGGTCCTGGTTTGTCGGAACTGAAACCAGTGTTTCAAATTCTAGTCAGGCCGTGTCTTCTGTGTGACTAGTTTTGCCTGTTGTAGGAAGAGTTGATAATATGTTCATTGATCTGTATCATCAAGCTCAATCCTTTATTATGACTATTTTTCAGGAGAAATGAAATATAACACGTGCAGACATCTTTGTTATTATCTCTGCTTTAATCTTGTTGTCTACCTGAATTACACTGCAACTTAGAGGAGATGTAAGATTATAAACCTTGATAACCTAAGATTATTAATCATTTGCTTAGTCAAAATATAAGATGAAATTCACTGCACAATTAGACGTCTGCACATGCCTGTTTAATTTATTTTTGGTCAAGGACATGGTTATCCGTATGTGTTCTTTTATTGATTCTGGCTTATCTGTTTTACTCTTCTGATTATTGCATAAAATTTTCAGCATGTGCTGGAGCATGGGAAGCCACATGAACGCTCAGCTATTGTAAAGCAATTAACCGGGCAAATTGTGCAGATGAGCCAGCAGAAGTTTGCCTCTAATGTTATAGAAAAGTGTCTAACTTTTGGAACACCAACAGAGCGTCAGATCCTTGTAAATGAGATGCTTGGTTCCACTGACGACAATGAGCCCCTACAGGTTTGTGACCTCTATAAGTGATGGACTGAAAAATCAAAGATATATCTTGTATTTTTGTATTTTGTTTCTCTAAAAGCTCTGGAATCTTCTCTGCCTCGATGATGTCCAATGCTCTTTAATATTCTTATATCCTTTGTGCCTTTCAATTGATGTTATGGACTTTCAAGGGAGTTTGAAAATGAGCTTTAGACCCTTGAATAAAAAATATAAAAAATGAAAACTAGTTTTTTTAATGCATAATTGAAAAGCATAGTTATTGTTAACACTTAACAATAACACAGGTAGGATACATAGTGTGGCATATCTCTATTTTATTGTATATTTTTATATCTACCTATGGGATTATTATTATTATTATTATTATTATTATTATTATCATTTTGGATTAAAAAGTATTGAACAAAATACCTCATACCCGCGTAGAGCATATGACCCAAGTTGGGCTGCTACACTGTAATTATGTAGTTATTAATTTTAGTGCCTCAGTAATGAGGCACATTGATACGTGGGAATAATAGTAAGGAAAGGGGTAGTTTAGGAAATCTCTATGTCCTAAACTACCCCTTTCCTTACTATTATTCCCACGTATCATATTGCTTGTTTTTTGTGCAATATAAAAGGAATAGAATTCCGATATACATATTAAATGCCCCTTATGTGTGTGTATTTCTCATTTGTCATCATATTACTAATCTAGAAGATCGGAGTTTGAAGAAACAAATCGTGTAACATTATTTTTGTATTAGCTTAATTAATCAATGTGATGAGTATTGGGTGTGACTGGTTTTTATCTTTTTTCCAGCTTCAAGAGCTTTTTTTCATCATTCTTTCACCTTTTCTTACCTTTTGATTGGTTTCTGTTGGTTTCAGGTTATGATGAAAGATCAGTTTGCAAATTATGTTGTACAGAAAGTGCTGGAAACGTGTGATGACCAGCAACTTGAGCTCATCCTTAATCGAATAAAGGTTCACTTGAACGCATTGAAGAAGTATACATATGGAAAGCACATAGTCGCACGTGTAGAGAAACTGGTCGCAGCGGGAGGTATTTCTCATTTTCTAATTGTTATCTCTCATTTTGGTTAGTACTTGTAATAAATTGAGCATCATTAATCGAAGTGATTTGTTGCTCCAGTAATGCTTGGGCTATTCAATAGTCATTTTCATTTCTATTTCTGGAAGATGATACCTGTAAGAGCCACTTTACTAGTTTGGGTAGATTAAGAAAATGAGATAAATGAGTTAACTATAACAAATGTCACATGATCTTTTTGAAGTAACCTTGTGTAACATTAGATTATATTTAAGTTTGTAAGTTGGGTAAATTAGTAGGGGGCAATAATAAATATAGAAGACAAAATGGATTGATATCTTGTATTCAGGACCAATTACAACTCATCAACTATCTTTCATAAAGACAAAAGAGGGTAGATTATTTTCTTGTAATATATTCCTTCTAATTTGTGGATATTAAGGAAATTAGTTTTGTTAGTTATTTGTAATAAATGTGAATTGAGTTTTCTATAATACCATATTTAATCATGTACATTATAACTCCTAGCGGAGCTCCTTACTACGTGCATTTAATTAGGATGCTTTAAGAAAAAAATTATAAATTTGGGAGACAAGGGGATTGAGGTGTTATATTTATGATCAAAATGAACTACTTATTAGGCTTACATTTAGGATGGAAGCAGTTCATAAAATAGACTTCCAAGAACAATACTTTAGTTCTTTTGGTGTTTGTTCTCTGATTGCTTAGTGTTGAGCTATCCATCTGTCTTGTTTTTGTTGACGAAGCTAATGGCAAAAGCAGAGAAATTGTGACGAAGTTTTCATCTTTTGTCAATGACCTTGCAAATGCAAGTATTTTCTCTATTTCAGGGTTTGTATAATAACATACAAATTTCTCATTTTAATGTTTATGCAGAGAGGAGGATTAGTTTGACCCTCAATCCGACTGCGCAGACGGTGTAGGAAATGAAAGTCATTGTACGGCTAACTTAGTATATTACAAGCTCCTCCTCTTGTTACTTGTAAGCTGCTGCCATCAGCAGCCGCCGTTCTGTTGATTCTGACAAACGGACGGCATCGGGTGGGAATAAGGAATCTTCGTTGTACTTGAAATGTACTGTACATTTGTTAGTTTGAGGTTATATATATAATTATATATACCTAGAATCAGAATCAGAATCAGAATCAGAATCAGGTTTAGCGGAGGCTTGGAGGCTTGGGCTGGGAATGAGTACTGCCTAATGCCCAAGCAGAGATAAATTGTTGGTCTTGTTTTTTATGAAGTTGTAAAGGCATGTAGTTTTTGCTTTACTTCGATTGTGACTGTAAAGATAAGTGTTTTAAGAACTCTCTTGTTCGAGAGACCCACAATTTTTGCGGTGCATGATATTTTATTTTTCTTCTTGTCTCACCTTTTCCTGTTAAGATTACCTCTAGAACTACAATTACCCTACTTTGTGACGATGGGTGGGGTTAATAGACAAATTTTTTTTATTTTATGCTTGTTATTTAGAAGATATAAATAATTTCAATTTCACCTAAACTTATTAAATGCGATGAAGGAAGAATGTAATAATAATCTTCTTCCGAGTACAAGTTACACCTATAGCTGCCTGATGCTAACATGTAATGTAAGAGCATGGTAGGGTTTTTAATAATTTGAACTCATGTAAAAATAGTACCCGCTTCGTGGGTGTTTGGATTAACTTTTGAGAATAGTTTTTATGAATTTCGAGGTGAGCATGTGAGAAGTTTTGTCTTGGTTTGCGCAAACTTAAATTTGAAACCGTGGTTTAGGAGTTTCTTAAATACATAAATATAAGACCTTCTCATGATTAAGGTATCGCTTCATGTTTGTATTGGTAGCAAATAGGCCTGATAATAGGTCTCTATCAGGTGGTCTATGACTTAGCTTGCTTAGGGCTTGTTAAAAAAGTGAGGTTAATGCCAATTTTGAGTATTATGTAAGTATGTCTTTAAAATGGCTTCAAGATTGACCTTGCCTTGTAAAGGATGAGGTTTAAGTTTAAAAAAAAGCTTGCACCTGAGTTTTGGCATAGACTCAGGCTTTTTATACTAGACTCAAACCTATTCAACCAAATCTTAGTTTGGCCTATTATCACCCTAACAACAAAGAAACAGTCCCTAGGAGCATGTCTAACGTCCTTTGTGACTTTTACATCGATCACGTAATCCATTTGGATGGAGATTTCATTTGTGCTTGATGAGACTAATAGTGAGTCTCTCATGCATCATCCAACATGCAAAAGATTTTCACCTTTGTGGGATTTTGAGTTTCCAAATGTTAGTCCATCTGCCCATCGATGTTTTATCATCGGTAAATAGATGCCTTCATTTGTTTTATTAGTTGATCTAATTTACTTCTGTTGATGCTTTCTTAACAATAATAATTAAGGAAGAAATGGAATAAAATAATTAAGAAAAAAAGGCTATAATCTTTTAAAAAATGCATGTCATGTTAATAACTTAACTAACATTTTTAATCTAGTCAAATAAGGTAATTAAACGTGTCATATATTAATAACCGAAAAAAGTATTTCCTTAGGTCCTTGTTGCCTGCCATGTGTCTTTTAGCAAGTGTTTTTAGTTCTTTTTGTAAGACCTTTGGCTAATTTCATTGTGTATAATATATTTTTTCCATATATGAACATATACTATAAGGTAGTGCAAGAGAGTGTGAATCAATGTGATATTAGAGTTTAACTAGTTAACAATAATTAATATTAGAAATCAACTTAACTTGTGATAAACTTAATGCTCGTTATTTTCATTGAAAAATCATGTATTCTTTTTTTACATATGATTACTAAGATAAAATTATTTTATTTGTTTTCTATCTGGTTTATTATACATATTTTTTGAGTGATCCCTAATTCTTTCTTCTAGTGCATCCAATTTCAACTTGCATTAATTTCTGAGCTTTTAATTCATAGCAGACTAGGTAGAGTCACATGGAATAGTAGGGGAATCACATGGGCGCAAAAAACCATTAAAGGGCAATAAAAAAATTATGGGCTGCAAATTAAAGTGCACCCTGTTTCTTGTTCCTCATCCTTTCGCAATTTTATTTATTTATTATATACTCTACATGTATAATCTTCCTGATTGCAAATATTTTAAATTTTTTTACCCAGCCAGGGAATAAAGTGGTTCAGAGTTCAGATACATTGCTTTTGATTATTAATTTATATATGCTTAAAACTCATAATAATAATAATATTAATAATTTATCTATTATTGCAGATTACAAGAACATGAAACAGATTCGTTCATAACACCATTGATGCTCATACACAAGGGAAAATTACCCTTAAGGATCAAGTGATGAATACATTGCCATCAAGGGCTTCAAATTTGCTAAAAAAAAAATTTATACAAAGCCTCTAGTAAACTTAAGAGACTTGAATATTTCAAACTTTGTGATATTTATTGCAAGTCATGAGAAACATCTTATAAATGAAGTGAGAGATTTCACAAATTATGTATTACTCAGCATAATAGGGACCAAGTATGAATTCCTAAAAGTCTATATCATGAGCATCTTGGTAATTTTACATATAACATAAATTCCTATTCAAGACTGTGATCCTTGTTAATAATTACCAATTTGAGGTCTTTAATAACAAATATGGTTCCCATTGGGTCCACAAGCGCAATTTTCTCAGAACCCAATGTCCGGGGATCTGGCAAACCCTAAAACTCTGATATGTTAAAATAATTACATTGTGTATTTGCGTGTGCTATTTTTTTTTTTATACATACAGTAATATATGGGTGCATGCGTGTTAATTGTTTAAGATTAGACTCACTTACAACACATTTTCAAACATAAAGCAACGAGAGACTAATCCATAATCTACATAAGCATAAAAGGACTACAATTTTTTTAAAAAAATTCCTTTACACAGATTATTCAAGATTTTGAATTGTCTAAAGTTATAATTGACACTGATATAATTAACCTTGTATACTTGCAAGTAAGCCATGTGGATTTTTTATATACTATTTGTGCTATAACAAACTCTTACTATTAATACTTTAATAATCACCTACTCAATTACTTAATTGAACAAAATCATGTACTGTATATAAATCTCGCTTATCCTCATTTAATTGAATAGAAGTATATTAAGTATATAAAACAAAATATCTTAAGTTTTTTTCTATATATACTCTGGTCCTATATATAAAGTAGAGAGAGAAGATTTTTTTGTCATATTTATAAATTATCTCATTAAAGTTTTGCTATAAATGTACAATTTTATCCTTCCATTAATTAGTATGTTGAATTTGTTTTCATTTGATACTAATATACTATATATATTAAATAGGGTAGAGTTGAAAAATTGCTGAACTTCATAGCAGAGTTAATGAGATTCAAGGTTTTCCTTTATCTGTGTGAAAAATATTGAAAGTGCCCTATATATAGAATCAAAGGAGTATATATGAAAGCTTGGGTTGTTTTCTCCCAACTAGCTGCTGTAACAAGGACCAAAGTAATTGAAAGGAATATACTTCTTCTAGTCTACAATATAGGGCGCTTCTAAAAGAATTGCTCAGTTTACAACATAGGGCATTTATAAAATAATTAATGCTCATTTTCTAATTTTGTCCCAACAATTAATGCTTATTTTTAGTTTATTCACTCATTAAAATTTTAAATATATTTTTCAATAAGGGGTAAAAATGGATAAAAGTTACAATTTAAAATTTATTAAATGAGTTAATTGTCATTTTTTTTGTTTCTTGTGAATTAGTTGAAGTGCCCTGTATTATAGATCTAAGAGAGTACCTTTCAAGGATTTTATCGAGAGAATATTAAATAATAAAAGAATGGGAAAAAAGGGAGAGAATGACATTTAAATACCATATGAATTTACAAAACCCAAAAAGGTCTGCTAACATTTCAAAAAGACACTAAGGTACCATAACTAAGTTGAGTTTTTCAAATTTGTTAATGTGAACAGTGATTAGCACAAACTGGCGAATCCTATTACTATTCTTACAAATCACATTATTCAACTTGCGAAAATCCCCTCTCTTCTCTGTTTTTCAAGTTGGCTTATATAAACAGTAGCAGGATCTCGCAAAATGAGTAATGAGATTTGCAAGTCTCATAATAGATTTGGCTAGTTTTTTTCTTATCTCTGTTTTTCTCTCTCCCTCTGACAGCACTGTTCATTTGACACTAACACTGACTGACGTATAGTGACAAATGAACAGTGCTATTATAGGGAGAGAGAAAAACAGAGATTAGAAAAAACTAGTGAAATTCATTACGAAACTTGCAAATTCCATTACTCATCTTGTGAAATTTACAACAATAAATTTGAAAAAACCCAATTTGGTCATAGTACCTTAGTGTATTTTTAAAATGCTAACAAACCTTTTTGAGTTTTGCAATTTCATATGATATTTAATTGACATTTTCCCAAACAAAGGAAAGCTCATCTTTTGTACTTTTTGCCATGGCCCAAATACTTTGATTTATACTTCATGACGAAGCAATTGGGCAAATGAACAGCATTTTCTGTCCTCATTATAAAATATAGTATGTGTATAAAAAAGAGAACAATTGTGCAAATTAATTCTTTTGGTGGATGTGAGTTATTATTTTTGGATATGTTATCTAGGGTTATGGTATGTTATGTTGATTTTGGCTCGAAGTGTCTTACCCATATTGTGTTTATTTTTTACAACATTTGTGATAGTGCGTCTTATCGCCATTCATATATATATGTGTTTCCTACTACTACTTCTAACATTCCATGTAAGATTTATTTTACAGTTCAATTTCAACCTCGTCAATATGTATAGCTCAAGAATTGCTGAATTTATCTAATGAAGATATGTTAATGAAGCAAATACAACATAGTTTTTGGAAGCTCGTAAAAAGTATTTAAAGTATTTTTCTACAACTTGAGATTCAACTTCTCTTATATACTTTTCTGTTAAGTTGTAAAAACACTTTTAAAAGACTTAAATAAAGATATGCTTTATTCTTGTTGTATAAACTAGTTATCTAAACTTCTCAAAAAAAACTCACCACCCTGGGGTTTAAGAGCAGTAAAAATTTTCAAGAAGATAACCTACAACAAGGCTGTCAAACTCACTAATTTAAATAAACTCGTGACAAACATATAAACTCAGATCATAAACTCGTAAAAGTTTACTTTGATTTATGATTAGTACGAGTATAAGTCGAAACATGACACAATTTTATAAAGTAGAAACATTAAATCAGAGAGTCAATTTATGAGTTTAACAACAATGACTTAAAAAAAATTTCCTTCCTTCTATTTCCCTCCTGCTAAACAGGCTGTAAGGACAAGGGGAAAAAAAAAAAAATCTTACATACAAATGCTTAGTAATAAGTTTTGAGGTGTTACACTCATAGGGGAAGTAGATGTTTTTCTAAAAAAAAAATACTCAATAGTGCTGCTCTCTCTATATGACGTCTGGAAAACAATGATATATTTTTTTTTGCCAGTAATTATTGATATATTGATAATTAACAACTTGTAATAAAATAATTAGTTGTTTGTTGCGTGATACCAATCCACATTGGGCAGTTGAAAAAACAAGCCAGCAAGTTATGAACCCGTGGATTGATATATATCACTTTAAATGGTATTGAAATGCTGAAAGGAAAACCAGTGGTTGACCTAAGTAGGGGCATATCCAGAACCAAATAGTCATTATGTGTATAATTATATTGAGGTCCCAAGTAAAAAAAATTAATATAAAAAAGGTTTGTATGATAAGTTGATGAGTTATTATTGATAAGTTGAGGAGTTATATTGACAATTTAAAGGGTTAGTTGGGATTTATTAAAAAATAATTTTCTTTATTTAGGACTTAATGTAATTCTCTCTTTTTTTTTTTTATGATAAAAACCGAAGGAAATTATTTTAAAAGATAGTGGATAGATGCAAAGCAATTATTGAAGATTGGAACCATCTTGAAAGTGATCATTTTTTGGCATATTAAAAGTATTATCATTTAAGTGAGATGATACCATAAATTATTTAGAAATTTATAAATGTTTTTTATTTTTTTCATTTCTAAACTTTATTAATTTAAAACAGTCAAATCCTTATAATTTCTTAATTCAAATTATTTAATACTTATATTTTCTTATTTGATAATAAAATGATTTATTATAATTATTTAATTAAATAAATTACAAGAATTGGATAACTAATTTAATTGTGAAGACTGAATTGATAATTTAGAAAGTTTAGAAATCATTATTCATTAAAATTAAATAATTTTTAAGTCAATCATCTTAAAATTTTGCAACAATTTAAATTAGGGTTAAAGTGCAAATTCGTTCTGGAAGTATTCGCGGAGGAGTGTATTTACCTTGTATGTTTTTTTTGGCTCAATTCCTTCCTAGAAGTTTCAAAAGTGGGCAAATTTGCCCATACCGTTAGTTGACTATCAGTTGACTAAATATGTTAAGCTGACAGTTCACAAGTCATCCCCATACCGTTAGTTGACTAAATTCGCGGAGGAGTGTATTTACCTTGTATGTTTTTTTGGCTCAATTCCTCCCTGGAAGTTTCAAAAGTGGGCAAATTTGCCAATACCGTTAGTTGACCATCAGTTGACTAAATATGTTGAGCTGACAGTTCACAAGTCATCCCCTATATTTTTGTTAAGGTGAAAATTTATCCCATAAATTTTACATCTAACTTTTAAAAAAGATGAATTTTAAATGTGAGAAAAAATTTTCACCTTAGCAAAAATAAATTAAATGACATGTGAATTGTCAGTTCAATATATTATATATTTAGTTAATTAACGGGCAAAATTAACGGATTTAAAACTTCCAAGATAAATTGTCACTTTAACAAAAATAAAGTAGATGATCTGTGAACTATCAGCTCAATATATTTAATCAACTAACGCTCAACTAATAGAAGGGGCAAATTTGCTCAGTTTTAAAACTTTCAAGGCAAAATTGTGTCAAAAAAAACTTTTAGGGCAAATACACTCGTCCGCAAATATTTTCGGGGTGAATTTGCATCTTAACCTTTTAAATTATTTAATAATTTTTAATCAATATATACACTAACATGAAATGCCTTATTTTTAAAAGGTCGATTATTCGTAACCAAAAAAAAGGTTGATTATTCTGATGCAATGGGGATAAGTTAAGATTAAGAATTTAAGACCAACAAGAATAGTCCTATAGATTTAATAAAATGGTTGGAGAGTGAGGACAAAAATGAGAAAAGGTCAAAACATAAATATCTTGCAAATCTATTTTGGTCATTTCACAAGATATTCCCCATAATAAGGAATGTTGATGCCACGCGCACATCCTTGTTGCATTGAAATAAGGTTGACTGAGCCATCGATTGACATTGACAACAAGTCAAGCGAAACATAATCGATGGTAATTATTCTACACGCGCTTATAAGAAGCGTGATAATGTCTTTTCTTACAAAATAGTGTAATGCGGCAGATGGATTTCGTCACCTGGCCCAATAATATTAATATGTAAACGGATATGCTTCAAAGTTTTCGGCGTCAGTCTCTTTTTTTTTCTTTTTCCATCTTTGCCCTTATTCCTCATCATCACCTTCTTCCCACTCCGGCACCCCCTCCTTATCATTCTGTCCCTGCCAAAATTAAAGAAAGGTGAATTGTTTAGGTATTGGCAAGAGTGATTTTGATTTTAACTTACTTAAGTTTGAGGTTAGAGTTAATTGTTAGTATTATATTCCCTTTAGTCTTAATTATAAAGGCTGTTGACTTTTTCAAAACATCCTAAAAGAATTATATTACTTTTCTCAAATGATTTTGGGGCTTCCTAACGTTATTCTAAACAAACCCTAAATAATTGAATTTACATGCTTGTCTGAATATAAAATGAAAAAAAAAACTTCTAAATTTACATATGCTTCCACTTATTATTAATATAGAATGTATTTCTTAATTTGGTTATTTTAAAGAAGCCAGTCAAGTAAGTTAATATGATATATATTTTCTAAAATATTATAATAATCTTCCTTGTTTTCTTTCTTCCCTCTTTTGTTTAATTATTGTTAAGGAATCATCCATATAAGTAAATTAAGAAATCTTCACAAATATACAAATAGGTCTTATACTAGTATTTATGATTAATATAAACTTCAAAAAACATGGTTAATACTTCATTTGGTGTCTGGTAACTTATAATAATAACCATAAATTTTTACATTTTTAGTATAAGGTAGTACTCCCTCCGATCCTAATTATAAGAGATAGTTAACATTTTTTTAAATGATCTTAAAAAAAACTAATTACATTACTCTAAGACATGAAAGTTTATTATTTTTCTTTAAACTATATTGTTTTATTTATGAACTAATATATAATATAATAAAATACGTTATGTGATTAAGTAATGTAATTAGTTTTTTTAAGATTCTTTAAAAAAATCAACTAGTTCATATAATTAAAACTGAAAGGAGTACATAACAAGCATAAGAGTAGCATGTTTCCTCGAATTTAGTGTCTAGTTCTTGGTTGATCTTAGTCATGTGACTCATTATTATTTTATGTTTAGTAAAATAAAATTTGTTATTGCTCGTATTTGTTAGTCTCTACATAATTCCAAACACACTATCGCTGCTTTCCATTCTTCTTGTCCGCACTTGATAAAGAAATAAAAAATAAATTATACTTTTGTTTTTGATAAAAGAATAAGAATACTGTTTATAGGTACAGATTAAAGAATTTAACTCTCCCAACTCAATGAAAGAGGTTATTATCACAAGATAGAAATGCAGAAAATGACACTAATGATTTCCCAATAAGAAAATAACCCAGTTCAATCATCTTTCCACACCACGGGTTTAATTTCCTGGCTCATTTTCTCTTTGATGACATTATTAGATCATGCATGGTTATAATTTAGAACATATTAAATATTTGTTTGGAATAACTTATTTAGAGGCAATAATATCTTATTTGTGGAGTATAAAGTAAGTATGTAAGAAGGATGTTTTTCATATTTTGTGTATAAAATCTTATTTGATATAAATAAGTCATACCAAACAAGCTCTAATTGCATCGTTGTTCTTCTTAATCTTATCTGGTGGAAAAGAATTTGGCCAATTCATCACTTCACAGGAATATATATATATATCCCCGATATTTGCTGCGACTAATTTCTCACCTTGCACTTTGACTGGACTTTTTTTTTTTTTACCCGTTTCCGGATTAACTGGACCTGTTGTACTTTAAGCTTTTTATTATTATACTGTACTCATATGGTTTTTATTTTGATTAAAAAAAATTGTAGTCGAATCTGAACTGAAAAGCACTGCAATCTAATTATAAGTCAGCAATGAGCATCGTATCGTTTTTGTAAGTACCGTATGTTCTTATTTCCCCGAGACAGAGATCTAAACTGCAACCTAATTTTTGCCCAAATAAACAAAAAGGCCAAAGTTTAACCTAAGATTGTGTTGGCCAATAGTTTGTACAAACTTGCGAAAATAAGGTAATTGTTTCCCTGCTATATTCTCAGCTGCTTTTAACAGTTTCCTTTCTTAGGATGTCCTTAAACAGGTAATTTTTTCTTATTACTATAATATTCCAGTGGATTGTTTTCTCAAAGCCCTCTTATTGTCTGTCAAAAGAGTCTGATCGTTATTATTTATTACCAATAATTTTTTTATACAAACAAAAATTTGATTTTTATATTTCTTTTGTGAGAAAATGAGCATATCTTCACAGAAAATTAATTAAGAAAAAAATTGAAATACTCAAACATAACTACTATGCTTAATTTGATTATATATATAAATCATGCCTCTTGAGATCAAGGTTTGGGTTGAGTAGACCACAAAGTCACATGAGATTGGTGGACTTGTGTCTGAAAAGAATTGTGGTGTGTCTTTGATACCAACTTAAACTTTTATCGTGATGTTTAAAACTTCATTGATAACATAAAGTTATTCTAGCTCTATAAAATTTTATTGGTTCTATTTGAATTTCAAATTCAAGTTTTAGAGAGAAGTCACTTTGTGTTAAGAGACAATGATAAAAGTAAAATATAATGAACATATAAATACTAACGGCCTCTAAGTTGTGTGGTATGACTAATACCTTATGTGGCACTCAATTCGATTCCGGTCATATGTAATAAAAAAAATGAATATATAAATGCATTGATAACATATTCTTTTAACAAATTATTAAAAGCTGCTAAAATGACAAGTTAACTTTGTGTTTTGACGAGTTCACGCCATATGTTATTGGTTAACAAATTCATTTCATATATTGATAAGTAGGAGACACTAACATGATAAGTTAGGATGTTAACAAGTCTACTTCATATTAGCGAGTAAACAAGACTGAATATGTAAATTAAAGGATATGGTTAACAAGTTCTCCTAAATGAACTGACAAGCTAACATAACTAAAAATAAGTATTCACTTTAACTCAAGTTTGAAAACTTAATGTATTTTATACACAATCTTTTGAATTATGTCACAAATAAGTATCAATAGCTTAATGGTTATGTGTTATTGACATTTCGGTCACTAACCATTAAAACAACTGCTTTCATAATTTTTAAAAACGTTTTTAATGCAGTAATTTTATCCTATATATACCCCTATTTTCATAATAGGTTAGGTATGATTTGAAATAAAGAAATCACAACATTAATAACAAAATTCTTTCTAACTTATATGAAAGGTGATCATTTTTAAATACTAATATTATTTAAAATTTTGTAAACTTTTAAAAGTAAATCACCCTTATTAAACTTCATATTTTTTTTCCTACTTTGGTTGCTAATAAATAGAGCTATCAATAGTAGCTAACCTGGAGCCTAAAAAGGTAGGGTTCGAAAAGCTCGCATGCTAAAAAATCATTTAACTATTGAAGCCTGACCCTTAAACATGAGGACTCAGGACCGGTCCTTAGACTTTCATTCCATTTATTGAAGTCTAATATTTTTTTCAAATTTTTTGGAATATCAAAAAATAAAACAAGTCTCAAAATTTTGAAGTTAATAATAATTATTAATAAAACGATTTGAAATGTTACATATATTTATTTTTTGGGCCAATATGTATGTGTATATATATTTATATACAAATAATTATTTACTGTTATCGTATAAATAATTTATAAATCTAAAAAATATATATTTTATTAAAAAAATTATTATGAGCTTAAAAGGGCTAGCCTTTAGTCTTAAAGGATCGGCCCTTTTGTTTTCGGGTTTAAAAGGGCAAGTCCTTTTAAGTTCAATTTTTCTTTACATTATATAAAATACAAGTCCAGCTTTTAATTTAAAAAGGTTTAAACGGGCAGGCCCAATTATTTTGATGACCTTACTAATAAACATATGTTCGATCAGAAGTAAAGTGTTTGTTAGAGAACTTAAAAAAAGTGCATTTTAAGCATTTTTTTTTTCACAAATTAAAATTTTAAACACATAATCACTAGATTGATGCCTTTTACATTTGAGTCTAAGAACATGCCAAGAAATTTTGACATATATATAACCTATTTTCACAACATCTTAGGTATGCTTTTTTTCTTTGAAGTTGGCCATGACATCTTAGGTATGATTTGAAATAAAGAGATTAAAATAACAAAATTCACCCTAAATTATATGAAAGGGAATTATTTTCAAACACTAGCAGTATTTAAGATATTGTAAACTTTTTAAAGTAAATCACACTAATTAAAATTCACATTTTGTTTTTTGTTAACTATTTGTGTTTGATTTCACCTAGAAGATCATACTTGCCCCTCTTACTTTGGAAGCTAGTAATAAATAAACATTTGTTCAACCCGAAGTGAAACACTGATCCTTTTTCACATTTTGGGCCGAAGAACATGTCTCAAATTGCTCACAAGGTTTTGGTGGGTAAGAACTAGGCACTAGACAGCTAAACCCCCCACATGATCTTAAATTGTACTAATTGTGAGGTTGTTTTAAGACACACCAACGTCGTTATAAATAAAACCCTAGACCTCAACGAGGTAATAGATCTTCGCATTCCCTATCTACCGTCACTTCCATATCTAACGGCCCTGGCTTCTGCACTCGTGTTTATCACTGCCCTCATTCCTTCTCCACTTGCAGACTCTGCGTCTCTCCTAACTTTGGATGAAACCTTGGTCGATCTTCATCGTCATTTACTTTGAGTCCGATTCTTATATCACCATCTAAATTCTCATCTGCGAAAGTGCGAA
>JBAGKO010000013.1:14064019-14074503 GCA_037177275.1 Acacia concinna
TAATGATGGATGAGATTTTGCAGTATGTTTGCATGTTAGCTCAAGACCAGTATGGGAATTATGTTGTACAGGTTTGTGGTACTTCTGCGTCTTCGCTTTACTTCAAACATTTTTGGTCTTTTGTTGTCATGCATCAATAACGAGCAAATGCACATGGCTCTAATGTATGAACTTAAAGATCTAAACTGGTTGGCTAATCACATGAAGATTCGTTTCTGAGATGCTAAAAATGCTGTTTATTAAAGCCTTTTTGGTTCTGGTTTGTTGGACCTGAAACCAGTGTTTCAAATTCAAGTGTGGCTGCGTCTTCTGTTTGACTAGCATTTCCTATTGTAGGAAGTGTTGCTTATATGTTCATTGATCTGTATCATCACTGGGAGAGAGAATTTGTGAGTTAGTTTGAACGAAATTAGACGAGTGGGGTTAAAACATTTTAATTTATTTTTCTATATTATCTTATATTTTCTCTTTATTGAAATTTTACAACTCCACTTTAATTTTTTTTAAATTCAACTCACAAAAATTTTCACTCCTCTCTCCTCCCTTCCAAATCCATCATACCAAACAGCCCCTTATAGTGACTATTCTTCAGTTGAAATGAAATATAACATGTGCAGACATCTTTGTTATTATTACTGCTTTAACCTTGTCGTCTACCTGAACAACACTGCAACTAAGAGGAGATATAAGATTATTAACCTAGATAACCTAAGATTATTAATCATTTTCTTAGTCCGCCAAGCAAAATATGAGATGTAATTCACTGCACAATTAGACGTCTGGGCATGCCTGTGTATTTTATTTTTGGTCAAGGACATATGGTTATCTGTACGTGTTCTTTTATTAATTCTGGTTTATCTGTTTTACTCTATTGATTATTGCATAAAATTTTCAGCATGTGCTGGAGCATGGGAAGCCACATGAACGCTCAGCTATTGTAACGCAATTAACTGGGCAAATTGTGCAGATGAGCCAGCAGAAGTTTGCCTCTAATGTTATAGAAAAGTGTCTAACTTTTGGAACACCAACAGAGCGTCAGGTCCTTGTAAATGAGATGCTTGGTTCCACTGACGAAAATGAGCCCCTACAGGTTTGTGGCCTCTATAATTGATGGACTGAAAAATCAAAGATACATGGTTTATTTTTGTATTTTGTTTCTCTAAAGCCTCTGGAATCTTCTCTGCCTTGATGATGTCCAGTGCTCTTTAATATTCTTATATCCTTGGTGCCTTTCAATGGATTATATGGACTTTCAAGGGAGTTTGAAAATGAGCTTTAGACCCTTGAATAAAACATAAAAAATGAAAACTAGTTTTGTTAATGCATAAGCACAGTTATTGTTAAGTGATAATAACATAGGTATGATACATACTGTCCAACTGTAACTTATCTCTATTTTGTTATACATTTTGACATCTATTTATAGGATTTTATTATTATTGTTGTTGTTGTTGTGTCTAAATAAAATAATTGTGAACATTTTGGATTAAAAAGTATTGAACAAAATATCTCGTACTCCGTGTAGAGAATTTGACCTAAGTTGTGTCGCTGCGCTGCATCATGTAGTTATTAATTTTAGTGCCTTAGTGATGAGGCACATCATATATTCTTATCTTGTTTCTTGTGTAATATAAAAGGAATAGATTTCCGATATACTCCGTACTTATCAAAGGCCCCTTGTGTGTGTGTGTATTTCCTATTCGTCATCATACTACTAATATAGAAGATTGGAGTTTGAAGATACAAATCATGTAACATTATTTTGTATTAGCTTAATTAATCAATGTGATGAGTGCTGGGTCTGACTGGTTCTTATCTTTTTTCCAGTTTCAAGAGCATGTCTTTCATCTTTATTTCACATTTTCTTACCTTTTGATTTCTGTTGGTTTCAGGTTATGATGAAAGATCAGTTTGCAAATTATGTTGTACAGAAAGTGCTGGAAACGTGTGATGACCAGCAACTTGAGCTCATCCTTAATCGAATAAAGGTTCACTTGAACGCATTGAAGAAGTATACATATGGAAAGCACATAGTCGCACGTGTAGAGAAACTGGTCGCAGCGGGAGGTATTTCTCATTTATAATTAAGGAAATTAATTATGTTAGTTATTTGTAACAAATGTGAATTGATTTTCCTAAAATACCATATTTACCGTGTATATTTTAACCACCAACGAAAACTCTTTACTATGTGCAGTTAATTAGGATGCTTTAGAGAAAAAAATTATAAATTTGGGAGACAAGGTGGAGTATGGTGTTATATTTAGGATTAAAATGAACTATTATCAAACTCGTACATTTAGGATAAGTAGTAGTACGTAAAATAGACTTCCAGGTGGACACCACTGATTCTTTTTTTATTTCTGTGAACTTGTATATTATTTTAGAAGAGCAAAACTTTAGTTCTCTAATTGCGTAGTGTTGAGAGATCCATATGTCTTGTTTTTGTTGACGAACCTAATAGCAAAAGCAGAGAAATTGTGACAGTTTTCCTCTTCTTCCAAATACCTTGTAAATGCAAGCATTTCCTTTATTTCGGGCCTTGTAATAACATAACATACAAATTTTTCATTTTAATGTTTATGCAGAGAGGAGGATTAGCCTGACCCTCAATCCTGCTGCACAGACAGTGTAGGAAATGAAAGTTATTGTACGGCTAACTGAGTATATTACAAGCTCCTCTTGTTACTTGTACACTGCTGGCAGCGGCGGTCGTCTGTTGGTTGGGACAGATGGCATCAGTTGGGAATAAGGAACCCTCCTTGTACTTGAAATGTACATTTGTTAGTTTGAGGTTATATATATAATATATACCTAGAATCAGAATCAAGTGTAGCAGAGGCTTGGGATGTGAATGAGGACTGCCTAATGCTCAAGCAGAGATAAATTATTGGTCTTGTTTTTTATGTAGTTGTAAAGGCATGTAGTTTTTGTTTTCCTTCACGATTGTGACTGTAAAAAAAAATGTTTTAAGAACTAATTTTTGTGGTGTATGAGTTTATTTTTCTCCTTTGTGAATCCACTTTTTCTTTTCCTTTAATGGTTAAGATTACCACTTGATCTTAAATTTCCCTACTTTGGGATGATAGGTAGGAGTTAATAGACTAATGTATTGTATGCTAGTTATTTAGAAAATATAAATAAATGTAATAACCAATTCCTTTGTAAACGAGTTATAACTATAGCTGCCTAATGCCAACTTGTAAGATCATGGTAGGGTAGGGTGTTTAAAGGTTAAGAATTTGAGCTCAAGTAAAAATAGTACTCTTTTCAAATATAAAACCTGTTTGAGCAGTTGGTTTTAGTTTTACACATAATATATGTTTTTTATATTGCTCAATCTTTATCTAATTTTTTGCATACAAAGTTATCTTATAAGCATACGTAGTCCTGCATTACTTAATCGAATCACTTCCGACCATAATATCTTTTAACCCATCATCCCAAGCTCTTTAATCCCCATATAAGACATCCCCAAATTTCAGCAATAAGGGAGTGTCCTGAATTTAAATTTAGAATGAACCCTTCCACCACATATCCTTGGGAATTTTTGAGGGCACTCCACAAGCTGCTCTACCGCTAGTACGAGAAAAAGTAGTTTCTCTAATTTAGTTTTATTAACGTTCTCTCAACAATAATAATTAAGGAAGAGAATGAATAAGAGAATTAAGAAAGATGATTATAATGTTTTATAAAATATAACTTTTAATATTAAATATAAGACTCAATTGATTTTTGTTTTTATAAAAAAGTTAAGTAAATTAATTAAATAACTTTAAATTATATTTAGGACCAGAGGGAATATTTCCTTCGGTCCTTATTGCCTACCGTCTTTTACTATGTGTTCTTAATTTTTTTTGTAAGACCTTTTGGTAATTTTATTGTGTATTAGATAGTTCTTTTCCACATATGTACATATATAATTATAGTGTGAGAGACTACCATTCCCTTTGATAAGAAACAATTACCACCAATAGATTATTTCTACTTCTAAGAGATGTATAGAGGATGTCTCAAATTTTCTTCGTTGATTTCTGAATTTACCTTTATTTAATCACTAATATTAATACCATTACAATTACCCACACTCTCTCCCCACCACACAATCCCTCTTTTCCGCATATCTCTTTTTTATACTTTTGTTATTCCCTCTTTGTTTATAAATAAGGGTATTTTAGTAAAAAAATTTTACAATTTTAACATATTTATTGTTATAAATTATCACTTCAAACTACAAAATTAGTCAAACGTTTCTTATAATAAAAAGCGGAGGGAATAGAGTTTAGTATAGTTAATAATGATAACATTATAAATTAAATCCCAAAAAAAAGAAAGAAAGAAAGAAAAAAAGAAAGAAGTCAACTCAACTTTTTGACAAATTTAGTGCTTGTGATATTTTCATTGAAAAATCATACATTATTTATGTTGCGTAAATCAGTCTTGCAAGTATCAATCTTCATGCCTTATCTTGCATTAATTCTCACAGCATGTCTGCAACCTCATTGACTTAACGTGTATAGCCTTCTTTTGAGGCAGTAATGGTGACAGAAATCGAATTCACTTAAAAATGAAGGATTACATTCTCCAGCCAATTACAGAAGGGGGCTTAGGCATCCACTTTATATCTCATGTCACCAATACTTTATTAGCAAAGTAGATTTGTCGAATTCTATCCTCATCTCTTGGATCTTTATTTGCAAATACCATGACGTTCAAATATATTGTATAGATTTAAATAGTCCATCTCTAATTAAGAACATTACAATTCTTCTTGGATATGGAAGACATTTATCAATGTTCATGTATTATTTCAAATCATTTGTCTTGAAGAATTGGTAATGGAAGGATTGCTGCTGCTGCTTTTGCGACTACTTCAGTTTTATCTATCCATGCCGGTATCTCTGGTTAATAGCCAAGTGAAAGATGAAAAAAATGTAATTCCCCATCAATGAAAATCTTTTCATCAGGTGGTATGACTCAAACCAACCCCTCCAAATCTTCCCCAAACTTTTTCCAACGATGAGGTGCATATACTTTGAAAATGTTGATGGTATCGTGTCCAACAACCATTCTTTGGAATTCCACCCATCACAAGCCCTTTTAACTTCTACCACATTCCTCTTTCACTCTTTATCAACAATGATGCCAACTCTGTTTCTTGTACTAACTTTTCTCGTGTACCAAAGTTTAAAATCTGCAAGTTCCATAGCTTTTTCTCCAACTCATTTAGTTTCTTGAAGGCACAAGAGGTTAATATTTCCCTTTTACATAAATCTGACCACTTCCATAGACCATATATTTATAAGGTTCCAATGTTCAAACTTTCAAGTACTGAATTTGATCTTTCTCTCATAGACTAAGCGATTGTTTGAAAATCCCATTAGAAAGGTAAATCGGATGTTGTGTAGCAAAAACGGTCGTTAGTGGTTGGGCTGACTTATTTGGTTGTTTGGGATAAAAGTAAGTCTACTAGACTTATTTTAAATAAGCGTCTTATTTCGATAAACAAAAATTTGAAACTTATTACACAACAAACGGACGATTTGCTTATTTTTTTTTAAATGTTTATGTTATAACTTACTCATTCCTGTTATAATTATAAGACATAGTTGACTTTTTTAGAGAATTCTAAGAAAACTAATTACATTACTTTAAAATATTAAAATTTATCTTTTTTCTTTAAAATATTTTGTTTAACTTATGAACTAATTTATAATATAATAAATCACAACATATGATATGATTAATAAACTTATTTTGCTTCCTTAACTTCTTTAAAAAAGTCAACTAGGTCTTATAATTAGGGTGAGAGGTAGTATAAATATCAAAATATATTTACATATAATATATACTCCATCTAGTTCTTATTATAAGATCAAGTTGATTTTTTT
Organism: Acacia concinna; assembly: GCA_037177275.1. Taxonomy (NCBI): domain Eukaryota; kingdom Viridiplantae; phylum Streptophyta; class Magnoliopsida; order Fabales; family Fabaceae; genus Acacia; species Acacia concinna. The sequence continues at coordinate 14,069,911 of JBAGKO010000013.1, forward strand.
GGAGAATATTAAGAAAGCTAGTTATATTACTTTGAAATATTAAAATTTATCATTTTTTTTTCAAACTATTTTGTTTGACTTATGAATTAATATATAATATGAAAAATCACAACATATGATATGATTCAGGTCTTTTGCAGCCATTTCCCATCAAAAGTTACTTTTTAACTTATCAATTAAACGAGTTTTACTTTTACACAAATATATAGTTTATAAGTGACTTATGTTACCATAAATCTAAACATAATCACATTTTATAATCTAACTTATGTATAAATCCGATTGCAAATAAATGACTTTTACTACCATTATTCTAAACACACCCTAACTTTGATTGCCACGTCCATTTAGAAGAGTGTTGTAGCCCATGCTCATGTAAGACTACATTGGGCAACAATGTAGAGGCTTTCACCTATTTGTCACTATACTCTAGCCATACAACATTGCTTTTGGCAAAAACCTTGCATTATCGCAATTTTGTTGTTTGTCATTGTTCATAACAGGTTCAACAAGGGTTTATATTGGTTGTCTAGGGCTAAAGACAACCCTTCTCCTTTATTTAGTCTCTGTTTGGTTTTAAATATAAGACAGAGTTAACTTCTTTTAGAGAGATTAAAGAAATTAAATATGTTACTCAATTATTCTTATCACATTCTATTTCCGTGTAGTGAAATTTTTCAAAAAACAGAGCAGAAGTTTTAGGGTGTCTGCTCTCTTATCACTTAGTCCTGCAAAATATCAATCTGTCTATTTATTGGAAAACCTCTTAATTGCTTCATCTTTTGTATTAAAATATGATTGTGACTGTAAAAAGAATGTCCTACGAAGTTGCGAGGATCCCTTGTGTTTGAGACCCACAATTTTTGTGGTGTATGAGATTTCAATTTTCCCCTTCAGTTAATCTCTACTCTTCGTTTTCTCCTACTTATTGTATTCTGTTATTAACGCTGTCATTTGTGGCCTTTACATGACAAGGGATTGTACATATACCCTTAAGTTAAAATATGCAAGATGCTAATACTTACTCAAGTCCCTAGTATAAAATATATTTACCAAATTCGATTATGTTAAGAAAGTTAGTAAATGTAGTTAGTATGGCGTGATTTTTTTAAAACATCCTAATCATCTTTGTTAATTCCATTAATCTCTCTTACTCGATCATAGTTGAGGAGGAATCAATAATAGTAAATTAAAAAAAGATTGACAAGTATTAAAAATATATTTTATATTTATAATTAAGATTGACTTTACCCTTAAGTTCTAATATTAAGGACTGATACTACTATGTCATCTTGATTACAAGAATTGAGGATTTATATTATGGCCAAGTCTTGTATTAACTTAACCACTGTTCAAATGTGAAAGAACTTGGAGAATAAAAAAGGTGCAGCAGAATACTTTTTTGGCCTGTTCTAAATAGGTTTTATTAATTGGCTTGGAGCTTTAGAAAATCAATGGCTCTTCCGTTGAGTTTCCTGCCAAAGAAGTGCCTAATATAATCGATGCACTTGATGCTTCTGTACATGGCAGGACTATTAAGCAACATTGGTTCCACTGGACCCATTTCTGCTTCATCATGTGGACACACAAATGTAGCTATTGAAATTCTTGCTCTGCTTTCATTTGTCACTGCTCGGTGCTGAACACTCTTGTACCTCCCGTTGCTCCAAACCTGCATTATTATTGTATCCAAATCATAATAATTTCTTAGCTGATAAAGCAACCCAAATTTGTGGACAAGACTACTATTGAAGTTGTGGGTACCTCAAGAGAATCTCCAACATTGACAACAAAAGCACCAGGAAGAGGTTTGACAGGAACCCAATGATCTTGGTGATGAATTTGAAGAGCAGTGATGTGATCATCTTGCAGAAGAATGGTTATGGTGCCACTATCAGAGTGGGGACTGATACCAAGGACAAGGTCAGGTCTGGGACAAGGTGGATAATAGTTCATACGCATTCCAAGTTTTACCATTTGGTGCAAATCTTTTAGACCTTCCTTTTCCATTCCCATCAACTCTGATAAATTCCCAAGTATCTCTTCACTCACCGTGCTTACTTGTCTTGTGTACTCTTCCAATGTTTCTCTGTCCATGTGGTTAGAAAAAAGAAACTTTGGTAACAGTTTCTACAAATAAGTTAATGGCTGAAGAAGTAGCGAATGTACATGAAATGTGAACATGAGTATTGTACCACATACCTGAAACCTGGTACTGTTAGTGGTCAGTATTTGAGATTTCTATATTGAGGAGGGTTGGTCATGAGGATCATAATATCAGACCAATCCAATTTCTGTTCTTCAGAGACTACAAAGGCTTGTCCATATCCCTGTATGTCATTCTCTGCCATTGAATATTTCTGCTTTTCCTCCATTTCCAGATCAAAGAATCCTGTCCCTGCTTTCTTCATCTTCTGCATTAACTCTTCTCCCACCCCATGATTCATTATCTACATAAATAATTTAATAGACTGTATTTAGAATTTTCGAATACGATGATGAGGTATTATTTATGCTACAAACACCAAATAATATTTTGGGAGAATTGCTATGAGGTTTCAATAAAAAAAAATGTTATTATCAAAAAGCCCTACAACAAGTGAGCATCGTGCAATGATAAGTTTCAAAGAATGACAACATGTCAATATTGCTCAATGCTCATTTATTAATAGGACCTTTTGGTTATTACATTCTTTCTTTGAGACCTTACCGTGATTCTCCCTAGTATATTCACTGAATCTACCTGGAAGAAGCCCCATTTCTTGCAGGCAGAATCAAGCTTCTTTTGTTCATCTTGGTCTCTTTTGGCCAGAAATGAGAAATCTATGACAGGAATTGCAGAGGAAATTGGAAGTAGTTGATAAAAAACTGGTCTTTCTTTGTGGTCTCTTATGTATCTGTGAGGAACATTGTGACGATCACTCTTCACCAACTCTTGCACACGTGGCACTGGTAAGGATTTTCCCCACCCTAAACCCTCATCTTTCTTAATGCAGCTTCTGCTTTCTGGTTTCACTTCCATTGCTCTCTAGCTAGTTCCTTTCTCACCTTGGAAAAATCAAGCTTTGCCTTATTGTTTAATAGTGCAATATGGTTTGTCAGCCGGCCTTCTCTTTGGAGGTTCTAAATGAAAAAACAAAAGAGGAATCTGTATGTAATTTCTGAACATTCTTGTGATCAGATTCCTCATAAAACTTGTCAACTGAGCCCAAGTACTATGATGTTTCCTAAGTGAGGGCATCAAGATAGTGCATGGATTTAGAGACAGATGTATATTTGAGAATTAAAATCATTAAAAAAATGTCCAAGGTATGACGCTCCAACAATACAAGTGCACATAGTATTTTAATTAAAGTATGTACTTGTAATATTTTAAGTAAAAAGTCTATAACAATGACATATGAAAATAGGGCTAAAGTTTAAATATTGAAGTATATGTTTGTAAATATTACATATTTAATTTTCTTAGAGTTCGGCGGATTGATTGGTTTTATTTGATTAAACTAGGTTTTGATTTTCAAATTCAACTCCTATAATCTAGACAGAGATTAGCGGGATTAAATCTGAACCTAGCTTAATCAAATAAGGTATTTTCAACTCATTAGTTTGCAGCAAAAGCATGCGTACAAAAAAGTTGAGCATATAAGTAAAAGTAAAAATGCACACTAATTAAAACAACGTGAACTTACAACTTCTGCATGTAAGTTGTAGTAAAATTGCATACTACAAAGTGTGCAATAAAAAACACAAACTAAAAAGTTTAGTAGAAAAGTTGTAGCAAAAATGCACAGTAAACAGTTTACGTCAAAAAATGTAAACTAAAAAGTTGAGCACAAAAGCGGTATAAAAAATGCACATTAAATAGTGTGCATAAAACAAACAAGAACTACGAAGTTGAGCACGTAAACTGTATTTAGTGTGCCGCAAAAAACGAGAGCTAAAAAGTTGAACACATGCTGTAGCAAAAATGCACACTCAACAATATGCAATAAAAACGTGAACTAATAACTCAGATATTAGTGGGAGTAACGTGACATTTTAATTTTTAATGAATTAGTTAAATAATTAATATAAAAATCATAATAAATTAAATAGAGATCTCTCTAATCTAGAAAATTTAATCAAGATCCTAGAAATTAAGGACATAATAAAGGGAGGAAATCATTGTTATGATTTTCTTAGAATTATTTATAAGATTAAGGATAAAAATTACACAGAGAGAGAAAGTTTAAAGTATAAATATATATAAATACATTATTAAAATAAAAAAAAAAAAGCGGCACCTGGTGTGAGGCTTTATATATATAAAGCCACACCCAATCCATAGCCATAAAGGAGCATGCGCTCTGAGATCACAATTCCTAGTGCCGCTGACGATGATTATTTTGAGATTTAGGGTTTTACTTTGAGGATTAATAAGATTGATTTGTGACTTGTAGTTGAGTTGACAATTTTGCTTTAGCGAGATGTAACCACTTTCCTCTTGTTGTGCATACTTGTAACATGCTTGTGAGTAGTTTTAAATACATATATAAATTTGCAATTGGTTTGTGATATATACTATGAAGTTACTTTATTATTGAAATTGTCTTG
>JBAGKO010000013.1:14074603-14084914 GCA_037177275.1 Acacia concinna
CTCATTAGGTTAGTTTAAAATTAGGTACTTAGGAATTCCAAATAGAGCTCCTTGAGAAGAATGATTGGTTGCCCTATCCTACATAATTGGTGCAATCACTCTAACATATCGATTTAGGTGACAATTTCGGTTTGATCAACATCAAACTATTACAACCATAATAACTATTTTTTTTTATAATAAAATTTTTGGAAGGGGGTCGGGCTCACCCACGATCTAAGGGCAGGGCAAAATTTCCATTCCTCCTAGGTGATACCAATATTAAGCAGGGCAAGCCGTCAATTACCCTCAGGCATTAACTTAGGCACCCTGAAGCTAGGATGCCTCCCCAAGCGCCGTGACTGGAACCACAACTAAGTGGTATTCCTAGGCATTACTCCATTTATAAGCGTGTCCAACCCCCTCGCCAGTTGAACCCACGGATGATGGGTACCATAGTAACTATTATAGTAGTAACAATCTCAATAATAATATCCAATCATGTATACTAGTTGGAAAATATACTGCTTCACTGAATTAAGTCAATATTTAAACTTACACATGATTTTATAAAACACATAAAAATAGTATACGTGAAAGTAAAGTTTAGAAAACACCTTATAACCCATGCATATAAAATAAATTAACCTGAATCACCATAATTTCAAGTATAACCTTACAAGCCTTGAGAAACAAATGCACCAATCATAATTTGGTCACCAATCAATCTTCATACACAATATTGTAGACATAAATTCAACACATAAAGTGAAAATTAACTTAATTACATAATTATAAAGTTTTGAATTAATTGCCTCAAAATTACAATGCCATTCACAAGTAAACACCCATTTTATATAATTATATAAAATCTTCAATTCAAAGTTTAGAGTTACAAACATAAAATTGTTGTGTTACAAATTTTTAATTTGTCCAACAATCTAAACCAATTAAAACTTCACTAAACACCTCTGATAACCCAAATAAAATGTTTGACTCAAATTTAATCAGTAAAAAGTTATATGGAAAATAATTTGTACAACTTTATTATAAAAATTAATTATAAAGTCTTATGATATTGAAATAAAAATTCTAAACCGATTAAAATTAACTATTAACTTTCTCTACTTATATATAGTCATGTATTATCAAAACTCCAAATTCCTAATTCAAACACTTACTCTATCAAGCACAATATTATCATCAATAGAAAGAGAAACATTAGTAGAACAAATTTCATGAAAAAGAAATTGTTTAAGGAGAAGTGACTTTAGTTATCTAAAGAGGATGTGTTTGGATTGGCAGCATACGGGGGAGGTTTCAGTCCTGCCTCCCCTTTTTTGTTGTTTTCGTTTCATTATTATATATATTCGGTTTCGTTTTTTTCCAAAAAATTTTAATTCTAATTAAAAAATTAATTTAAACAATAACAATAACATCAATAATAAATTACTCTCATTTCTACATTTTAATTTCATTCTATTACTATCAATAATTTTTTTCCATCATAAAGTATATTTTTGATAAATTAAATTCTTTTTTCCAATAATTACACAAAAAATTTCATTATTAAGAAATAATTCCTTTATAATATTATTATATAAATACTAAGAATAAAAATTAGGATATTACAAAGATCATCACATTAGCGACATGATTTGAAACACAATCTCATGTGTCATGAGTTAACTCTTTACCAATTTAACCAACTTTTGTTGGCTCTCATGGCCAAGTTTAATGGTTTTAGTTGCTTTATTATGTTTGTAATATTTCTATTTTTGGATTGAATGTTATGCAAAAAGCAAAATTAGTCTTGCCTACTGTGGTTTGTGGAATGTTGAGTGAAATTGTAAAGAATTTAGGACTTTTGTGTCATGAGTTCCACATCGGGAAATCTCACCAGTGGAGTGGGGTTTATAAGTACAAGGGGTCTTCCCTCCTAATAGACTAATCTTTTGGGATTGAATTCTCTCTTTGAGCCTGTAATAATTACATTGGTGCTTTCGTTGAGGGTTCTCACCGAGGAGGCCGAGTGAAGTTCCGTGGTGTGGAGCCGCTGTAGATGTCAGCCCTTAAGAGGGTGGCAATGTCATGAGTCCCACATCGGGAAATCTCACAAGTGGAGTGGGGTTTCTAAGTATAAGGGGCTCTCCCTCCCAATAGACTAGTTTTTGGGATTGGGCTTTCCCTTTGGACTTGTGATCATTATATTAGTGCTTTTATTGACAGCTTGATGTTCACAGAAGGGCTACCCACAAAAGTTTTGACATGCATGAGGCTAAGTGAATTGCCGTGGTGTGGAGCCACCGTGGATGTCAACCCTTAAGAGAGTGGCAATGTCATAAGTCCCACATAGGAAATCTCACTAGTGGAGTGTGATTTATAAGTACAAAGGGCTCTCCTTCCTAATAGACTGGTTTTTTAGGATTGAACTCTCCCTTTAAACTTGTGTTTATTACATTGATGCTTTTATTGAGAGTCGCAGCAGATGCAAATGAGGCAATCTAATAAGCCAATAATTTCTTTTCACTCAATTTTGAGGATGTAATATGACCATGGGCAATGCTTTAGACAAGTTTTTCTGCTTGCTTCTGACTGTATTGAAGATAATGATATGGCAACAGATGCTGTGAAGACTGTGGGTCATCAACATATATTGGAATATTTGCAATTGAAACCACGAGATCCAATGGGATTTTAATATTTTATTCCATGTACCAATGACTGCTACCGTACATTTTGATCTTGCACATTATTTTGATCATCCCTACATTATTCCTGCTCTAACTTGGCCCTTGAGGACAATGCCTTTTTTTTTTTTTTTTGAGGGGGTTGTTAATGTCATGGTCACAAAGGATTGGGCCTGGATAAAAGTCCAAAAATCAACCCAAAACCAACACAAGTGCAAAGGGCTTTAAGGAACATGTGGAAGACTTTGAAAAGCTGGAAATGATTTTGAAACTTTTCAGTTTTCACCCTCTCGTTGGCTCTCTCCCCTCTCTGAAGCATTTTTACTTTTCTCCTTCTGTAACTTCCATCTTTGCAGTCTTTCTACTAAGCCTGATATATCTTTATATTCTGCTATTTACTTTTTATATTGCTTTGTAATTGAGACTTTTTATTTCAATATTATATCACAAGTAAGTGAGAATTTTAGACTGTTACATCCTGCTAATTGTGAAAAAAAGTAGTCTTAGACTCTTGGTCAAACTCCTTGTGCTTCTGTGTATAGGAAATGAAAGTTATTGTAAGGCTAAATGAATATGATACTGCTTTAGAATAACTATTGAGTAGAATATTATAATACTCTCCAGTTAAAACTGAAATATATTCATATATAACTTTTAGTAACTGAATTGTCAATAACATATAGAGATGATCAGGCTATATTTTAGAAACCCATTGAAAACTAGTCTATGCAAATTTTCTGAGAGAAATCTACTCTCACATTATTTTGGAAAAGGATGCAACATGGCATAGAAACTTGCATTGGGCTTGTTACAAATTGGCATATTATGAGTTAGCCAGAATCTTGAGAAGATCAAGGGCTTTGCCATCAAGTTTTCTGGCCAGGTAGTGCCTAGCATAGTCAATGCACTTGATTCTTCTGTACAAGGCAGGACCATGACGCAGCATTAGTTCCAATGGAGCCATTTCAGCTTCATCATGTGGAGCCACAAACATGGCTATTGACATTCTTGTCCTGCTCTCATTTGTCACTGCTCTGTGCTCAACACTCTTGTACCTCCCGTTGCTCCAAACCTGCATTATTATTGGATGAGGGGAAAGAAAAATGAGAGAATGTTATCACTTGTTTGGACGGACAAGCAGAAACATAGAGAAGGAACAGGTGAAGATGAATGAGTTTATGATGCAAGTGAAGGAATTAGGCAAGGGAGGCTTCTAGAAGAAGTGGTTTTCTCTCCAAAATCTCTTCAATTTTAAGGAGAATATTTGTAATCCATGTGGATCGCCTCTCCTAATTTTCTCATCATCCAAACAAACACTGTGTAAATTGAAATTGTGGGTACCTCAAGAATATCACCAACATTAACAACAAGAGCATCAGGAAGAGGTTTGACAGGGATCCAATGGCCGTTGTGAAGAATCTGAAGGGCAGAGATGTGATCATCTTGCAGAAGAATAGTTATAGTGCCACCATCAGAGTGAGGACTGATACCAAGAACAAGCTCAGGTTTGGGACATGGTGGATAGTAGTTCATACGCATTGCCAGCTTGATGTCTTGGTGCAACTCTTTGAGACCTTACTCTTCCATTCCCATCAACACTGATAAATTCTTAAATATCCCTTCACACACCCTACTTATTTCTGCTGTATACTCTTCCATTGTTTCCCTGCCCACACAAGTTTTGAACAAGAAAATGAGGAAAAAAAACATTGATATATCCCAGAAGCGACTGCTAGAAAACTCCCAATGAATTATTCATGAATGCACCCCCTAGCACCTTAAAATTTTCTTAGGTGTATAAGTGAACATGAAGGTTGCAAAAATACTACGACAGTTAATATAACCCAACATCGGTTACTTCTTCACAATTAGACAACACTATAGGCCCACACAAAAATTAATGGATGTTAACAACCATGGTTTTGTGCAACATTTTTCAAATTTTATGTGTATTTTTACTACTAAAAACACTATATGGTGTTAAGTTCACATTCATAAATACTTTATGATGGCCGGAACAAGATTAGTGGGTACATACTTGAAACCTGGTACTGTAAGTGGCCAGTATTTAAGGTTTCTGTACTGAGGAGGGTGGGTGACGAGAAACATGAGGTCAGCCCAATCCAATCTCTGATCTTCAGAGACCACGAAGGCATGCCCATATCCCTCTATGTCATTCTCTGCCATTGAATATTTCTTCTTTTCTTCCATTTCCAGATCAAAGAACGCTCTCCCTGCTTCCTTCATCTTCTGCCTCAACTCTTCTCCCACCCCATGATTTATTATCTGCACAAATAATTTTGTAAGTAATTAACTAATCTTAAATTAAAAAAAGAATAATTAATTTCCAACTCCCTATAGTTTTATCTAATTTCCAATTAGGTCCTTAGAGCTTTTTTGTTTCTTTTTATTAGTTCCTTGCAGTTTTACTTATTTTTAACTAGGTCCCTATATTTATTTTTCTGCCCCCCCCCCATTACTTACCTGACATTACAAGGACAATTAAATTCAGTTAAAACTATAAATACCTGATAAAAAGAGAAAAAAACTACAAGAAACTTATTAAAAATGGGTGAAACTATAAGAATAGGGTGAAAATAAAAAAAAAATACGGGGACAAATTAGATAAAACTATGATCACTTGCAAATTACTTATCTCAAAGAAGCTTAATTATAAAAGGGGGTATGTACCTGGAAGAAACCCCAGTCCTTGCAGGCAAAATGGAGCTTGTTTAGTTCAAATTGGTCTCTTTTAGCCAGCAATGAGAAATCTATTATGGGAATTTCAGGAGAATTAGTTGGAGAAAGGTGATAATCCAAAAGTGGTCTGTCTTTGTGGCCTCTGATGTATCTGCGAGGAACAGTATGAGAGTCATTGTTCACCATCTCTTGCACACTTGGTACTGGTAAGGATTTTCCCCACCCCAAGCCACCGTCTTTTTCCATTTTGCTTTCTGAATATTTCACTTCCACTATAGCTCTTTGTTTTCTCTTTGCATCAAGCTCAAGCTAAAGCTAATTTTGCTGTGGTTCTATAGATCAACATCTTTCTTTGATTACTTGGCCGGCCGGGCTTTTGTTTTTGGCTGTATTCTTTTTAATATGAATGCATATTTTAAAGCCTAAAAATGGAGTGCATAAAATTGACTTATCAGCCTTTTATTAATGTATAGACCTATAAACTTCCATTAAACTTTAATTATGAAAACTTCTTTACTTTCAAATGACATACGTAGATCTCTGCTGAAACCAAAAAAAAACATAGTTATTTGACTTGCACCTTTTTATCAATTTGCAAACCACACACAAGATTTTCTTAAACTTTCTTTTTTTCAATTTATACAATTTAAAAGCATGCAAGCATGCCAATTTTAAGTTTGAGTTTAAGACCTTATTCAAATATGACGGGTGGTGTTAGCTGCTAATGAAGTTAGCCATTAACAAGATTTTATTGTTGGAAGAAAGGACTTTAGAGACGCTCACAAAATTTGTTTTTAAGCGAGGCAAAATTTTGTATGGATTTTTAAAGCAAAGTTATCAAAACAGAAAAGCATCTTCGTTTCCTTTGCTTCTTCCTTCTCCTTCGCTTGGGATATTCCGCGGCCGGCTTCGGGATCACTTGATTAATGTTTGTGGGTTCCAATTATTAATAAATGTATAGTATTTAATATATGTATTTTATTTTGATTAAAAAAAAATATGACAACGGCAAGGTGAATTTGTATAATTTTTTAGCTTCTCCTGGAAAAATTCTTGTTTCAAATTGTGTGCCAGTCAATTAATCTATTGAAATTTGAACCAAACTGCTTTTATAATCATTAATACCCTTGTTCTATTATTCTATTAATTAGAGATAGGTATTTGCTGGTAAAAATAATTAGAGATAGTTATTTGACTCGTATAATCTTAGCTTGTGGGTTGGCCAGCATGGTTAGTTTGTAGATGCCCATTAAGCACTTTTTGCTAAGCTAAATTTGAGTAATTCTCCCTCCTCATTTTTAACTAATTCACATATATAAATTAAGAACTAGTTAAAAATATTAAATTTATCATAAAATTTAAATAATTTTAATTTACTAATATTAAAAGCACTAAAATCCAACCTTGTAATTTATATTTACTTACTATATTGTTAAATATGAGCAAATATAAAAAAATTAATACTTTTAAAAGGTATTTTTCTAATTAAAAACTAAGTATAATAAATTATAAAAAACTAAAAATATACCTTCTAAAATAATTCTCAATGTTAGAGGGAGTATGTTAGTCTTAACTCTTGAATAAATACTATTTTCCTGGAAAAAAAACTCTTGAATAAATTAAATACTGCACCTCATGACTTCCAAAAAAAACCAAATACTGCGTTTTATGAGAATCATATAATTGCGTCCAAATTATCATCTGGATATTAAAGATCCCACATACATAGATGTTGAACACTAAGAAAATTATTGTACCGAAATAGTATAAAAGCTTGTTTAATTTGAGATATTAATGGCTTGTCTCCAACATATCGAGCTATTGCTTGCCAACGATCTGGTCTGTCCTACTCTTCAACCTTTGCGAGTGCAGTTTCAAGCAATAACCTGTTGATGCCCACGACAACAACGTCTTTCCTTTGATGTTCCTTCTTCTCCTCCCCATCTCTCTTCGATCGCTAATTAAGCTTGATCCCATAATTCCATCTACTTCAAATAAATTACTTGATAAAACACATCTTGATCACACGGCCTGAGAAGGTCTAATTGTGCCACCATGTAAGAGAAAATAAGAGATAAAACAAAAACACATCCTGATCACATCCCCATCTCGATAAATAGGCATTTGTGCACTCATTGACCATTGGTTGGAGCTAAAATTGTGGGATCATCGTTTGGAGGACTAGCATGGGAAAAATTGTGTTCGTGGTAAGAGACATTTTTCTAGAATTTTCACCTTGTTTATTTTATATTATAAGTTTGTAGCTTTGATTGTTTGACTAGGTGATTGCATGTGTTTGTACATTTGGGTAAGAGACTCTCTTATACCTTGTTTTAATTATAGTGGATCATATTTTCTATGGTCTAGACGACCCGTGATTTTTACCTTTGAATTGAGGGGATTTCTACATTAATAATTATTGTGTCTCTTGTGCCATTTAATTTCTTTTATATATTTATTTATTTGTTTCCCCATAAATTCATATAAGTGATAGGAAGATTTAGCATCCGATGTGTAATTCCTGACAGGAATAAGTTGTCAGTCATTCAAATCGTTGGTGTGTGCATATTGGGAACATGTTTTTGTATATTGATCTTTGAGACCTAATCCTTGTGTAATTCTTTCTCAAAAACACGTTTGGTAGTTAGCATATGAGTAGATCGTAGGACTTGTTTACTTAGATCCCATTACACCCTCTATCGCAATGTAATTCATTCACTATTAATTATAGGACCAGTGTTTAGGTTGATTTTTAAATAAAGTGCAATAAATTATTTTTAAAAAATACTTATTTAAAATTAATATGTCACCCAAAGTCTAGTTTAACATTAATATAATCCTTATAGAAAAAATTGCTAAAAGTCATCGTACTGACTCATCATAATCGTTGCGCCACCTCGCCAAGGATCATCTAGTGGCTGTGGTTGTAGAGGTGAGGTGATGGTAACAATGGTGTGGCAATGGCAATAGAGGAGGAGCATTGGAGGAGGTAGTGATGGCAGCAGAGGTAGCAGTGATGACGGTTGTCATGATAGAGGTGGCGGCTATGAAGACAGTGTGTGGGATAGCAGTGGAGGATGAGGTAGTGGTGAATGTGCCGACGATAGTAACAAAATTGTTATGGTAGAGGTGGTTGTGATAATAGAGGAGGCGGCAATGATGATGAGGGGTGGCAGTAGTGAAGGAGGAGATAATGTTGGTGACAATTACAACATGGTGTGGTGGGTGGAATAAAATTAGTGAAATAATGGCAAATGAGTCTAAAGAATAAATTAGACTTTTAATTTTTTAGCCTAGGTGGTACTAAGAATTCATAAGGGGATGTATAATTGTATATTACGATTTTTTTAGTTATCATTATCATGGTAAACTCTATTATTATGTTAAAGAGTACTTTTTTTTTTGCTTTCGTAAGGTATCCCCCAGCCCGGTAGGCCAATGACTAATTCTCCGCTCATTGTGGGTTCCTCTATAGGAATGACAACTGGCCAGGAGATTTAACGTTGCTCCATACCCAAGGTCAGGGATCGAACCCCTGACCAAGGTTAAGGGTGAAAGAGCCCTTACCGCTCTACCACACGCCCTTGGTTAAGAGTACTTATTTTAACAATGCAATTATGATTACCCTTGTATGTAATGTGATTCAACCGAATAGTTATAGGCAACTTTAGAAAGTTTTAGGTATATTTATCTGGCAAGAGATCGAATTAATAATAGTAAAATAAATTGATAATGGTTAAAAACAGAATTAATATGCAAAGTCAGCCAGATTTTTATTTCCAATAATAAAATTGGACAAAAGCATAGGATTGACAACTTCAATGACTCAATCATGAATCATGAGGCCAACGGCTTTTTAAAAATATAGTCGACAATTCAAAGATTTTTTCAACGGTGATTTTACCTTCAATTTATGGTAACCTTTTTTAATCCTAGGATAAGATGAAGGTATTATTTTATTGTTTATATAGTCATTGTGTCGTTGATTTTTATTTAAATAACTCATTTACTTTGATTTTTCTAATATATTATTTATTGGTGCAATCTTAGCAGAAAATTTCCTATAAAAAACTAAGACAAAATTGCATATAACTTCCTTATGTTTTATATAGATAATCGGTTTAAACTATGAAACTTTATAATAAATCCCCTTAAACTCTTACATTTATGAATGATGTGTAGTTTTGTTTATATGAATATAACTCAAAACTTGAGGTTATATACATACAAATATAATTTAAATGCATATATATAATGAACCGTTATAATTTATTCATAGTGTTGAAAATTTAGACATGCTCGTTAACTCAATACAAATAAGAAAATGTAGGCTAGACGCTACATTAAGAATCGTATCTTCCAATGAAAGCCAATAAAAGTTTTGAGTGCTGACATTCTTTTTACAAAAATTTTTAGGGCAAAATTGACATTTAAAAATAGAAAAATGATATCATGAGTGAAACCAAATAATAAAAAAATAACAAAAGAATCCATCTTTGAATGATAAATTAAAATGAGGTGGTTACCCTATGTTTTCTCATCAACAGATTGTATATAGATAGTGATCGAGATAACAAACTATAAACTTTATTTTATTGCATACCTCATCTAGAATATTGGAGGTCTGACTCCTATATGGAGGATGTGTAACACAAATTCATTTGGTTTCAATTCCTTAGTCAAAGGATCAGCTAGCATGTCTTTTGTGTTGATGTAATCAATTGAAATTTGGCTATATTTGACTCTCTCTTTTAAACTTTGGAATTTCAGTTCGACCAATCTTCTTCGACTTCCACTCCTTTTACTATTTGCGATGGCCACCGCAACTGTGTTATCACAATACATCTTAATTGGCCTAGAGATTGTATCTACAATCTTAAGCCCTGCAATGAAGTTCTTTATCTAGATGGCTTGTGAACTTGCCTCAAAACAAACAATGTAC
>JBAGKO010000013.1:14093332-14114222 GCA_037177275.1 Acacia concinna
GGCGCACCTATAGGTTTGCTTATCCGAAAATTTGGTTTCAAACTGTTGGATCCACCTTTAAAACAATTCTGGGGAAAAAAACTGTTGTTACTTTATTCGGTTAGTTTTTATAAGAACCTATTAACAACTTACAAATAATTTAAATTCTTTTGACAACTGGAAAAATATAAACATATATATTAATATTTCGCATTTGACTGATGAAATTTATCACCTTTAATTTACATATCTTTTTAGTTATGCAAATTGCACGGTTAGAAAGAATTACTTCCAAAACAGCTCAATTATATACATTTTGTCCTAGACAATATCAAAAGTTTGATCAATTCACCTATCCCTAGTTGCAACTTGCAAGGCGGGTCAATTTCATTTCTTTTACCAATAATCAATGTACTTTATATATATAATTACAACCACAATAGACAAATATAACTCCAATAAAGTTATGGGCTAAGGTGGAATTTAAAGATTGATTTTTTTTTTTGTCACAAGGGTTTGGGACGATTAAATTGTAAAAGATGTAAAAATATACACAAACTTTTAAAAATAGTGTAATTTTAACAATTCTATAAAATACGGCCTAAACTTCCATCTATTTTTTTATGTGTGACATACATGTTCTTTCTCTAACTTTGTTTCAAACATTTGAGCCAATTTAATAGAATTGTTAAAATTGCATCATTTTTAAAAGGTTGTGTCTTCTTTAGCACTCTTAAAAACATAACTCAAATTGAGTTTCAAAGCTCATCATTCTTGATGAGCATGTAATTAGCCCCACATCATGTGGGTTTCCTTAAAAGAGATGTCTTTTACAGGGTTCCCAATTCTAATAATTAACTTTTGATGAGTGGTTATCTTAAAAACTTATTCCCATTACAATAAATATGATGACCACAAGTCTAAAGGAAGGGTTCCATCCTAAAGATTGCTTTATTTATTTTTATGGTCCTTTGAACTTAAAAAACCCATTTCATTTATAAGATTTTCTTATGTGAAACTTGTAACATTAACATTGCCAAACCTTTTAAGAGCCCGGCCACACCATGACACTTCACTCTGCAATAAGGAAAAGACACATCGCTTGGCCCCTTACTCTCTCTATGAAGATGACCCCAAGTCCAATGGTAGAACTCAATTCCAAAAGGCCAACTTATTAGGAGGAACTGCTTAGGATCAATTGAAGTTCTATGTCGGCACAATTTATTTTCCATCATATTAACCAGGCTTTCATCTGAAAAATTAAAATATTATGTATCTTGAAGAATATCTTATCTTAAATAATGCACAAAACTAACCACTAAAAGTGGGGAAAAAAATATTAATACCAATAGTACAAGTTGAAAACAAATGGTAGTGTGTTATCCTTACTTCTCATTTTCATTTATTAAAACCAAACAAGTACAAATTGTCTTCCACTTCTTATCACTTCTCTCTGCTTCACTATAAATCGTCTCTCTTTCCCCAAAAAAATAAAAAATTTGAAATGGATAAAGGACGTACAGATGGAGACAAACTTGGGGGTCACGCAGATAGACACTATTTACACTGCAGCTTTGGAAATTTCATCATGTAATTTTAGACTGCAAGAAGCTCCTAATTCTCACATCTTTAGAAGCAAACAGTTCTTGAACATAGAGCAACACAAAGTCACAAACAACAACAACAAAATAAAGGAAAAAGGAGATCAATAAAGTTTGATTCAACACGTCCCTTTACCAGTATATAGCTAACTATGTAAGATTACAAAACAAAACCATGGAATAAGGTCCATGAGTATACATGGGAAGAGAAGAAGCTGGCAAGCTATAACGAGCACTGTTTCAAGAGATAAAGATGAAAATTGTTGCATGACAGAGAAAGACACTTTCATCGTTAAACTCAAAAGCCGAAAGTTCATATCCACCATCACATAAACCCTTCCCCCCTTCTCATCCGTGTGACATTGTACACAACAAAACAAAACAAAAAAGAAAAAGGAAATGTTCACATTCTTGACTGTGACAGAAACCTGAAATTCATCAAGTGTGACAGGCACTGTCTCTAATGAACTCCTTTCACCTTTCAGAAACCACCTTTTATGGTCTTCCACCGCATTGGAGCACAGAGAATAAGTTCAGCAACCTGGAACTGTTGCTGATGGATGTGTTCATAAGCTAGTGGCCTGAAAGAGTCAGAAATTAACACTTCGAGAATATCAATGGTTATTTTACCACTAAAGACCAAACTTAAGTGGCCAACAGCCAAACCCGAATTAGCGTAGAATGATATATACATGTGTGTTTGTGTTTGTGTTTGTGTTTGTGTGTGTGTGTGTGTGTGTGTGTGTGTGTGGGTATAGAGAGAGAGAGAGAGAGAGAGAGATAGAAACACACAAATGATTGACTAAGTAATTAATATCAATAAACAGACAAAAGGCCGCAATGAGTCATGCACTCTATGTTAGAAAATTAGTTAAAAATAAAGCGTGCACGATAATTCAAGTTCATGGACCGACCATGCAACTTTATTTAGGTTAAGAGCGTACAAATATATTAATAAAGATATGGAAGGGACTGTTAACTTTCACATGACCCGTTACTTAAACAAATTGGATTCTCTCAGCAGCAGCCAATCCAAGAACAAGATAGAAAGAGAACAAAAGAACTTGACTATTTCATCATTCTGACGTTTTTCTTCATTTGAATTGAGATTTCTTTTCTGCAAAGTACATGTGAATATCTACAAGATGTGTCCATGTGAATTTAGTTCAGTGGAAAGATACATTTTCCCAAGATAAGGTAAGAAGCTGAAATAGTTTCAGCCACATACCTTTTAACATATGTTCCCCACCTTTTCCTCATGATTCTGAGCCCAAACTGGCATCCTGTTACAGTTAAACATAATGGAGAATATTCATTTCGAGGCATAAAAGAGGAAAGGTTTCCCTAAATGACAATGACAATGTAGGCCACGTACAAAAGTGACCTATATAATAGCACACTTTTAAAACTAAAGTTATGTCCTGTGGAGACAACAAAAAGAGAACTCACCCTCCCAAGTGATCGCTATAAAGTGAGTAAGCTTTGGGTTCTCAGACAAACTAGTGGCAATATTCACACTACTGAAAAAACAACCACTGGCATGCAAAAGTACATGGTTAGGACAACGACAGGACTTGGCTCTTCGTGTGGAGCATGCAAGTTCCTGAGAAGAAAGTGTACTGTTGATTGCATATTTGCTCCTTACTTCTCCTATGACCAGGCTGCTACCCATTTTGCCGCAGTGCACAAGGTTTTTGGTGCAAGTAATGCCTCTAGGCTACTGCTACACCTACCGGTGCAGAGTAGAAGTGATGCAGCCATCACTGTGTCTTACGAGGCACTTGCTCGGATGCATGATCCTATATATGGTTGTGTTGCTCAAATCTTTGCCCTGCAGCAACAGGTAGATTCCCAGGACTTGTTATATCACACACCGTGTATTAAGCATAGACATGATTTTCAATTCCACTATGTGCAGGTTGCAAGCTTGAAAGAGGAAATAGATAAACTTGGTATGATGGCTAGCTCACCTGTTGGTGCTGCCATTTCTGGTGGCAATTCTCAGGCCTCAACAAGCAGAAACACGGATGGAATAGATTTTCCTTGGCAGCAAGATGCAGCGACTACACAACTCTATCAGACTCAACTACCTACTCTGCTTTCTCACCAAGCAAGTGCTGCTGCAGCATACCAAGGTTTGGAAGGAGAGGTGAATTGGGATTTTCCAGATGCTCTTCATTTTGAAGACGATGTATTTGATGAGTCCGACCCTAATTCATTAGAGAAGATCCTATCAGGAATTGACCAACAGGTTTTCATCAATCATCCTTGGTCGTAAGTCCAACCAGTTCAAAAGGTTAAAATATCAAGAGTGAAACTAAAACATATCTGCTTATCTCTTGCAGCACCTTGCATGATAGGATTGCTTAAAATCGAGCTCTGTTTTGAGTTTTCACTGACGCCTCTCTTCTTAGCTAGTTTAATCCCAGTTTGGTGCTTCAAGTCACCATTATTTGCAGAAATATTTTAATCTCATGCCAAAAGTTTAAGCTGCACTGTATTTTGCTTGAAATGTGCTAAGCTTGTTCACTTATGGTTCCCCACGTACACATCC
The DNA here is from genome assembly GCA_037177275.1 of Acacia concinna. Classification (NCBI taxonomy): domain Eukaryota; kingdom Viridiplantae; phylum Streptophyta; class Magnoliopsida; order Fabales; family Fabaceae; genus Acacia; species Acacia concinna. The sequence continues at coordinate 14,097,467 of JBAGKO010000013.1, forward strand.
TCGAGCAGAAGCATAAAATCTCACCTCAAAAGTCTATAAATCAATTGAATAAGGTTTGGAAACAGTAATTGGTGACATAAGTTCAGTTGACACACATCATATTTGACAAATGTAATGGGTTAAGTATATTATGAAAGTAAATATATACATAAGTAAAAAGCAAGCATAATGAATCTGGTAAGTTGTTTATTAAAACTACACCTTTGAGGACTATATGCTGATTAAATTGTAAGCAAGAACATATCTAGAGAAATTAAATTGCAAAATCAGAGAGCACTTAAAATATAGGTGTGCTTGGACGCTCAGCTGTCTTGTAATGCGGCATGCTGATTCGCCTTACTTCCATACCAATATGGATTACTTTTAGGAAATAGTAAAAAGTTATAGCTAGCATTCACTGTGCACAGGCAAGTTGATATGTTGAGTAGATATTATAATAATAACACACACAAGGTATAGAATATATAATACTGATAGGAAAGCAAATACATTGTGCCAATTAAATATTAAGCAAATACATAGGATATTAAATATTGTAAGTCAACGTCATGATACAATGCTGATATATGACAGTAAACACATTGAGATCACGCCTATTATCCTCTGTTAACACTAGCAGGAAGATGTTTCTAGTTTCTGTTTAAGTGAATAAAGCATCAACAATGTACAGTCCTCTATCAATAACAATGCCAAAATCAGGACCAAAAAAGAAAAAGGAAAACTCAGTTCCGTGGCATTGTGCATATATAATCAAACCTTGATTCATATTCACTGTCATCAACCAGATATCATGCTAAGATTCAGCTTTAGATTTGTCCAGTTCCGTAATCAGATAAATAGGGGCCAATGACGATTGATAACAGGTTTTCATCCCTCTAAGAAATCTTCCTTTTTTTTTTCTTTTGCACTATCAGGTCAAGAGATCATAAATCACAGTCACCAATATTGATAGCAAAACATGTACTATAAGATAAATTGTGTTGAAACTGTTTGCTTAAATTATAAATTAAGACATAAGTAAAATTGCACTGGAAGAGAAAGGACAGCACACCCAACAGAAAACAGTAACTACTTTTGCATTTGGAAGGGAAAAGACCTTCCTCCTGCTCTGGAAAGGGAAGAAATTTTCTTGTAATTAATTCATTAATTAAAAAATGACTTTGACATGAATATACAAGCAATTAATAGAATATCAATATTTGTTTCAAGAGAAAAGTAGCATGCTTTCATATAATTCAGCCAAATAATTATCCAAATAACACTTTCGAGAAAGAACAAACAATGAGATTTCAAAATCACTATCATAGCGACCAACTTCAAATTTCTTTGGTTGCTCCAAGTTAATCAATGAGAGAAGCTGAAAAAATGGAAATACCAGGGGAGACTATCAGATTTTGTCATTGAAATTAGCAATAATCAGGGTTAGAAACGATATTATCCAGAATCAGAAGACATGTTAAACGTGATTGAGCCTTATAGTTTAATACATCTAATAAGCCTATAACTAGTAGGCCAAGCTTGTAAGTGACTCATTAGTTGCAAGGTGTAAGAATGACAGAGGGATACGGCATCTAAGGGTGGGGTCAGAATGAGGCTAAGGAGAATATGTACTGTGGAGAGAGACTGGCCTCATGCAATAAAGAATTTGAACTAACCATTGCAAAGTGGAAGATGGAGAATGTCGAAGCACGGAAAGGCCTATTTAAAACATTGAGAGAAATGAAATAACTGATGAAGGATATATGGAGGCTTGTAAAGGAGAAGGAAGAGTTGAAAGAAACTTAACTATTCTAACTACTAATAACTATTCAACTCTGGAACAATAAGATGAACTCTTGAACTATCATCAATTGCACCTACCTAAAAGAATTAGAAGTTTGAAACAAGAGTTACAGCTCCCCTAACAGCAAAGAACCTTGCACGAGACCGTGAATACCTAACAGAAATAATTTACAGTGCAAAAACAGTTACAATCATTAAATTCACTTCTGCATGGCTGCCAAAGCACTATGCCATGAGGGATATCAAGAGGATGTTAAGCAATTGTAAAGCAGAGAAATTAAATGCAGTACAAAATGAACTGACCCTCTTCAATGATCGCTATGAAGAGAGGGAACTTTTTAGTTCTTAGGACTTGGGAGAACAACAGGACTAGGCTCTTCATGTGGTGATACAATTGAAGTCTCTAGGCTTATGCAACACGTATCAGCAAAGAGTAGAAATGATGCACTACCCGTGTATCATACAGAGCACTGGCTTGGAAGCAGGATCCAATACATGGTAGTGTTGCTCAAATATTTGGACTCCAGCAATGGGTCCCCTTCCTCTGATTTCGTGTTATGCCCAGAACTTGCTATATTGCACCACAATTTAAGAAATTTACGAAATATTCATAATTTCAATGTGTGCAGGGTGCAAGCTTGCAAGAGAATAATCTTGGGGATACTACGGCCAACTATACTGTTACTTGTTAGTGCTGCCAGTTGTGGTAGTTCTCAAGCTTCTACAAGCAGAAAAACAAACGTATTAGAACTTTCTAGGCAGCAAGATGCAACAAGTACACATTTTGTCACACTTATGACTTAACTGGTAAATCTATTTTCTCACCAAATACGGCATCCTTTGAAGGACAGATGACCTTTCTTCCAATGTTCTTCAATTGGATGACCATGTATCATTACTAGTATTAGATAAAACCCTAATCCATCAAAGAAGCTCCTAGCATGAATCGGATCAAGGCATCTCATGGATCATTCAAGGACAAAAGTCACACTATAATGCCGACATCAAAAAGTTTAAACACCAAAACTGGGACTAATAGAATCTGCTGAGCACGTGCAGTACCCCTACATAGTGTACTTAGCATCAAGTGCTGTCTTGACATCCATTTTACCATCATAAAGCTCGCCTTACTTCCAGTCCATACTACAAAGTAGGTTGTCTCATGCAGACAGGAATATCACAAAGTTTATCACTTACTATGTTTTCAGTGAACTCAGTTATTACATAATATAATACTTCCTGCGGTCCACAATATATAGGGCAATGTTAACTACTGTGTTTCTCAAAATTTGTTGGTCAAAACCTTAATCTTCTCAATAGTTGTATATCACTTGAGTAGTTGACTCCTTTAAAACACCCCTCCTTAATTACATAAAATAATAATAAATTGAGGGAGGGTATAATTGGAAAAAAATTATATACACTACGCATTGTCCTATTTTTGGAGCCAGTAGAGCTTCTAGAAACTGCCCCGTGCTGTGGACCAGGAGTATAAGTTTACATGATATTTAACATATTGTTGAATCAAAACTGCAATATATTATGTTACACTCAGCTTGCACTCAAGGAATAAATGAAAGAAGGAAATTGAAACAATTACACGCTTTAGAAACACGCACATTAGCTAATCGTATAAAATGCAACTTCAGATGAAGGAAATCATGACTCAGTTCAATGGCAATAGTTACTGGTGGAAAGAAAAAAATATTATTTAAATGTATGTGGGACCCACACAAAAAAAAAACCATTTTTACTCTAGACAAAAAAAAATTATTTTAATGTACGTGGGCCTATGTGGGACCCACACATATTTAAATAATATTTTATTAGAAAAAATAAGTCATACATTTATTTAAATAATATTTTCTCCCCTTCCCTTGCCTTCCTTTTTTTCCATCCAAACGTGCCCCAAGTATCATTCCAAAAATAGAAGGGATCTCACACTATTGGCCACATAACCCTATTGCCATCCCAAATATACGAGAAATTCTTACATGCACTCAGTGCACCACTTCATTTGCATACTGACCACTAAAATCACAACACCTCATGAGTTTTTCATCACGTGTCAACCTACTATCTCCTCCATATTATTTTAATATTTATTTTGAAATACATACATCTTTATTCTCTCTCATCTGCACTAGATTTTTAAAAAAAAACAAACAAAACATTTTCTCTCTCTCCCTCGATGAAAAACTCATGAAGTGTCATGATTTTAGTGGTTAGTGCATAAATGAAGTGGTACACTGAGTGCATATAAGAATTTCTCCAAATATACTGATGAACTAGATCTTTTTACCAGAACTAGATCTATCCAGAAAAGTCGTTCACAGAATAACACAATATAGCTTAAATTGTGAATTGTCCCATTTCAAAAATATATTATAGCTTATGAATAGTATGGCATCCTACAAATGTTATATTATATATAGAACTTGTGCTTGTTTAGTCTTTCAAATATTGAGATTCCAATAAAATAAATTTAAAAAATACATGGGACACCGAAATTCTCTTAATTGCATGCCTCACATTCAAATTTCGATAGCAGCCTTTCCAGTACTTTAAAATATAGAGTTCCAAAGAAATTGTCCATATATAATTATAATAACAAAACTATAATTATATTTCAGCGTAAGTGCCATTACCAATAGTAACTGCAAAACCAGAAGGATTTCCTGAGCAAGAAAAGAAGCAGAAGAAAACGCCCAGCTGTGGTGCAAATATTAAGTGAAGCAGGAAATGAAGTGCTTGTTATTTTTCTCATATATATTTTTTTGGGGGATGGTGAGGGGCGTTACTATTTATGTGTTCCTTTTACTAACAAACCCGATACTACTTCATGGAAGTATGAAACTTTCTCACATAGGGAACGCTTGGCAACACAAATTGCAGATTATTTGGTGGGGGAAAACCTTTTCCATATTGGCTCAGATAATATTTCAAAAAAGTAAAATAACTCTAGTCAACATCTAAAGCAAGAGGACTTTATATATCTTCGAAACTGAGCAATCTCAATCTCACTTTCCAGCAGCTGAGCAATCTGTCAAAAAGTTAATGAAGGATAACAGTGATTAGTCAAAAAACAAAGCAAGAGGGGCAAAAAAAATAACTCTGGTCAAAAACTAAAGCAAGAGGGAAAAAAATAACTCTAACAGTAAGCACCAACCATTTCAAGAACACCACTCTCTGGCATTTTGGAACATGCGCAGCCATGGGCTAGCGCCCTTTTTGTCCACATCCCACAGCTTTGGGTACCATGGGAACTGCCACATTAGGAAGCAACGCTCTGGATGAGGCATCATGGCTAGATGTCGTCCATCTGGAGAACAAATAGCTGCAACCCCTAAGGGAGAGCCATTTACATTGAAAGGATATTTCTCCGTTGGATTGCCACCATCATCACAATATCTTAGAGGGGCTAACTCAGAATGAACAATACGATCTAGCACACCTTTATCTGGGAAATATGCTTTTCCCTCGCCATGTGCAGCCCATACCCCAAGAGTACTACCCTCCATGCCTTTAAACATCATTGCCGGTGATTCCTTTATTGTCACACTTGTAAAGCGGCACTCAAATCGCCCAGACTCATTGTGAATGAATCTTGGTTGTGAAACGTCTCCACCAGCACCAAGGACACCTCCGACCAGTGGCCCTGGTACCCATCCCAACAAAGCCATTAGCTGACACCCATTGCAAACTCCAAGGCTGAAAGTTTCTGAACGGTTGTAAAACTCTTGAAACTGCTTAATAAGAGGCTCATTAAATCTTATACAAGCAGACCATCCTTTGGCAGAATCAAGCACATCAGCATAACTAAATCCACCAACGAAAACAACCCCACGGAACTCCTGCAAAGATATCACTCCATTAAGAAGGTCTGACATTGTGACATCCCATGGTTCAAAACCAGCAGCATAAAATGCTGCAGCCATTTCTCTATCCCCATTGCTGCCTTCTTCTCTGATCACAGCAACTTTTGGTTTGGAAGTTGCAAGCATGTACTTTTGGTCAGTGAATGAAGGTGAAAACGACAGTTTCCATGAAGGAGCAAATCTATGTTTTAATCCTTCTCTTTCCATATCAACACAAGATGCCAACCTTTGGAACTTTTCCAGCTGAAAACTGGTTTCTTCCCACATATCCCTGAGCATAGAAGCATTTTCTTTCAAAAAAGTCACCCCATCAACCTTAACTTCTATCAATGAAGCAGTAGTTACTTGTCCAACAATCTCATTAGTAACACCAGCATTGTTCAACTTATCTAGCACAGTATCTAAATCTGTCTTGCTCACTTCAACAATTAACCCAAGTTCTTCTGCATAAAGGGTTTCAAAGAGACTATTTCCTTTTGATGTCAAGTCCAAAATGAACCCACAATTACCAGCAAATGCCATCTCTAAAGCACAAACTAGCAATCCACCATCGCTTATGTCATGTCCAGCAGAGATTAATCCATCTGTAAGAAGGTCTTGGACAGTCTCAAAGACCCTTTTAAGATAAGGAACATCATCAAGATCAGGACATTGATCCCCAATTTGGTCAAACACCTGCGAAAGAGCAGATCCACCTAACCGTCGCTTTCCTTTTGCCAGATCAATATGAAGCAAAACGCCATCATCTTCAAGTTTCAAATCAGGTGTAACTGTTTTTGTAATATCAGGACAAGTGACATAAACACTAATTACAAGGTTTCCTGGAGCCTTGACAACTTCACCTCCAGCATGAGCTGCCATAGAAAGGCTATCTTTCCCACCATCAATAGCAATACCAAGTTCAATCATAGCTTCTGACAAAGATAGAGCAGCATCATACATGGAAGCCCCTTCCCCATCAAGCTTGGCAGCATACATCCAATTACCGCTTGCCTTAACATCAGATAAGGAAGTGACCTTTGCCCATACAAGATTTGTGAGTGCTTCTCCAACAGCTAATCTTGCCATTGCTTTAGGGTTTAGCAAACCTTTGATTGGCTGCTCCCCAATGGCACAGGCACCTCCGGTCACATCAGTAAAAGTCTGAGCAATAACTGCAACATCAGCAAGAGGAATTTGTAAAGGACCGACAGTTTGCTGCTGTGCAACGAGACCAGTAACACACCTATCAACCTTTGTTGTTAAGAAGCGCTTTGAGCAAACAGATGGCAAATGCAATACTCTCTTCAAAGAATCCATTATTGTGACTGTTGGATCTAGATCAAATGGATTTTGTTTATAAGCAACTCGAGAAAAATTAAAAGATTTTTTAGGCATGTCACCAAGCACCTTCTCCAATTCAAGATCCACAGCAGGAGGAGGAGGAGGAAGTCCATTTGATAGACACTTCTGAGTTGCTAAGGTGTCAACTAAAACAACACGCCCACTACCATTAATAGCACCAATCACAGCCATTGATACCTTTTCCCTATCACAGATTGATTGTAAAAGGTTACGACTTTCAGGCCTCACCAAGATTGCATCTTGCTCTTGATATTCTGCACCCCAAATTTCTAGAACAGACATTGTGTGATCACCAACCACAACTGCTCTGATATCTATCTCAGCACCCTTTGGGTATATAATTTCCTTCACAACGTTGCAATTCCCACCAGCCCCTTGATCATGAATGCTAATAATTGGATTTTTCTCTCCCATTTCTATGCAAGCACGAACCACACGATACAATTTTTGGGCCATCTCAGCATCCCCACGTTGTACGGCATTGAAATCAAGCTCTGCATCATTCTGGCCACTGACCATGCTCGATGCTGCTCCACCTCCCATACCAATACGATAAGCAGGGCCTCCAATCTTAACAACTAACATTCCAATGTCAGGCTCTCCCTTCAATATATGAGTATGATCAATCTGCCCAATACCTCCACTAAACATTATTGGTTTCAACCATTCCCGCCGTTCCCCACTAGGAAGTCTCATTCCAAAAGTCCTGCAAAAGCCTTGAATCAAAGGCTCTCCAAATTTGTTGCCGTAGTCAGATGCACCATTACTAGAATCCAGGAGGATCATCAAAGGTGATGCTAGATTTGAAGGATAAGTAAATGACGGGTCTTCCCATTGAGCATAAGAACCAGGCATGTTGAGATTCCCAACACAGTAACCCGCTGTAGCTGCCTGAACAAAAGAACCACTTCCTGTGGCATGTGTATCCCTAATGCGACCTCCTGCGCCTGTCTCTGCACCAGGATAAGGAGCAACTGCACATGGAAAATTATGAGTTTCAGCTGTAAGTAAGATGTCTAGATCACGTGCTGTCAAGTTTAAAGGACACGCTGACCCAGGCCGAATTGGTCGCAGATGCTTTATTGGAAAACCCCTAATTGCACTGGAGTTATCCTTAAATCCAATAACTGAGTTATTTGGATTTGCTTGTAAAGTTTTTTTTACAATCTGCATTAGCGACTTCTCCATGAGTTGCCCGTCAATGGTAATCTTTCCCGTAAAAAACCAATGCCTGCTATGCTCACTGTTGGATTGTGCAATATCAAACAACTCAACGTTAGTTGGATCACGTTTAATATCCTCTCTAAAAAGTTTAGTGTAGTATTGTAAATCTTGGTCATCAAAAGCTAAACCCATTTGTTGATTAATTTCTTCTAATGCCTTCTGCCCCTTCTCCATGATGGGTATATAATAGACTTCCTCTGGAACTACACTAGTTTCAAAAGATGTTAACTTCTGCACGTAAACACATTCAGTCATTCTATCATGCACCATTGCTGCAAATTCATTGATTTGAAAATCTTCTAAATCACCCTCGGTATATAACAAGTACCTTCTTGAACGCTCCAAACGTGTCACCTCTGTCAATCCACATGCATGACAAATTGCCACAGCATTAGTTGACCAAGCTGTGGTAAATGACAACCTAGGGCCAACCTCTATTATAACAGTACTCAAACCAACCTTGCTTCTGTTCTCAAGAAAGCTCTCAGTTCGCAACGCTTCAGGTTCATATGTTTCTTGAAGAAGCCATTTAAGTACCGAAAGTTTTTTACTAGAAAGTTTTGCCTGAATCCCAATATTGAAACATTGCTCTGTTTGCAAGGTCACTATCTCTTCAGAAATTTTAATTCTAATCTCCTCGAGAAGTTCAGTAGCTGCACTTTCTTGGATCAATGGAACCCGGTAAAAATGAATAACTTCCAAGGAAGGCTTCTCAACCAAGCTGGAATGATCATCTACAGAACTACCAGCCACCCCAGCAACAATAGCCTGGGGATTTGTTTGAGCACAGCACCTCAAAGATAAGGCTCTTCTAGCGGAACCCTGCACCTGATTTCTACTCCATACCGTACCCCAAAGCAAATTTTTCTTCTGCAAATGAGATTTCTTCACAAAAAAGAGACTTTGTCTATGTGTTCCCTGAACCCGTTGATACATAAAACAAACATAAAGGCATCAATATATTTCAAGATTAATCATCAACAGAAACAAGGCCCATAGAATGTTATTCAATTGATCAATAAGAAATACATATGAAATTGAAATTTGCAAACCCAACCACACCACCCACAAAATTATATTACAGCCATACAATGTTTTAGAAGGTCTCAACAAACAACAGATATGAGTGCATTGTATGATGATATGAAACTCTGGCACTGTCAGAATTCAAATAAAAAACACAAAAGAAGACCTGAAGGAATTCAGCAGCCCCAATTTGCCCTGCAGCAGCAGCCATGTTCTTAAGAAGAGCAATCTGAAAGGAACAAGGCAATATTCTTACTCCTCAACATGCACTCAGAGAGTCTCCAAAAAGTAAGGAAGAAAAACATACATGTACCAAAAATCAGAAATCATTATAATCAGATAGAGTAAGCATCAAACATTAGATATATAGAAACTTGAGACCTGTTTGACTCTACTTATCACTTTTATGGTTTTGAAACAGATTTGCCAAATTGTTCTCCATATTAAGTTTTCAAGGAAATTGTTCTTTTGTTTTAAAAACACATTCGAAAAAAAGTATTAAAAAAAAAAGCGCTTGCAAAAAACTGGTTCGCAAAGGAGTACCAGAAACATGAAAACAAAAATTGAATATTTTCAGAGGAGCTCAACACTACAAACAAGGAACTCTAACCCCAAAACTCGGTATCTATGTCCACAGAACAGTCACACCCAAACAGCATAACACGCTAGCAAAAACCAACTAGAAAAACCTAGTAGCCCCTTAGCAGAATCACGAAAGACAAACCTGGGATATTGAGGAGCTATGTTGACGCACCGTCCTTTTGTGGATCTGTTTTGCTCTGCTTCAAAGGTGATAGTGAGAAGCTACGTTGAAACACCGTCTTATTCCGTGTGTCTCTTTGCTCTGCTTCAAGGCTCTAGTCTTGTGCAACTGGGAGGAAAAAGTGGTACAGGATGAGAAGAGAGACTAATTGGATCTTGTGAAATTTACATAATTACCATCAATGGAAGATCACAAACAACACCAAGATAATACTCTTACCTTCAATATGTACTCATTAAGTCTCCAAAAATTCAAAGAAGAAAAATCAAAAATGTATATTGCAATATGGGATACTACAAATATTGAACGAACAAAAAAAGAGACCCCATTCTTTTAAAATTTATTTCCTGAACTGAGGAGGAAGGAGCTAGGAAATATTTCATAGAAGGTAATACATAATCAAATTACAAGCTTCTTAACTTGCCGTAACAATGGTGAAGGACTTAAGTCAGGTGAACAAACGGATGGTCAAACCCAAGTCTGCTAGATGAAGATTATAACGTGGAAAAAGGAGTACGAGAAGGTGACGTTTAATATCAGTACACTTCGGGTGTCTATTATAAGTTTATAACCCGATACTCTCAGTTATTACTGGCCTACTCTGTTTCTCATTATTATTAACAAAAATGGTTATATCCTTCCCTCCTAACTAACAGAACAGACTAATAACAACAATCATCATGTAACGAAAACCAAGCTGAGAGTGAGAGAGAGGAACCACACCGAAGATGATGAACAAGCTGGAGCGCAAAAGTGGGTTCAAGCGAAAACTCACAGAAAGGACAGAGAGAAGCGACGCCGCCATGAGGAGGCTGAGCGGAGAGAGACGGCGAAGCGGTGGGAGAGAGCGGCGAGGACTGAAACCTATACTATTTATTTGTCTGACTTTTCTGGCGGAAGAATATGTTTGTTTTAAAAGTGTACGTTTGCCTTTTTATTTTAATCATATCTGATCTTTGTCAAAAAACAAAAAACCGTATCTGATCTTGTGGAGAATTTTAAAAATTTTAATTTTAATTATAATTAGTAAGAAAATTTGAAAATGTCAGCTTTTTTATTCAAATATTATAAAGAAAAAAATCACTGAAATGTAATAGTTTTTTAAATATTTACTCAGATACTATAAACAAATTCAAACTTCTGGTGTGCGAGTTTTGAAAATCATATCTCATTTATGCGAGTTCTTCATAAATAAGGAGAGAGATGATGAAATTATTCTGAACTCACACATCTCGTATGCGAGTTTAGAGGGAGCAGGTGAGCCCCACTTCCAAAATAGTGTGCAGAGACAGAACTCGCACTTTAGTTGGACGAGTTAAAAATTCATTCAATTCCTCCCACCCCTACTTAGGAAAAAAAACACAATATACAGGATTATCTCATTAACCCATATATATTTTTATATTGAGCAGTAACACAATTATAAGTGAATAAAGAATACTAATAAAATAAAATAACCTTATAAATAATGACTTCCTGTACCACATTTAGTACTCGTCCGTATACGCTGTGGTTGTTATTGTTGTTTGGCATCAATATGTTCAGTTCAAACGAGCCATTTATTTATGAAGTTTATATATTTAAATCAAACCGCAGTGGTTCGTTTAAACTAACAGGCTGTCTAGGAGTGACAAAAATAGGAGCAACATAGTGGGCCCATTAACAAGCTGTCTAGGCTGTCTATGGGCAAATTTGGAAATTTCTCTCAAGTTAAGTCAAATATAATTTTTGATTTTGATGGATTATTTGAAGAGGCTTACATTGTGGACTAGAGGGAGGACATCTATATCTTCAGTTTGAAAACCCTCCTATGTGGTCTCTCTTCTTTTTCTTGCTTGTATAGTTGGACCTCTCTGTACATGAATAAGTTAAAATGATGGGTATAGATTGAATAGATATCATTATTCAAGATTTCTATTAGAATTTCGTGTCTTAATACTAATAGGCAAATCCATGACAACATCTAAATGGAGTTTAGTACTTAGCACATACTGCTCACCTATATTGACAAGCCACATACATTTGTAAATTTAAATTCTAACCCGATTTTACCATTACAGTTTCTACCATTGAAGCTTTTGTTTACTCAAGAGAAAATACAAGTTGCTACAAGTTATGAAGTATGCTAAACATTTGTCCTGCCCCTTTATACCAACATCAGAGCAATTACTTGTGCATTTTTTCTCCATCTAAACAAGAAAAATTACAATAAACTAATTAGTACTCAAAAATCGTACTGGGAGCACATTTCGTGACATCCGGGAGGGGTAAGAAAGGAACATGATTATGATGATGATGAGGCTTCAAAGAAGAGGGAACTATAAATCGAATAATTATGTGGTTTCTTTTCATAGAAGGTGTCCACCAGAACAATGTCATGCAGTATTCCATAATGTAAAGAGGATAAAGGATCTAATGGGGAGGTTCAAAAAATTGAGTTTCAATATATCAATTGAGTTCATAAACAAGGGTCAGGCTTGCAAATTTGCCATTCAAAATACAAAGCAGGCCTAAAAGAAATAGCCCTTACAGGCTAACAGCCTAAGTAGGCTGGCCTATTTAGGCCATTTTATGTTTTTTTTTAAAGTTTTCAAATGATACTAGAATTTTTATATTATTAATGATGTTACAAATATTTAGTTGTTATTATTTTTTAATTACATTTTATAAAATAGTTTGATTTATTTGATTTTTTATAATGATTTTTTTAATTAAGAGCAATTTTACTTTAAAAGTGCTAAAAAAAAATAGAGCAATTTTACATTGAACATTATTACAATTAATTTTAACCGTTTGTCAATGAAATATACTATACAAGTCATGTGTCATTCTTATCATTTTTATTGCATGGGATTCTTTTCTTGTCCTTGAAATCAGCTCACCCCCGTAAGAGGTGTCTCCATTTTAAATTCATAGAAGGTATGGTGCTAGGCAAGTGACATACACTGCTATATAAGTATATATCACTCGCCCAGCACCATACCTTCTCGTACGTACTCTTTCTCTTTCACCATTACTATTATATTTTGTCAAATGGCCGACAACAATCCTCATTTGGACGGTGACCAATACAGCGTAAAACTCCAGATCCCTTATCAAGAATCAAAAGAAGATCTGCTGTCAACAATCTGCACGGGCTTATTACTATTGCTTTTCGGAGTTGCCGTGATCACCTTTGTGTTCTGCTTTCAAAACAATGGTGAATGCCACGTCACCAATGCTTTGCTCACAGAGTTTAGCTACGGCGAAGACAACCACAACCTTGCGCTCAACGTCACCATCTGCAACCTCAACACGCGGGCGGTAATTCACTATGAGCACGTCGAAGCCAAAGCTCTATACGAGAATGTTTTGCTCGCTTATTCCAACAACAAAAATGACGACAACATCTCGCCGTTCGATATCCTCGTCGTCACTATTTGAGCACACAGTTTAAAGGTCGGCGTCTGATTTTACTGCATCCCAATCAGACTTTAGAATATCATAAAGCTTAGGCATTTACGATATCCTTGTGAAGCTCTTTCTCAGAATACCGAGATTTGTTGCAGCCTCAAGGTTCCCTTGACGATCGCCAATAGTACCAACTCATCGTTCCAAGCTACCTGGTGCTCTTGGGACTGCTGATACAGAGTTACTTGCTACATTTATTATATAAGAGTAATTTGTCAGTCTCCTTGATTTTAATTTTTATGATTTCCTAATATTAGTTGTTTTGACATTATCGCTTGCTATTGATTTCGTTTTCAATTAGAGTACTCCGAAGAGAGATTTCATTTTGTTGTATGCTTCCTTGAATTTGCCATCATGTTAACTATTATATCTGTTTATTTATTTATTTTTTAAAAAAGACTTAACATAGAGTTGGTTTAGTAAAGTAAGATTTTTTTGGGTCTTGAATTCATCTCCCATATGAGATATTGTGTTGAGAGAGGAAGCTATAAACCCCAACAAAAGATTATTATACCCTGGTGGGTGGACAATTTACTTATAGAGATTTTCTAGACAATTTACGACAAATTGATGAAAAGTTGAATTATAGTGCAAAAGATTAGTTGCTTATTTCCTATTATATGTGGTTTTTTTTTTAATTTGATTCAGAATTGGGTAGACACATCATGACATGGATTATGTACAAGAGCAATGCTAGAACTTGACATTTTTAGGACCAGTATAATGCTTTGTTTAAGATATTTTATACTAATTCTAATATTAAATGTAATATCCAATTGATTTATCAGAAAATGTTGAGGAAACTAAATAAATAATTTAATCATAATCTATGTTGTGTATCATTTACTTAATCATAATATATATTTTGTATCATTACATTAAATATTAGTTTATAAACTAAATAATTTGCTTGAAAAAAAAAGAGAAATATAAATACTTTAAAATAATCTATCTCTATTCTTTAACATATTCAAAAAAGTCAATTATGTCTTATATTTATAATAGGATATAGTATTAATTAGTGACAATTTTTTATGTAAACATAGTTTGCTACATCACTTGTGGCCTAATAAATCATAATCAAATACGTCAGAATCTTTTTAATTTGATTTAGCAAATGATTGAGAGATTTGACCTTATAAGTTTTCCTTTTTTTTTTTGAAGCCTACATTTAATATATTAAATATGCCAAATTAAATTAAAAAGATCTTGAGGTATTTAATTATATGATTGGTCATAGTACAAGTGATGTGATAATCATAAATCAAATTCACATAACAATATCTCTTCATTAGTTTGATAGATGGAATTGATATTTGATTTGGATGCGTGTTATTATGATAAAAATGTATGAAGTGAAGTCGAAATATTAATAAAATAATTGAATAAATTAAAATTTTTATATTAACCTCCTTTTAACACGATAATACACGGTTGAGCATTTAACCCACTTTGATCTTCATTGCTGTTTTTATTGAATTCAATTACATGGCATTGCCATATTTATTTAAATAGATACAACATTTTTGGGCCTAAAAATAAATGCAATGTTTATATAAATGAGCATAAAGAATTGAGGGCCAGAGATGGATTCATCATGACTTGGCTTCAATAATCATCCATTATTTTATGATATTAGGTCATTGTTAACAATTCAGCCGTTTGGAACACACCACTTATTTTTGTTCACATCATAAATATTAGAGTAAAATATTCTGACCACCCCTACATTTTGTTTTAATTACATGAACCTGCCCTCGATTTTGAAATTATACATTTAAGTTTAAACCGTTAACTTCGTTAAATATTTTTATTTTTAATTAAAATTTATATTAAAATATTTTTATTTACTAATATACCCTTAATCATTACTAATTATTAATTTTTGGAATAATTTTTTAAATAATTAAGAGTTCTTTTCTTAATTTTTTTATTGTTGTAAATAGTTATTTGTTAAATTTTTTATTTTATTGAAATAAATACTTAATTAATGTAATTAATGCAGAAAGAGAAAACTTAATTAAAAATGTGATTAATTCTTTTATTAGATGTATACTTAAATAGAATTGTTTATAAATATTTGTGCAAGGAATTTATTTAAGAAATTATATTAAATCAATAAAATTTATATAATATCTCTAATTTATATTTTTAATAACATATGGTGAATAAAATTATATCTTTCAAATATATTTTCAATCATGGCGTTGTGGGAAAAAAAGAAAGAAATATGTTTTATGGTTATTTAAAAGAATGCTAAAAAAATAAGTTTCAATAACTACGATAAAAAAAAAGAAAAATTTAAAATATAATAAAATTAATAAAATTTTATAAGTTATTGGAAATTTTCAACATATATGTATTCGAATTATGTTTTGTTTGCATAAAAAATATTTTTAGGGAAATATAATTGTTTATTTATTTGTTGAAAGAGAGGTATTTTAGTTAAATAAAATGTTTAACAGTTAAATTTAACAGTCAATTAACAATTGGGTGGATGAAAATAGAATCTCTAATATGTAAGGGAAGTTTTTGTAACATACATTTCAATTTTAAGGGAGGTCTACATGCATTTTTAAAATAGAGAGGATATCTATATAATTTAGGTAAAATAGAGGGGTAGTCAATACATTTTACTCTAAATATAATTGTCCTAAAAGTTTTATTAAATCATATTCAATTGTATTTCTATATGAAAAAACAATACACTACTTATTTTTTTTCCCACCATTAATATTAATTCATTATGGGCATCCAGATCATATCATCATAAAGAATGGTCTATTATATTGTAATGTTATCAAACAAAATAAATGAGAATGTAATAGGTAAATTAAGTGAAGATGATCTTTTTAAGGGCATAACCACAATGAAAACATTTGGATTTTTTTTCATGGTGAAAAATTTGGATATTAAAGAGGGAGAAATTGCTTTGCAAGTTAAAGAAAACAATTGTAACTAGAAAGAGTACTAAATTACTAATAGCTTATTTAGTTCGATTACATGATTACATGTAATCTAGATGCAATATATCGATTACAGTATTTGATTGCTTACCTAATGTAAACCAAATTATAAAATGTAATCCTGATTACATCATTTGATGTAATGAGGATTACATTACTATGAGTGATTAATAGGAATGCAGGCATACAGTAATCAAGTGAAAAAGACCTTATTGTCATTATAGTTTTTTAATTTGACCACAGTGTCCATCCATAAATGTTTTTAAATATTAAATAATTACTACCATTAAATATTAAAAATATTAAGTAATTATATAATATTT
>JBAGKO010000013.1:14136192-14153408 GCA_037177275.1 Acacia concinna
CATGATTTGAATTTATATATTAAGATATATGAATTTTTGAAGTTTGTCCAATGAAATTTGTCAGTTTCTAGAGCAGTGCTTAAAAATGAAATTACTGGAAATTTTCTGATCCCAATTGAACCAAGAAAGCATTTTTCCCTAAAACTACATTTAATAAGAGACATTTGAGCTTTGGAATCACCTCAATTAGATATTTGTACAATTAGATATGAATTTTTAAAGTTGGGTGAAAATTTTGTCAAAATATCCGCATTTAAGAAATATAATGGTATGATTGTAATTTATGATCAAATCAAAGATAAAAATAGAAATAATGTATAATAAAAATTGAAAAATACTCATAAATTATTTGAAAACGAATGACAGTCAGTTTGAAATTTCTGAGACAGTCGATATACCGACTCTGTAGAAAATTCAATCAAATAATCATTTTTAAATTATTTTCTCTCTCCTTCTCATAAGCCAATGCCCCATAAACTAATAAGTTATAAAAAATGACTTTCCACATTAAAGTTTTTTTTATTTTTGAATAAATAAGTCAAGCTACAGCTTGAAACTATCCTATCCTATGACAGCATTGTAACCTGGATACAATCTCTCTAGACTTTCCACATTAAAATTACTTTTGAGAAGTTTAACTTTAAATTACTTCAAACACACTAGCACTCTAAAATATCAAAAATTATAAAAGGTGTTTTCACATTAGTGAACCAAAAAAAGTCACGCCTTTTCGCTAGACACTAAAGGAGCCGATCTCACCAATACCATTATGACTTCCCAGCAACTCTACTATGCTAGAAACAAAAGCAGCAAGCCATATTCCAACAACTCTGCAGGTTCATCATCTCCCCTTCAATAAATGCCTCCATAATTAATTAATTACTCTATCATTTCCGGAGCATTTTTAATCTTTTCATCAATGAAGAAGCTCTACTACAGAAAACCAAAAAAAAATACGAAAGGGGAGGTTGGTAGATTCATAAGGACAGGAAAAGAAAGAAACAACCAGTACAAGCGGCAGATCCATACAAAGCACAATCTTTCTAAGATATATCAGAGACACAGCACATCAACAAAAACCTGCTCTTACCACCTTCCTGCAAACCTGCAATTGCTTATAACAAACTGCTAAATTTCAACGAAATATTCCACAAGTTATCAGTAAAACACCAAACATCTCTCTCTCTCTCTCTCACTTTTCTTCAATTAAAATCCCCTCAGAAAGGAGGGGGATGGCGAGCAGGGGGCCCCCAGAACAAGTCATGTTGCATTTGTTGATGATCAGTGTTTGGCACCAAATTTGGAGGTAAATTATTGAACACAGGCATCGAAACTTGTTCGTTCAAAGCTTGAGATGTTGAAGGATTAGGCCCAGCTGAAGTTGCTGAATTATTATTATTATTATTCACTCCTGATTGACTCTGTGCTTTGGTTTCAACATCTTCCCCAGATGGCTCATCCTCAAGTGGTAACCTCTCGTATGTCGCATTAGCGAATGTGGCTGCAATCACCAGAACTGGACCTGATGCTACCAGTGGACCCAAAACGGCGCCGCCAACAACCTGCCCTTGTCCGCCGGCGAGATACACAGTTAGGCCGGTTGCCCCGGGCGGCGAGGGGGCAGGCAAGAATGCCCCGGATAGTGACAGAATCTCGAACCTTCCATTTAGTGTGATCACTCCACCAGGTGCTGCCGGTTGCCGGAGAGTGACATTGGTTACAATGCCACTTCCGCTGAGCACCGACACCCCACGGTGCCTCCTGTTCGCGAAGGTGGAGAGGCTCTCGGCGACATCGTTGCCGCTGGAGATTTCTAGCACGTGACTCCGGAGGGCATTAGGACTCTCCTTTGTCACAACTACTGGTGGCTTTGGCTTGTTCTTCGAGCCAGGGGGGCGGCCCCGGGGCCGCCGCTCCTTGCTGCCTGGCTCTGCGCCGTCGTGACTACCACCTAGGTTCGGATCATCAGCCTCCCGTCCGTTATCTCGGCTGTCACCGTCGTCGGCGTTCTGGCTCTGGGAGGTGGGGTTAGTGTTGCTGTTACTGCTATTGCTGGGAGTGTTGTTATTGGTGCTTTCCAGAAAGTCTTGCATTCGAACCGTGCCGAACCGGTTGAACCCGCCATGGTCATCTTCTGGTTTTCTCAGATGAAGTGATGGAGAAGACGACAACAGAGGATCTTTTGGTCTCACTGCGACGTTACCAGCCCACCAGCGATTCGCCATTTTTTGAAAACCACCGATAAAATGAAGAAACCCTATAACCAGGAAAAAGATAATACAAACTTCTCACACTCCCTTTTCTGGACCCTTCTATGGATTAAACAAAGATAAAGATGACAAAACGAAGCTTCAAACCGTCGCAAAAGGAAAAAGAAAAAGAAAATAAAATAGGAGAACTTGCAGGAGCTCTACCTTTTCCTTTTTTGAAGTGCTAGTTTCAGATCTCCATAACCCACTCGAAAATCTAATGAACACAATCCAAAACTCAAAACACTTTTTATAACAAACCGTACGATAAAAAAACCGACATCAAGCACATGGGCATTGATAGTACCACATGAAAACCCTAACCACAAATAAGAAGTCCCCTGAATCCGATTTTACAACCACCTAATTATGATTTTGACAGAGAACCCACTTCACCACACACAGAGACAGAGACACCAAAAATTGATCCGTCGGAGTCGTCAGCTGATCCGATTTTGAGACTACAGTAAGAATCTCGAATTTTCCCTATTATTATTATTACTACTACATCAAGAACACAGGAGTATTGTGAATTTGTGATAGTGTATTCTTCTTCTGTACCTGCACGTATAAAAAAAATGGCTTTTAAAAGGAGGTCACAGATTGGTACGGGTGAAGAGAGCAGAGTTGGCAGGAGCTGACTTATTCTTAGGGCTAGTCTCTATCCGAAGTCTCCGAGGCGATGACTGAGTCAGAAAGTTCACATGGAATCGCTCGCCAAAATGTTTGTTGAATGTTGAGTTCAAAGTTGGCGACTTTCAATGACGACAGATCGTTGTTCCCACTTGTTGGCGCTGTTCCCTAGAAAGACCAGAACCGGAACCGGAAGCACTCCGCTTCGTTCAGTTTACACTTGAAAGGAGATGAAAAATAATCTGGATGAGAAAGACCAAGTTGCATACACACACATGAGCGTATTAAATGAGGGAAGAGGAAGAGGAAGAGCCAGAGGGGGATGTGAAGTTACCATAAAGGGCGTGTGGGGTTGGAGCCTTGGAGGTGGCCAGGTGGGGGTAGGGAGGTGCATTAGTATTCGAGTTTGTCGGGTGGGGCTGTTAATGAGGAGGGATTATAAGGGGGTGCTCATAAATCATAATTGAGTGTGGACGTGAGAGAGAGAGAGAGAGAGCTCGAGCACCTCGTGGGCTTGGCAAGTGGAAGGCAGTCGTAACACGTGGAAGAGCTATGGCTCACGTTCATCTGCGGCTGCTGTAGATTAGAAGTTGGTGATGCAAGTTCCAATGGCGTTTTGAGTTAGTCCACCTATATATCTATCTTCTTTATATATACACACACATATAAGAAACTTTATTCATCGTTACCGAAAATAAATTAATAAGTAAATGTCGTGTATTTTTTTAAATGTGTTTCTATTTATGAAGAAGGTAGGAAAAAGAATTAATATAAAATATGTAGTAGAATATGAAAATGAATAAAAAAAAGTTGTTTATTAATAACTAAATATAAAAGAAAGAAAATTATTTATAAAAATGATACGAGGGAGTATACTACATGCAACTTTAATTAATTTAAATAAAATTAAAAGTGATGGCTAACTCATTAAATATATTTTAAATTGAATTTTCTTTTCACTTTTACTCTTATTCGTCAGACATAGCTTAACTGTAATATATGTGTTTTTGAGAGACATCGATTAAGTCATCTCCAGATGCTTGTTGAGGTTCATGCAATAGTTTTATGTTCTCAAACTTTTCCAGTATTTCCAACTGTTAGGTTGAATTCAGATACTCGTTGGTGTCCACCATTTGTAGATACAATAAAATATGATGTTAATAGATCAGCTTATGGAGGACAGACAGCTTGTAGTGGTGTAGCTCGGGATCATGCAGGAGTTGTGTTAACGGGCTTTATGTTTGGAATTGGTTGGGGGATAGTTTTACATGCAAAACTGTGAGCTATAGTTTGGGGGCTTAAAAGGGCTTGGGAGAGGAATTGGCGAAAGATGGTGGTCGAAATTGACTATTGATAGGTGGTGGAGCTTATTACAATAGGATGGAGGGAAGATCACTAGGAAGGAGGACTGTTAACTGAGGTTAAGAATTTTCTGGCAAGGGGTTGTCAAGCTTCTTTGGTTTGGTGTTGTCGAGAGACGAACATGGCTGCTGACAGATTGGCTAAGGAGGCTCATTAGCTTACGAAGGGTTTTCATGGCTTTAGTCTCATTGCGGTTTTTTTACTGATATTTTGTGTTTTGACGTGGTGTGGTAGTTTTTTTTTTTTGCCTTGTCATCAAAAACAAAAAAAATGCGTTTGAAAATTTAATGAGTGGGTAAATTAGAAATAAGTATAAATTATAAGGACAAAACTGAAAAACATGTATTATTTATCTTAAAAGCGTCTTATATTATAGACAAAATTATTCTTTTAAAAATGTTATATATTGTGGGTAAGACAGTTTACCATAATTAACTATTCCCTCCTTGTTGGCCTTTTTAATTTTTATAGGTTGTTGTTTATTTCGAAAAATGAAATTAAGATTAGTCAAAAATAATAAATGCATAAAAAATATCATATTTTTTTACAACTATGAGCCTATTTATAAAAGAAAGTATATGAGGGAGAGTGATAACAAATATAATAGAGAATGAATATAAAATCTGAAGAAGAAGGAAGAGTAATAAATGATTATATGAATGATAAAAAAATAATTTAAATTTTTAGACACTAAATTATTTATACCAAGAACAAATACGAGAGAAAGAAAAAGTTACTCCCAAAAGTACCGAGTATAATACTCCCTAGGTCCATCCTTTTCCAAGTTTCTTTTTGCCCACATTTATGAATTCTAACAAACTGCCTTTTGAATCATTCTTTATTTATTTTCATAAAAAGTACATACCATAAAACAAATACAATCTAGGAGAATTCTAAAAAAAAAAAGGGAAATAGAAAAATTTAAATTCAGAATAACGAAATTAAAAAATTTCAATTCAATAATTTTTTATTTGTTTTTTATGAAATTACAAAAAATATTATTAAATTTTAACAATAAAAGTATCTTAATTCACAATAAGAATATTTCAATTCGCAAAAATTCATAGTTTAAATACATAGTACTTAAATGCCTCTATTGTTGCTAATTGAGATACTCTTATTATTAAAATCCAGTTGCTTTTTCATATTTTCATAAAAGAAAAAAAAAGCACTAAATGAAATAGAATTTTCTAATTTTGTTGTTCTAAATTGAAATTTTCCCGTTTCTCTTGTATTTTATAAAATTTTTCCTAAAATTTAATGCTTTGGGAAAAAAACTTAAATGCCATTACTATATCTTAAAATTTAATAAATTTTAAACTTTTCTCATATTTAAACGCTATGTCTCAAAATTAGAATTTCTCTATTTCCCTTGTCATCTTTTAGAATCTTTCCTAAACTTTTTTCACAGTATTGCCAACATAAACTTGAGTACAAAATTTGATGCAATCATAACAAAAATAATTAGTTGTCATATTTATGAATTTATTTTTTTCTATTTTGATATTAAATTCTATAGTAGTGATGCTCTTTGCAATATACTCGGACATGCATAATGTCGCTTTCATTTGAATATGCACCTTATTATGAAGTTTTATCCTATTGTTATCTTTCTTTCATATATTTCTTTTATTGAATACAACTTTATAAAATTCACGCCCTTTTTAATAATTATATATTCTTAAGTGCTTTAATAAATAAAATCGAAACATAGTTACAACTGTAATCGTATTCGCTGTAATCATAATTGAATTATCAAAATTAGTAATTATATTAATATAATTATCATTTATATATCATAATGTTTCCTCATTAATAAAATTAGTAATGGGTTTGACTATTTTAGTATTGCAATTACTAATAAATTTTAATTATCCCTAATATTATCATCACTAATTAAGTGAGTACATTTTTTTTCTTCTTATGATCAGTTAGCACAATAGTGTCTCATTCTATTCTTTAATAGCTTCTTTAATTTAGAGGGGCATTTGAGTCTTTATGTTATAATTTAGAAAACCCAAATTTTACTTTTTAGACCTTTATGGTTTCACAAATAATAATAGTTTTTTTTTTCTAAATTTTAGAAGTTATTTATTTAGAGTATATTCACATTTCTGGGAAAAATAGAGTATATTCATCTGCCCCAAAGGAATAGTGGGAAGAATGTGGAGAGAGGAGAGAGGAGGGAGGGGCGTGGCTCGCTTGCCTCGTGGTTTGGTAGGCGCTGAAGGTGGTGGATGCAGAAGAAGGATGGAACGCAGCTTTAACGAATTTCAAAAATGCGAAAAAAGATGGAAATAGAGAGAGAGAATAAGACAGATACCTACATATGGACATGGGCCTGGGGCCCGCAGTCACTTTCTCCCTGCACTCATATTTCCTCACGCTAGTCTAGATTCCAGAGCAATTTTATTCTTTCTTCCATTTTTAGATAAGTAAGAAATATAGAGTTTGTTTGAAATAATTTATTTAAAAATAATAAAATTTTATTTGTGAAATACGAAATAAATATATAAAAAGAGGTAACATTTTTTATATTTTAGGCATAACATAAAAGCCCATAAAAAACTGTTTAGTGTGCCAAATTGATTTTACTAAAAACGGAAATAGAGGTGGACATGAAGATATAATTAGGCTGTTTTCACTTAAATTTTATAAAATTAAAAAAATAGAATTAAAAATTTTTAATAAATTTTTTTTATTTTATATCTTATCTTTATTAAAATTATTTCTCCCAATTTTTTAAAATCATATCATATATGGAGACCCGTTGAGCTCAGAATCGTGAATCAAAGGCGGGTCAAGGACGAATCACTGGACTTCAGATCCAAGTGTATTGAATTGAGTATAGGTCACCACACCAGAGCTTCGGCCAGATGCAGCGTTGGGATCGTCGTCAAGCTCTAGTCTTCATCATTGTGGGTTTCTATAGATCGCCACATAAAGACGACCCACCGTTGCTGCTTCCTGTCACTGCCAGTGATGATGCGATGGAGATGAGGTATGGACCCCAATTCCACGGGTTGGATGATGGAACCCAATTCCAAGGCCAAGTTATTGTACCAAATAAATTTCATCATGATGTAATTTAGAAAAAATGAGAATAAAGTCTCAAAAATTTGGAGTAATAAGGTAAAAAGAGAAAATACCTATATAATCCTGTCTTTTTAGCATATTCATGTCAGATGAGAGAGAAATTTAAAATCCGAGTGAGTATTGTTCACTCAACCCAATAAATTTTAACAATTTATCAGATTGTGATGACAACTTCATAAGCACGTTTTAACAACTTCTCAGGTCAGATATTATTCACTCTGCCATGGAAATTTTAACAACTTATCAGGCAGTGATAACAATTTTGTAAGCACGTTTTAACAACTTTTTAGGTTGGGTACTGTTCAATCAGCTATAGAAATTTTAACAACTTATTAGGCCGTTATTACAATTTCGTAAGCACGTTTTGACAACTTGTAATGCATATTATGACAAATCCACCTAAACACGCATTAATTTGTATAGCCGCTCTCCTTAATTTATTAAGTATTACTAATTTTGGTTTATCAAGTAACAACTTTATATTTTCATATCATTCACAAATTTTGTTAATGTCTTGTATAGTCCAAAAAAAAAAGTCTTTTCACGTTCACGTGAACAGTGCCCAAGTCCTTCAAGCTTTGAATGACTTGCAATGGAGAAAAATTAGACCTAACTTTAAAAATTTATATTTAATTACACAAATATCCAATTAAGGTAATTCTAAAACTCAAATGTCCCTTATTTAAAAATTCACGTGAATATTATTTAAGTCGTTCAAAGCCTGAACGATTTATGCAAAATAATCCTCTCTATACATACATTTTAACGCAAATCGTTCTTAATAAGAACGATTTGCACAAGTCGTTTCTTCTCTCTACGACTTACAGTGTCATATCCCGTTAAATACTTTTTTTTATTGCATTTCATTAAATAATCTTACTGTTCATACTATTTTATTAAAAAAAGCCTAATTTAGCACGCGTGTCACAAGAATTTTGCGCATTCGGAGCATCTCTTGTTTTTAATATATTGCTTGTTCGTTTTTCCTTTTCCCTTGATTTAATTTCAAATATAATGCCACAATCCATGTTATTTTGTATATTTATAATTTTTTTCATAAATTGAAATTCACAATAGGTAGCAACTAATGCAGATGATTTAAATTAATTTTTAAGGAAACACAGTCAATTTTTTATAGGGAAAATTAGAATGAAGAACCTATAGAAAGAAATATTTATTAAGAAGAACAATAAAAAGTGTAATTATTTAGAAGGACTAAATACCAAAATATAAAATTAAAAATACTAAAATACCCCTAAAATTACAGGTGGGCAAAACAGAATCATGGAAATTACAGAAAGATGTTTAAGCTGTTTAATAAAGTTTTGCATTTATCCATATTTAAAATTACAAGGCTGTCAAAGTTATTAATTTAAATAAACTCAGTCATGACTAGGATGCAAACTAGAAATATAAACTCATAATACTTCACCTCAATCAATCAATAGTCAAAGTATATGATTAACTAATATATAGTAACAATAATTTGTTTTAAAATATTTAAAATATAAATTATTAAAATTAAATCTATCAATACAATTAAAAAGAAATTAAACCTATTAACATTCATAGTTTATCATACGTTTTAACAGAAATTTGAAAATAAAAGGAATGAGCCGACACATCCTTTAAAATGAGGGGAGATTGAAAGAGAGAGAAAAGTGAATGAGGAGAATGGAGGAGGAGACCGTCAGTACCATTGTCACCGAAATCTTCGTTTTATCATCACCATTACACTACTGTCAATTTCTTCTCCCTAACTCAAATTTGTTGCAACCTTTCCTCCTCTCTTCTTCTTTAACTTTGTCCATTCATTCGGGTTGATCTCTTCATGCATAATAACTATGTCTTTTTGTTCTTTGGTGATAGAAAGGACCTTCATGCATTGTTGAGTCCTTCATCTCTTAAGAAAGGTAATTTGGCTTGAGTTATAGAGCTTTAGTGGGAAGTTTTTTTTTAAAAAAAATTATTTGTTCGTTTATAAATTTCCTATTGTTACTGTAATTTTTATCTAAGACCAAATGTAGTTTCAGTAGGATTTTGTCGTGAGCTATTTGGACTCCATGATATTGAGCTAAGATTATTTATTTTGTAGTTGGATTTGAATTATTTCAAGTAGATGATTTTCAATTGTATATTTTCTATTAATTCATTGAAACTATACTTCCTATGTTATTACTATTTTATATTGTAAATTTGGGTTAATTTGAGTGTATCGGTTGTGCATTCGTATAAGAGAAAATATTTTCATTAATTTAATCTATTTCATACATCAAGTGGTTCTTTAATTATATTTATAAGAAATAGCTATGAATGCGGTCATAAGAATAGCTGTTAATTAGGAATGTAGAACCGATGTGATTACTTAGGATTTTTAATTAAGACTAATGAATTTTAATTCCTATATAATTAGTGAACTAATTTCTCAAGAGACTTACTTTATTCATATTCCATCCATTTATTATTTGAAAAGATCAAAAGAATAGTAGCTTTTTTATGTTAATTAAACTACATTATTCTTTTAATTATTATTTTGAAAACCCAAAATCAATTTTCTTTTATTTTTATTGACATGACATTTACATTACATAGGAATCAATAAAAGATTCCTCCATAAGAGAGAACGATATTAAATTTACCAATTAATTAGTTTTTGATTATAAATTGCAAAACTAACAATAAAAAATCATCGTTGATTAAAACATCAACTTAAGTAATTCTCACACGCCTCTTTCTGTTTCTTTTTCTTTTTTAATTTTTGCCAGACACATGCCTCTTTCAACAATCATCCACTTTAATTTCTTCATATGAGAAAATAAGGCAAGTAATAAGCCACAAGTATTTATCTTACAATATTAAAATAAAATCAATAAAACTTACATTTTTCTTCTCTCTCCACGCACTTCTTTTTTCTTCATCTCTTCACCTGTAGGCTGAGTTATACCCACTATATATTTGACTCACTCAAGCCCATAAAAAAAAATAGCGAGTTTATAAAGTTTGATCGAGTTGTTGACAAGAGTTCAATCAAGTTTATAACCAACATAAATTTAAACAGCGGTTTAACACAATTTTATCATAAAAATGTAAAAATGATAAATTTGATAACTCAATTCATGAGTATGGTAACAATTCCATAAATTGCATAGTGAAAAGTGAAAAAAATGAGACTTAATAAAAGAATTAGTAAAGTAAAGCAGTGTTAAACATGTGGGATGCATATATATTCAGTAGTTCGTTTTTGCTTGAAATGATGAATGTTTTATGAAAAAAAGACAATATAATACTACTTAGATTTTAAAATCTCAAAGAAATAATTTTCTACTAAAATGGATTATCATTTACTATATTCTTATAGATAATAAGAGTTATTCAACATTATAAAGACTAAATGATATTTTCTTACCTTTTTTTCATTATTTTATCTAACAGCTAATAAAAGAGCATATTGTTTCCGTATGTAAGCATGTTCATAAAGTTCAGTGAATCTATATATTTATTTATTTTAGAAGAATTAAATTATTCGCAACCACTAATAAATAATGTAAAGAATTTTCAAAACTGTGTTGGGAGAAAACAAGAAGAATTTTCAAAGCACTAATATTAAAGACATAGACTCTGAGATGTTGCGCAGTATTGACTAAAGACTAAAGAGGCCACTGAACAAGAATAGTCATCGTGTTAAAAATGTGATTTATTTTTTTATATGAAAAGAAGTAGGAGATACAATGAATATAGAATATATAAAAAAAAAGTTAAAACTATGAAAGAATATATAATAAGTGACTATATGGAAGATAATTTATAGTGAATGGAGATAATGATTATAAAAGTATTTAAAAAATAAAATTGTTTATACTAAGATTAAACATAAAAAATAGAAAATTATTTATAAAAAAAAAACTAGAGAGTATCACAGTACTGGTTTGGTCAAGAGCATACAAAGCAGCCTCTCATTATTACAAATCAAAAAAAAAATATTTGACTAAAAATAGAGTCAGACTTTCGCTTTAATCAACGTAACATTTAATTTAACGGGACACAGGTCAGACATTATAATTATCCACACCCACCAATTATCAGAAGTTGGTCACAACTCACAGGGACGAAACTTCCCGTTTCAAATGTGACGACGGAGGGGGCAAAAAAAAAAAAAAACCAGAGTCAGGTCAAAAGAATTAAGGGAATGTCTGTTTCATACTTTCATGATAAAAAAATAAAAATAAAAATACAATGATAATAATTTCTTGACACGCAAAGACAATACTGATGATAATGATAATAATAATAATAATGGCTTAGAAAATATTAATAAAGTTTCATACGTCAACATTAAAATAAATATATATGATAAATATTACACATTTCACTCTCAATTTTGAGTGGACTTACGCTGGACACTTAATACATATCTACAAGTTGGATAATCTTACATAATTAATGAAAACCCTCGTATAAATATGAATTTATAAATTCAATTCCATATATAATCCTACGCCATTAGTGCCTTTCCTCTAAATGATTAATTGATTAATACTTCCTTTAGTTTTAATTATAAGGTTCAATTAACTTTTTTTTTTAGAGAATTTTAAGAAAACCAATTACATTGTTCAATCATATAATATATTGTGTTTTATTATACTCCATATTATATATTAGTTAATAAATAAACAATATAGTTTGAGAAAAAATAATAAATTTTAATATCTTAAAGTAATGTAATTAACTTTATTAAGATTATCTGAAAAAAGTTAACTTAGCCTTATAATTTGAATTAGAGGGAGTAGGATAAAAGGGAAAAAAGAAAAAAGAAAAAAAGGAGGAGTGATGAGATCTCCCTTGTGACATATTGGCAATTTCTGCTAGACCTACCCCGATTGGCTGAGGCATGTGGGATTAATTGGAGTTGGTTTGACTGTATAAGCATTGTGGAGATATGGGAACAATGTGGATTTGTTTGGTAAATGGTAGGCTTGACTTTTGAGGGCCAAGTTTGAAATTAAAAATTTGTCGAATAACTTTTCAAATAAGAAATTGCCAAATTGGATTTGTCAACATCCTTGAAATTTTGGCCCGTGTCCATCAGATTGGGCCCTCTGAGTTGGAATTGGAAGGTGATTCTTATAAGCAAGGTCTTCAAGTTTGATCCTTTCCTAATATGGCAACCAGACTCTATGAAGTCGACCCTCTAAATTTCAATTTTTTTTAAAAAAAGCAAGCACAACATTTTCGGTAAAAAAGAAGAAGAGCATATATGCAAACAGATCCCAAAGACAAAGGAAGAGGGAAAAAGTTTAAATTTCTATATTTTAAAAAGGAAGGCATGCCATTTTCTGAAAAAAGTGGAATTGCATTTTCACACAGTATGAACCTCTTAAACTTGTATTTAAAATTAAATTAGGTGTAGCTCTCGTAAGTTATGAGTTATGCAATATCAAATGAATGGCTCTCATTATTCTTGACTTCCAAAATTTCTAGCTCGTATAGACATAAGGGCTATTTTTGTCAATGGAGTTTTCTTAATTTCTTATCTGACGTAAGAATTTAGTTAAAAAATTGACAATTTCAAATTACTAAGCATTAAAAAGTGTTTCATTATGTTTTTTTTTTTTGATAATGAACAATTAGCATTATAATATTTCCTTATCATGAATCTTGTTCTTCGGCTAATAATATTGCCTTATCTGAAGAAAGGATCCTACATCATATTCCATCAGTAGGATGGAGCATTCTAATGGAGAAAAATATATCTGTTGGTTCTAAGATTTTAAAGGTAGTTATCATATATCATGGACAATCAATCCAAGTTTTTTAGATGGACACATGTTTCAAAATCGGTGACTCTTGCTCTCTTGGGTCTCAAAGCATCTGAGTTAGATTATTCAATCTCCTCTTTTTGACAGAATAGAAAAAAAGGAATACTCACAATCATACGCTTGAAGAAGAGGAGGTTCCTAAACATCAAATCTTGGTTTACATGTTCTAATATTGTTCAACAAGACATTATTAATCTTTTATCTTGTTTTTCATTATATGATGTTCAAGTATTTTCTATTGTAGGTTGTACTTTAATTAACTCTTTGCAATCTTGCCCAACAACAATTGCAAATCTCTGAAGTGTCTCATTGTCTGTCTGTTCCAAATGGTCATTTTTACTATAAACAAATCATAATTTGGTTCAAAAGACAGATTGTTCCTGATATAATGTCATTGACATATAAGCTGATTTTTCCCCTTCCACCAAACTATGTAAGCCTGTTTCTAACTGCCAACTTCATTTTTCACAGTTGCAGCCCCAGTTTCTTGGTGATTCTTTTCTGGGAAACTGAAGACAAGAAGCAAGCATCAATAAATATAAATAAATATTAATAGTATGACTCTGATATGTATGTATGATTATAGAAATATCATTTTGGCCAACTCCGATTATAACAGAATTGGTGACAAGTTTCTTAAGGACTCCTGTCTACGCTCCAGTTTAACCAGTTATTCAAGAAAACTTCTATTGTCAATAAGCCCCACAGAGCTGGCTCATATCATGTATGTATTGATATTACTTCCTATGGTCCATCTCTACAAGTACAACGGGAACATCAGGCAAAGCAATATCAGCATTACAATTGGAAAGTACAAATCTGCACAACAAGTCTTGCAGTTTAGAAGAACCTACAAAACTGAATTCTAAAGGAAAAATTTCACTAAGCAAAAGGAAGAATCCAAAGTTTAGATGGCCTACACTCTGCAATTGCTTAAAAACAACTTGGGATGGAAAAAGCTTGAAACTCAGCAAGAAATCCTGATATCGGCATGCTTTAGTGTTTTAAAGAGGATTTTGTTTTTGGCCAACGTTTAAAACAGGGTTTATCTCTTCTTCTTTCCACTTTTGGCAGGCTTGTTGTTGGAGGTTCCGGCTGATGTTGTCGCGGGCTCCTGCTTCTTTGCTCTTCCATGGTGTCTGGGCACCATTTCAGCGAGGCGAAGCATCAGACTTTTTCCTGTAACACCAAGTAAAAGATGGTAGACATACTCAGAATCATCCAATTTAAGCTAACAACAGAGCAAGGAAAAAGGTTTGGATTAATTATTTTTCTCACCCTTTCGCCATTTTATTTTAAAGAGAATTGGAATTAAGAATTGCTAATACATTGGGCCTTAACACTTGCGTTTTCGCAATGCCATTTTAGTACAAGATGTAATCTTCGTGCTTTCTCAGTACTTTAAGCAAAACAAACATATTTAGTGCTACAGATTAAAAACCCCAGATTGTCATGAGAAACAAGTACCCGAAGGCATTCCTTAATAAACAATATTTTCCATTAAAGGCTGTCATCCATTAAAGAATATTACCTTAATCAGATAATATTGAGATTCTTTAACGCTAGTTAACTACATCAACAGGGTCCAAGTCGAGTTTAATTAAATATTAACAAATCTACCTTTCATGGCGAACTAAACCAGATTTGGCAGTTAAGACTAATCCATCATTCTCAGACCATGGAGAACACAAACATACTCTACAAGTTTGCCAATTCATACTTCCAATTGTAGACAATTTCTAGCTCTATTCGATATTATCTTGTATGGTTCTCAACTTTCCTTCCCTGATGTATTGGTGAAAGATTAGTACTGAGTCTTGTACCATCTCTAATTCAAGGGGCTACAAGGACTTCAGATGCAAAATCTTAAACTTATCTACACAGCTAGTTCAACCGATAAATTGCACTTCAGTAATCACCAAATCCTCAGAACTTATACATGCAACTGCGTTAGTAATCATCACCTGAGATACAAATGAATTAACTTGTTTGCTGGACTAACCACTAACGTAGTAAAATATCCAATTAAGACAGTAACTACTCAAGCAAACAATCAATTTGTATAAACAATCTTCATGAAAATTATAGATTCCTCCATAACTAATCACACCAGCCTCTCTGTCCAAAACTTTCGCGCCTTTAGATTTTTCAGTTTTCTCTTCCTTTCACTCTGCTCTACTTTTTTTCCTTTTGCCAAAAACCTTGCTGATTTGCTTTATTGAGTCCACTGCGAAAACAAGTACCCATTTCTTTTGGCATGTGTTTCTGAATTAACTATAGATTTCAGCTTTGAATAAACTACTATGAGTTAATTACTTTCTAAAACCTTCAATTTTCAGTTCTCCGACATTTCTATTCAAGATACAAAAAGTATATCCCAACCAACAATACTAATCCTCATAATGAGTCTTGGCAAGGTTGTGACAGAGCATTGCTAATAACTTCTCCATTTTGATGCCAGCTAAAAGCTATAGGGCAGCCTCTGCCAGCATTTGAAAATGTTCTCCTATTTGTAGAACATTCTTATACACAACCGCTCAAGACACATTATGCTGAAGGCTGTAGCCAAGAAAGATATTAGATGAAAGTGATCAAATAACAGTGTTGATTCAGATTCACTAAAAGATTATATAAGAATTCGTATAGTATAATAACAACAATAAGAACTGTATATATGGGCTATCTTACTGGATGCAACGGAAGGATTATATAGAGTCCCATCCTCCTTTTTCAGTAGTACCCGCACTCTCCCTCGTTGCATAAAATCACGTGGATATGCCTTGTCTATCTGAGTAGTCAAGAAAATTAGGTTCACCCACTACCTATAGCCCAATCTACAGACAGCACAGGGACATGCGGATTCACAAAATAAGTGGGAAGATAAAGCATAGAATAAATTCAAACTTAACAAGAACATGCCAGATTAAGTAAAAACTTAACAAGGACCGGCGCAAGGAGCTCTTTGTCACGTGAAGTGTGAAAGCCCTAATGCCTGCGGAGGCGAGGCACGGTGCGACAGCTCCAAATCTCCAATGGCTAGGGCAAACCAAGCAGAGTCGAAGCATGAGAGGAAAACCAAAAAATCTTGAAGAGTGAAGTGAAAAGTAAAAACTGAAGTGAATAGAGGGAAGTGAAAAATTGAAGTGAAAAGAGGGGAAAGTGAAGCTTAGACTACGCATAGCTAACTCCGCATAGCGTGTTACACTACTTAAGCCTAATAATTCATATAAAATAGTGATTTATCAACCTGTCGCATGGGTATTTAGTAATAACATCTAAATTATAATATTTAAATATGGCCGGTTCAATGGACGATTCAACCCCCGATCCGACCCGGTTGAACCCTTTGAACCCTAAACCCATACTGTGACTGGTTCTTTGGTCGGTCCAATTTTTTGTACCTTATATTTCCTAGAGTTGTCTCTTACCAAGATGAGTCTCTATCTTCTTAGTTTCTGTTTGGCAATATGTTAGTTGGAATTCTACTCCTTAAAGCATATCCTTGAATCGAGATGCCTCCTCTCGAAGGGATTGACTATACTTCTAAGAGGCTTTAAGCAAATTCTTGACTTTAACAAAGTTGTCATGGATGTTAGCAAGTCTCAGTTTCTCCTCCTCATAATGCTAAATGTGCTCTTCAAGAGGAATGTCATTCTGAACAGAACTTTACACCTCAGCCACAAAAGATGTAGAATTGATGAACTCCCAAACAAATGCTATTAATTAATTAATTGCTATCTTGAATCTAAGTTAGGGATAGTCATTGAAATGTTTTCATTTCCTAATGAATTGAACTAACATGACAACATGACTAGCAAACTATGATATGGATGAATTACCCAAACAAAAATTTGTAACTGTTCATGAATTGAACTAACATGACTAACATGACATCATTGAAATATTGTATGTTTATGTTCTTATCATGACAATCAATCTAATTTTTTTTCAGTTTATACATTAATATATATATTTTGATCATATCAAGTTTAATATGTTTAAACTATAGACAAATCATATTTTATAAGTCTATTAACCATTAATGTTGATATATATATAT
>JBAGKO010000013.1:14182174-14193675 GCA_037177275.1 Acacia concinna
CCATCCCCATTCTCCAAACCCTCTCGAACGAACTTTCGGCTTCTTCGCCTCCCCTAATCTTCACACCCATTCGAACGGACTTTTTGAATTCAAAGGGACTTTTTGAATTCAAAGGGGCTTTATATTTTCCATTTTCCTTCTCTCTTTCATTGAGCTACAAACCTACCTATTCGAACCTCAAATTCTTCTCAAACCCTCTCTCATCGTCGCCGAAAATCGCCAGTAGCAAGGCCATCATCTCTGTCCCGTTCGTTTTGGCCGAGCAACGAAGAGTTAGCAGGTTCAAATCCTCTCTTCTTAATGGCTTTAGAATTTGGGTTTTTACTAGATCATCGTTGTTTTCATTTCGATCTTCTCTCTTATGGCCATTGTTGCAGCTGCAGCTTCTTCCCTTCCCTATGGAAATCTCTCGCTGGTCAAGGTAGTTTTGATGTTAAAAAGCATATCAGATTTACCTTTTTGTGCCGCTGCCTTTGAGGTTTCAGGTATGACACTGTTTTTCCTTTTGTTCCTCTTTCCTTTGCTTCCCTATGGAAATCTTATTTTTCTTTTTGTTTTTTTGGTGTGTATCAGGTATCACGATCTTGCAGGTTGTTAAGAATGCCAAAGACGACGACTTGAAGAAGGCTTGCAGGAAACTTGCTGTAATAGAAGAGAAGTTGAAGCCAAATTGAAGCAAATTTCTGAAGCCTATGATGTAAGTTGAATACTTTTTCCTTTGGGTTTTCGCTACAATTTCCAAATGCTTCACTTATTTGGTTGTTTGTCTTTAATCAGTTGCAAAACCTGTTTGTTTTCTCTGAAAGTTTTGAACTTTAGGTAGGATGCCATGCTTACTTTTTACTATAACTCTTGATCTTGATGATGAATGCATGAATTATATTTGATCTTTGGGTTTTCTCTACAATATCAAAATATTTCATTATTTGTTTTCAATCTTAACTTTGCAGTAGCTTATATGTATATCATCGCAAATCCTGTTTGTTTTCTCTGTGCAGTAGCTTAAACTTTGTCTTGTTTCATGATGCTTTCGTTTGTTCCTTCTCTGCTTTAGCATGTCTTAACAAGAACTTTTTCTTAAAAAGATGGTAATTTTGGAATCCATATGTCTAGGGTTTCTTTTGGTGTTGTAAGAAGATTAACGAGTCTGCTACGAAATTTTGGGTTTTGCTTGTTGGTTTATATTTAACTGGGGCTGGATAGTAGTATTGCTTTCGTTTTCAGGATTAAATTATTTGCTGTTCTGGTTATATAAAGGATTAATTTTCGTTAATTACCTGAAAAAAATGATGCCTTTGAAATACAACTCTCTTTCTCGTCTAAAATTGTTGTGTGTGTGTGTGTGTGTTTTTTTTTTGGTTGAGGGTGGGGGGAGTTGAATGATTTTTGTTTTTTTGAAACTCACCCTCCAATTGATTCAAATATTGAATCAATTGAAACTCGCCCTCCTGCAGGATGAGTTCTTTGGTCTGACAGAGATTAGAGAACTTGCCCTCCTGGAGGGCAAGTTCACCAATTCGGATTCTCTCTTCTCCCCCATTTCAAAGAACTCGTCCACGTGATATGCAATTTTGGAACTTGCCCTTCAGGAGGGCGAGTTTGCTTATAGTAGCTGGGTAAATATTTGTAAAAGTGTAGCATCTTTGTATTTTTTTTACTGTTTATATTATTTTAATAAAAAAGCTCTCGACAAAAAAAAAACATGCATGATGATATGGTTAAAAGGTTTTTTCCCCTATATTGTTTTTGGTAATGTTTATTATGTCATTATAAAACTGCATTTTTAATATAATCTATTATTTAATTTTCAAATGTATTCATCATGTCATTCATATCATTAACGCTATTTCTTCTCTATGCAAAATGAGTCATCACTCTCTTTAATAATGTCTTTCTTTAGGCCAAATAACAACACTCCCTTGAACTTTGATTTATATATAAATAAATCCCTTCACATTTAAAACTTTATAATAATACATCTTAAACTTTTAGCGTGTGTGTGTGTGTGGAGGGGGGGGGGGGGGGGGGGGGGGGGGGGTGGGCAAACCCCCCCCCCCCCCCCCCCCAAAAAAAAAACCCCCTAAAAAACACAAAAAAAAAAAAAGAAACCACCACAAACTTTAAGTTTAAACTCTAAATTTTGTAAGCCTACATGTATTATTTATTTTGTGAAATGACATAGTTTGTTCCAGTAGTTGGGCTCAAGCCTTTAAAGCATTGACTCTAACTCTATCCACCACCACAAGAGTGATCTTCAGTCTAGTGCAGTTTCTTATGGCTACTTGACCTTCTCTGGAAAATATGCAATGGGCTTATCAAATGGGTCATAGCCCATGGGCCTAGTTCTGAACTAAAAGGCCCATTACTAAGAGTACCCCAAATCTGAAACTTGCGAAAGTGGGTCTGCTGCTACAATTGTACAATCCCATACGGGTCCCATTTTATATCAATCTGAACCATATTACTACACTCTAGTGTGTGTAAAGAGGGTCTTGAGGCCTGTGACCAAAAAAAAAAAAAAAGGGTCTTGAGGCCAATACTAAAACCCTTTGAGAAATCTACAGTATCAAGGGATTAGTTGCCGGGCCTAAAAGACAAAAACAACTCTAAATTCCATTCTCAATTTAGCATTTCATTATACCGCAAAATTATTAGTGGTTATTCAACTTTAATTTGGTAAAGTTAGTTGGGATTTCTATTCAAAACCCTATATATATATATGACACATTTCGGATCAAACTATATTTCTCTCACCAAACTCACATCCAACTAGTTCAAAATTTAAAAAAAACAAACAAAAACAAAAACGATGAGCTACCTAGAAATCTTCTGGTGGAAAGGATGATGAGCATCACTGGCACTGCAGGCCAATATATATTAATAAAAAGTTCAAACTTGGAGCTATTAATATTTTAATTTATTAATTAATTGTGAACATACTTATAGATGCTGCTGCGTTTTCACTTGTAACATACCTAAATTATTGGTGTATGTATCTAAATTAAGAAAGAAAATATCCATATAAAAAAGTAATCAAACAACTATTTGAGCTGTAGCTGTTATATATGTCATGTAGGCACAATATATAAATTGATGAAGAATTTAAAATGAATAAGTCCTTGCTGACTAATATTGTTATTATATGGAAGGAAAGACTTGATAATTGTAGGTAACTTGTCTTTGTATGTTATTAAAAATATCATGAATGACGCTATCATATTAATAGGCTTGTTTGATCATCTGTATTTTGGAAAAATATGAACACCTTTATTAATTAATTATAACATCCTTAATATACGTTTGAGAGTACTTCTAGCCACTATTTAATCTTAGATAATTTTGATTCCTTTGTCTTTATATATATTTATTCAAGCTTTCTTTTTATGAATAATTATTACGTAATTTTGAAGAGATATAAACACACATGCATATCTTTTGCAAAACCATACAAAAATCACATATGCCTAAATTAATAATATAAATATAATATCAATCTGCATTTGGACCCACTTACATAAATCTCTATGATTATCCTTTGACAACAAACCACTAATTTAATCCTCTATATTGTCTTTTGCATTAGGCCATGCTTTGTTGTTTTCTGATCAATTTAATATGAATAAATTATTTTCAATTTTTCTTGTGTACTTATTCGTCAAGTTGTGTGTAAGAGAGAAAGTACACACACAAAGTTTCAAAACAGTAATATTATTTTAGTCTTCATGAGTCAATAAATCTCCTTCACATCTGAAAAGCAATTAATTTTCTCTCCGCTCTTGTTTATGCTCTTGTTTACATATGGATATACAAATATTTGCTTCATACATACATACATACATACATACATACATACATACATGTGTGTGTGTGTGTCATCTTATTTTTATATACTAAGTAAACATGCTTTCTTCTACTGTAAATTTTAGTGTGTGTGTATTAAATAGCCACATATTAATTTTGATGACTTTTCAATCATACTTTTATATTAAGGTGTAAAATTTTTTCATAAAGTATCTCCTTATATGCCCTCAAATGTGTAGCGCATGCGGAGATTGTTTGGTATGGTTAATGTTAGTTGACTTAACTGTCATAATATTTTCGTACCATTTTCTTGACTAATATATTTACTAATAATGGTTAATTGACATGACAACCATGACGTTCTTGTATTATTTTTAACCTTTATGTATACTTTTACTACCTTAAAAAACTTCAGTGTGCATAGGAGAGATTTATATTTTAGGGTTAATGTGTTTAAATAACCATTAACTTTTTTTAAAAGTGCAAAAATAACCATAAACTATTTTTTAGAGTAAGAATAACCATGAACTTCCAAAAATAGTGTAAAACCGTTAAGTTACTATAATAAATCATTAATTTACTGTAGAAAACCCTTATAAAAAAATTAACAGCGCTACAATAATTTAACGGTTTTGCACCATTTTTAAAACTTTATGGTTACTTTTGCTTTAAAAAATAGTTCATGCTTATTTTTGCACTTTTGAGAAAAGTTAATGATTATTTAAGCACCTTAACCCTATTTTTTAAATCTTATATTAATTCTTCATGTTAGGAATCAGTTCTCCAGCGTGATAAAATCCTACGGACGCAATCTGGACACGTGTACGTATAGCGCGATGACTTTAATTTGATGCCCCTCTCATGAAATCATCTAAATCCCATGTATTTTTTTCACTCCTATGTGAAACTTGAAAATGATAGTTAACCTAATTCCTCTCATTGAAAAGTATAATTATATAGTGATTAAACGCAATCTGAATAATCCATATTTGACATCCATCATCAAGACTTCCGATAATTAAAATATTATAATTAAGTGGGATAGTTAAGAATATACCTCAAGGAAAGGGAAGGCATTATTCAATTGTCGTCGTTCACCGAAATATTAATTTTTTGTACACATAAACTATGGATGATAATATATAATATTAATAACTAAAGACCAAGGAGATAGCTAGCTATGGCTTGGATAGTCAAAGAGTATGAATCTTAAATCAATATAATAATGATTGGATTTGAATTCGAAATAATTAGTTACACAAACATAAATGCATGAATACTTTCCATTTGGTTTATGTCATCGAACCCAAATTTTAGATCACTTGGGACAACACTAATTAATTCCGGCCTATGTACTAGGATTAGGAATTAATAACATTTAATAAAGGCTAAATCATATAAACTTTCACTAAACTTGTGTCATATGTGTAAATAGCCTCCATAACTTTTAAAATCGTACTATAAATCACCATGAACTTTTTAATTATATTTATGCCGGTAGCTCATGTAATATTATTTTTATCCGTTTGTTATCTGCAACTGGCTTAATGTTTAAGAAGTTTAAAATTGATGGCTTGAGGTTATCTGCATAAACTTAAAACTTGAAAAAATATATATATAAGAAAATACTATTTAAACTTTAAAATGTTAAATAAGTGATTTCCTATAAAAATAAGTTGTCAATTTATATATAAATTTAATTAATTCCTATATTCTTATAGGCAACAAGACTAATTTAATATTTTAAAGTTTAAGTAGTATTTATCTTCTTCTTTTCCTAAAAACTTAAAGGGATTTGTATGTTATCAAGTTTTAAATGCTAAGAAATTTTTGTGTATAAAATGCCGGGATGGTTTATGTAATTTAACCGTAAAAAATTTATTATGAATTGAATCTAACTCATAGTGTAGCTGGTTTAGTTAAACAAATTGAAGAAAATGGTTATGATTAATTAATATATATGCACTACTTGTTAAAATATTCTTCTTCTCTCTGCAAAAGTCCACTGAATATATAAAAACGGACAAGAACTAGCTTTTGCCTACTTTATCAGTTGACTACTGTAACGTGATGTTACAGATAACAAAATTTGAAAAAGAAAACATTAGTCACGCTCATCAAGATTAAGCTTTTTTGTATTCTGAGTGTATATATATAGACTGTCTAACTTGTTAACTAGTTCATTTATTATTACGTAATAATAATGCATATAAAGCGTCCTCATAATAAATAAAATTTGTCGACGAACTGATATAGAGCAATAATTTTTGTTTCTTTTTTTAATAAAATTAAATTTAAGATCTATCCAAGTAAAGATTGCTTGGAAAAGTTTAAGTAGGACTAATCTAATAAAAGTAGTTAGTCCAATTTATTAGAAGTTAACTAATAACCCACAAGATCTGCAATACCTTCATATCCATGAATCCCAGTACTTAACTCACTTAAAATTTATTTTGAAAAATAATATAGGAAGATATTTTTTTAACATAAAAAGAAAGGACTACATTTAATTTTGATATCTATTTCTGTGTCCCGTTCTTTTTATACTACTATATTCCAATCCTCTTATTAAGTTTTGTCTTCTTTATATCGAAGTCCTTATTTAAGACTTACGAGTAGTTGACGTTTCATCACGTTGATCCCTCCTACGCTTTGTCACATCATGAACATACTTAAAACATAATTCATTCAAAATAAACTCATCTGTATATACTCCCTTTAATCTACGATATAAGCTATTTTAACTAATTCACAGAATATAAGGAATCATAGTTAATCATTTAATTTAGTATTTGTTGCTTGAAAAAAATTGAACCTTCCTTTGAAGTTTCTCGAGCTAGTTTATCTTTGCCTATCAACGTTGAAAATGAATGTATGTTGGAATGGAATTAAAGGTCCAACATTTTCTCCAAGGCAAGGGATTAGACGAGAAGATCCGTTATCGTCATACTTGTTTGTGTTAGTTATGGAGAAGTTTGCTCACCTAAGCCAACAAGAAGTGAATGAGGGGGAATTGTTTACCTTTTTGTTTATCTTGATCAGGGATAGGGATTTCTCATTTGTTTTTTTTTTTGCTAGTGATATGGTTTTATTTGTGGAAGCTACTTCTGAGCAGGTAGGGATTATCAAAGCTTGTCTCGATAATTTTTGTTTCACATAAGGAGAGAAAGTTAATATGGCCAAATCTTGAGTTTTCTTTTCAAAAGATGTTCATCATACTTGGTGTCGAGAAACTAGTGATTTCATGAGTTTATCTATTATTCCTGACTTAGGGAAGTATTTGGGGTACCTTTGCTACATCACAGAGTGTCCAAAAATACGTTTCAAGAAGGTTTAGATAAAATGGACTGACATCTTGCTAATTGGAAGGTTAATTGTTTATCTTGGCTGCTTGACATATTCTAGTTTCTTCTATTGTATCAACCACACCAACTTATAAATGCAATCCATGAAGCTGCTTGTAAGTATGTGTGATGAGATTGATAAACGTTGTTGTAATTTCCGTTGGGGTAGTTCAAATTCCACTAGGAAGGTGCATATAGTTGTTTGGGAGGAGGTGTGCCGTTGAAAGGATGAAGGAGGCTTGGGTTTACGTATTGCCCATAAGCAAAATAGGGCTTTCATAATGAAGCTGGGTTGGGGATTGGTGAAGAATAGGGAAGCTTTATGGGTTAGATTTTTACGAGAAAAATATAAACGTGGTAATGATATTTTGCCAAAATTGAACACTTGTAGGCAGCCGTCTTAGTTGTAGAAAGGTGTGAGTGAGTCTTAGGCTGATACTTTGAAAGGAGTATGATGGAACTTAGGAGATGGTCATAAAATTAATTTTTTGAAAGATTGCTGGGTTCCAAGTCTTGATCCATTAGTTAGCTATGATATTCGTCCATTAGAAGAGCATATGAGAGAGACTATGGTAGCTAATTATATAACTGCTTATGGTGGGTGGCGTAGGTTGATAAACATTCTACCAGGTACCCTTTTGAATGCTATTGATAGAATGCACATCTTGAGAATAATAATCATAGCTAGGGAGGATGTGCCTATATGGAGGTTTTTATCTAATGGTCAGTTCTCATTAAGTCCAGCGTGCCAATTACTAGTGCCTGAAGTTATTCTTCTTATTATGGATTATGGAGGAAGGTGCGGAAATTACACGTACCCCAAAGATATAACACGTTCCTTTGGCTTTGTATAAGAGGGTGTTTGTTAACAAATAATGCATGATTCCATCGTCATATTCAAGCTAGTAAGATGTGTATGATATGTGGTGTTGACCAAAAAGGCATTATTCATACATTGCGGGAATGTTTAGTGGCAACAATCTATTAGCAGTTAGTAGTTCCATTTGAACTATGGGGTAGATTTTATTCTTTCTTGAGTGTGAATGGATGGATTAGTTGGAACCTCCAACAAAATCAAGAAGTTTTGGGATGTTGCTGGTCTACCTGGTTACATTGATGTACCTCTATATTTGGTTAAATAGTAATTCACAGTGTTTTGAGAATAAATCTGTAGGGCCACAACTTATTGCCAAGACTAAAGTAGTGGCCAAATGGCCATCTTTATCTTTAGTTTCCTCGTTGAAAGAAGGTTCTAAATAGCTCAGGTGGAAGGCTCCCCCTGTGGGATCTATCAAAATAAATGTGGATGGGGCAAGCTCAATATGTGATAGGGTAACGGCTTGTGGTGGTGCAGCTAGGGATCACGATGAGAAGTTACTAAGTGGATTTATGTGTCATTTGGCTAGAGGAGGAAGTTTTTATGTTGAAGCTTGGGGAGTTTTATGTGTTGATATATGTTGGAAAAGAAAAAGTCCCATATCGGTGGGTTAATTAATAGAAGGGCACTTTTAAGACTATTAAAAGGAGTGAACTCCTTCATTCTTTTTCATCCCAACAATTTGCTCTAGTTCATATGAAGCAACTCGTAATTTCTGCTCTCTCCCTTTATATTATTGCTTATATAATTTATTTGAGTAGTAATAATAATAATTTTCAAACATTTAATGTTCATTTTATTGTTATTTTGCTTATTATTTTTAGTTGTTATTAGATATAGTAGTTGTAGATTATTATATTATTAAATTACATCTAGAAAATTAGTTTTCTAGTATTGTGATTTTTTGAGTATAATCGGTTACGTTCTATAAATTAGCCTTTCACAATAATTGATATCAGAGCCAAGATTATGTTTGATTATACTCTGTAAGTCGTAATACAATTTTGTCTGAGGATGCTCTGTGGTTACAGCATAGGCTAATCTTCCACATTATAAAAGAATAACTTTGGGCTTTTTGTATTAGCAACTATTAAATATTTAGAGCAAAAATGGTGGACAAAATTGAAAGAGCCTACATCAAGTGTCAACAATTTGTCGTTGGGGTCTTATTTGGTAATAAGAATTGTGTCTAATGCGAAGTACTCACTTAAAATCTTTGATAGATCGGGACACTTTGGGATGTGACAAGACAAGGTTATAGATATCTTTTTCCAACAAGGACTAGATCTTATTCTAGAAGAAAGGAAACTAGACAACATAGAGGAGGAAAATTGGAGGATCATTAATCGTATTGCTTGTTATACCATTCGATTGTAGCTTTCTAGAGAACAGAAGTATCCACACGTAAAGGAAACTTCTGCAGTAAGCTATGGAAGGCATTGGAGGATAAATTCTTGAAGAAAAGTAATCAGAATAAGCTCCACTTGAAGAAAAGATTGTTTTGCTTCACTTATATTCATGGTACCACAACAAATAATCATATCACTAGCTTTAACAAGTTGGTGATAGATTTGCAAAAGATGGATGTTACCTTTGAAGATGAAGATCTGGCGTTGATGTTGTTGGGATCACTTCCTGATGAGTACGAGCACCTGGAGACTACTCTACTTCATGACAAAGAGGAGGTATCTCTCATAGAATTTTATTCTGCTTTGTACAACTATGAATAAATAAAGAGAGATAAACAAAGAGGTAGAGAAGTAGAAGCTCCAGTCGTGAGAGGACGTACTAAACATTAGTCAAGATTAAAGAAAGGGGATCCAAATAGAGGCCTAGACCCAGTAAAGATTAATGTGTTTTTTGTTGAGAGAAAGGCCACTGGAAGAAGGACTGTCTAAAGTTGAAGAGTAAAACCAAATCTATAAATGGGAAGCCTATTATGGACTCAAATATAGCTTACTGTGATAATGAGTACTTGGATTTCTCATTATCTACAACGACGTCATCAAATATGTCGAACATATGGTTACTAAACTCAGCTTGTAGTCATCACATGTGTCCTAATCGTGAATGGTTCATTGATTTCCAAGACAGAGGATGTGGAGTTGTCTGCACAACAATTGATACCTCTCTTACTACATATTGCGTTGGTTCTGTTCGATTAAGGAACCATGATAGATTGATCATGACATTAAATTATGCTTGTTTCGTATTGGATTTGAAGAAAAATCTCATTTATGTAGGAACTCTAGATTCAAAGGGGTTCAAAATCACTGCAAAAATGGAGTAATGAAGATACTCTCTGGTGCACTAGTGGTAAGGAAGGGGATTCATAAGAGCAATAACAATACCACTATCAAGGCAACACGATTATTGGGGTGGCCGAGGTGACATCCCATCGTGACAAGTGTAACATCCCAATTTTTAATGAATTAATTAAATAATTAATATAGAAACTTAATAGGAGTTTAAAGTATCTAAATAATTAAATTTTATGTTTTTGGTGTTAACAATAATAAAAGAAGAATTGTTTTAGGTAAGTGATATTTTTAAAGAATATAATTAAGATCAAAATTTTCTAGAAAAGGGGAAAATAGTATTGTTGAGATTGGACAAATAAAGATTTCTAAAGTTGATTTAAATATTTGAAAAAATATCTTATGTATAGTGGATTTGATAAGGGCATATTTAGATTATGAGATAATTCAAAGATTTATAAGATCACGATATTAGATTTAGAAATATTAAGGTTACTTATATTATAAGAATAATAGATAAATACGCACATATGAGAAAAGAGAGATTTAGGAGTCTATATATAGGTGATATAGAATTGAGGTATATTAAACAATGTTCACACCAACCTGAGATAGTCTTAGTAAAACAACGATTGCACGTTTGTTCATAGTAGGATCAAAGTGAAATTTGGTCAATGTGTGCGAG
The DNA here is from genome assembly GCA_037177275.1 of Acacia concinna. Lineage (NCBI taxonomy): Eukaryota > Viridiplantae > Streptophyta > Magnoliopsida > Fabales > Fabaceae > Acacia > Acacia concinna. The sequence goes on from JBAGKO010000013.1 coordinate 14,193,140, forward strand.
ACATCTAAATCGACGTTTTCAATGGTTGGATTGTCTATTGATTATTGGACTCTTGTGGTAAATTTTGCATTGGCGAGAGGTAACCACTTTCTTCTTGTTGTACATGCTTGTGACATGCTTGTGAGTAGTCTTAAATATATATATATATATATATATATAAATTTGCAATTGATTTGTGATATGTGCTATGAAGTTATTTTATTATTGAAATTGTCTTGTGGGATTTATTTTATTGAGTAATGGATAGTAATATAATATTATATGAATTTAATGTTGATTTATGATATTGAAAATTCTCTTGATTTGTTAATTAATAATGGAATGTCATTATTTATAATTATTATATCTGTTGAGTATAATTATACCTCATAAGTAATTGATATGAGAGGGGGTGGTGGATGTGGATCTTGATGGAAGGTTATTCTTAGAGGAAATAAGGGGGTGAATTCTTGTACAAAAGAGGAAATAAGGTGGTGGGCTTCTAGGTATACACTGGTTAGTCCTTTGGCCCATTATGTTTAATAGGGCATTGACAC
>JBAGKO010000013.1:14193775-14211222 GCA_037177275.1 Acacia concinna
AAGGAATAAAATATATAAAAAATAAACTCAAATACAATACAAACTAAACAAATGGAATAAACATATTATTACAAAAAAATAAAAAAAAATTACCATTCACAAAAATAAAATAAATATAAATAACAGATAAATTTACAAATAAATACATTTAAAAAGAAAATAAAGTAAATAAATGAAATATGAAAAATAACCTAACTGGAATAGATGTAAATGGATTTGGACAGCGTCTCAGAACTATAACAATTCTCTGAAAGTCACTCTGTGAGACAAAAATTGGCAAAATGTAAAAATAAAGACGCGAGGGCTATTTATAGGCACGAAAAGTGCTGCAGTTGTAGTAGTTTTTTTCAAAACCGTTACACAAAAAGCTACAAACTACAAAGGCTCCTCATATTTCGCATAAAATTTGTAGTCATGACGGTTCGTATTTTGTAGCGGTTTTTGTTTTAAAACCACTACAAAATGCGCACACTGAACATTTGTAACGATTCTTTGTTAACAAAACTGCTATAAAGTCACAGTCACAAATGTCGCACCAGCTTTACGCCACATGACACTAAGTTGGCATATTTATTTATAGCGGTTTTTACCTAAAACTGCTACAAATGATAACCATGCAGCAAATTTGTAGCGATTTTTAGTAAAACTGCTACAAATTTTGCACTTTGTAGTGGTAAAAAATCGTTACAAAATTGTCTTTTTTTTTAGTGCACCACGTAATACTGGCAAGCATAGTTCCTCCCACCGAATGAAATGAGCTCGATTTGAATCCTTTGTGCTACCCCAAAAGAAGTTTGTCATTTTCATAACAATTTTATGACACAAAGCAGTAGGAAACTTCATGATGGAAAAGAGATACACTAGAATCGACGAAAGAGAATGTTTGATCAATGTCAAACGGCCAGCTTGTGAAAGTAAATTTCCTTTCCATCCAACTAATCTCCTATCCAACTTGTCAAGGACTTCCTGATACATTCGTTTGTCAGATATTGAGTTATCAAGATAGGTATCCAAGTATTTTCCCAATCGTGCTTCGAAATGAATGCCAAGCACTTCAGCAAGTTTGCGTTTCTGTTGGTGACGTTCTGAGGGACGGCAAACCAGACAAGATTTTTTATAATTAATTTGTTAGCCTAAAATGAGAGAATACCCGTTAAGCAAGGCACGAATAATCAGACAATCTTCCTCTATTGCTTAGCAAAAAAGAAGTGTGTCATTAATATACATAAGATAGGTCAACTTTCAATGGTGTAATTATCATTCTGGCCTATAAGTAAAAGGGAACATATGAGTGCTAGCTGTGGGGGTCATCAGGCATGCAACTAATTTTGATCAAAATTATATTGAGTAAAATTAAATCATGCATCAAACCCCCATTGATTTGAAATTAATATTATGACTCGTTAAGGTAAAGAAGTACTAAGAGATTCTTTGAGAGGTGAGTTTATTAGTGGCACATGCAAAAAGGAAAAAGGCATTTGATGGAGACGATAAATGTGATTGTACCACACACACACACACGCATTTATATACATACACACACACACACGCAATTTTCTTTTAATTATATGCAAAAGCAATGTATCACTGCAACACTTTGAAATATCACATGCAAACATGTTTTCCAACAGTACTATGATCTGTGTGTCGTGTGTGTTGCTTTTCTTCTTCTTCTTTTTTTCTGGTTCCTTTTATTAATTTCTCTTCGGCAACGTACAAATTAAACAGCAGTATGATGTGTATTCCTTTGTATCCTAGTTCTATCTTATCTTCTTTCTTTTGCCATTTATTTGAGAGAATGTCATTTGAGGACTATGGAAAGAAATTAGTTTCAATTAAAATTTAAAAGATTCTGAAATTTCAGTCAAAGCCTAAAAATTAAAATAAAAATAAGTTTTTTAGGTAAAAGACAATAATGTCCTTTATCTCATGAACAAGTGAAATCCTCCTATAAACAAGTGTGTAACTCTTCGTAAATAAATATAATTTCTTTATAAACAACACATTAATTTCTAGTAGTCAAAATTGCTAGGAGGATTTTACTTGTTCACGAAGAGTTGTACACTTGTTCATAGGAGGATTTTACTTGTTCATGAGAAAAAGGGCATTATTGTCTTTTAACCTAAAAAACTTATTTTCATTTTAGTCCTTGGGCTTTAATTGAAATTTCAAAATCTTTTAAGTTTTAATTGAAATTAAATCCCTTCCATGGTCCTCAAATAAAATTCCCCCTTTATTTTATTTTTTAAATATTGAGCCTGAAAGCGAAGAGATTAGGAACAGACAAATTAATTAAGAGACGCGTCCTGTAATGTATAGAATACTGTAATGGAACTGTTGGCCAAAAAAATTACTGTGACGGAACAGAAACAGGAGACACAGATAGATTTAATGCTCCACGTAATAATTTCCATATATTTAGCGTGCTATAATGTGTTGTGATATATCCTCCCCATTTTTACCCACGCAGTTTAAGAGGAAATAATACAAGAGTTTATGTGCAGATCATGATCTCATAGTTACACTAATTCAGAGGGAAAATATCAACCAGTTGATAAAAAAAATTAAAAAAAAAATCTCATTGTAGATTCTATATAGGGTAAAGTGCTTAAATGACTCTGCAAAAGTAACATTCAACAAATTTTTATATAAAAAATAACCATCAACACTTCAAATGGAGCAAAATGTTTAACACCATTAAGTCAATCCGTTAAATCGACACCTACCCACCTGAGCCCTGTTTCAAACTCCATGGGCGAGAAGATTTGAAGAAGATGTAAAAGGTCCAACGCAAGCAAGGAGAGCAGTGATCAGGTCGCCATTGAAGAGAAAGGCAGATGGCGTCGTCATCGTTGAGCTTGGCGACGGGAAGGGGAAGAAGAAGGGTGGCTCTACTTGTACCCATAGACTAACGAGTAAACCAAGGTTATGATCCATATGACCGATACAAGAAATGACTGAGAAAATTCAAGCCAAAGGAAGGAGGCGAGGATCATGATGGAATGGTTGAAGAGCCTGAAAACGGATAGCTTCCAATGACAGAGAATGGCGCAGAATGTTTAGAACAGGTGGAGGAAAAGAGAGAGATAGAAAGTAGGACCAAAAGAAGATTGGTCGATAGGGACGAACACACAGTGGGAAACAGAGGACCCACTCGAGAGGTGTCATTCTGGTTTGCCACCATATCCACTAGGTGTTTCAATTAAGCATCAACGAACAAGAGCATGCCGAGAAATATGAGGACAGAGATGAAGGCCATGGCGAGGATAGGACCCAGTGGAATAGGGCGACAGCGGCACAGACTGTGAGGATGGCATGTAAAATAACAACGGCAGCGATATTAGCAGAAATGGCGTTGATGATGAAGGGGCAAGTAGAAAACCATACTAACCACAACCTTGGTTCACCTTTGTGTTCGGGATGTTTTTCCACACTTTTTTCTTTCTTTCGATGAGGTTGTTTATCTTTCCCATATGTCACGCTCTAGAATTTTCTAGAGGTTTAAAAGACAGGTCCGTGACACATAGCTCACGTTTTCTTTGTTTGACTTTCACTTAGACATCATTAACACACATCAGCGTCCTACTCAAACTAGGCTTAATTAACGGTCAATGTTTTCTATAATGTTTTCTATTATGACGGTGTTAAATGTTTTGCCCCATTTTAAAGTGTTGATAATTACTTTTAGTACCACAAATTGTTAAAGGTTACTTTTACTTTTTAGACAAATGTTGGAAGTCATATTTAAGCACCATTACCCTTCTATAATATCAAAGAAGTTTCAGTATAGATTCATCTATTAAAAAAGTCATTAGTTATCTTATTGATATAAATGTGCTTGTCAATAGTCGTCTATGACTTGTCAATATAATGATACACACTAATCAACGAAAGTTGCTTTAGTTAACATATGTAAATTTGTTAATGATTATTTTTTGACTTGTCAGTATAGTCATATACACTTGTTTATAAGGTAAGTTGTTAGGTTCATATTTGAAATATGTATCACTAAGGACTTTTTTAATAGACGAATCTACAATAGGACTTTTTTATGTTGTTTTTTTGTCATTGAGGCCTGATTGCTATTTTCCCTAATTCTTATTATTATCTCCATCGTATTTTTTCTTGAATATACTTTGTATGGATAGGATTAAGTGGCATCAAACATACTAATTATATAATGTGTTGTATTTGATTAAATTATATATCAATTTATAAACCAAAGAAATGAGTTAAGAGAAAAAAAATGATAAATATCAATACTTTAATTATTTTTCTTAATTTTTCTAGAAAAGTAAATTGATTCTTATATTCATAATGATATAGTATATATATTAAGAAGTAGACTACTTAACCCATTTGTATATTCATTCATATATATTGTGAATAGAGAGATTCTGAAAGTGTTTGTAGGGTTGGTGAAAGCCTAGAGAAAGCCGTTTCCATCATCATAATTTACTCAATTTTCTCTTATATTGCAATGATATATTTAAAACAAGAGAGTTCTCTTTCATTCGTGTGTTGAGAGACAGTTGCTTCATTAATGAATAATGTGACCCCACTGTGTACATTTCCAAAAATAATACAGTTAATTAAAGATTGTCTCTCTCTCTCTCTCTAGCTACATCAAATAAACCCAACAAAGAACCAACAGTACAATAGTTCACTAGAAAGGCCAAAAGGGACGCAAAGTGCTAAAGCTTATTGCAAAACCACACCTTTTCCTCCTTCTGACCTCTCCATCAGCTTTTTCATTCCCATCGTCATACATAGCCTCATTCTTTAGTTGCTTTCATGTATTCAATTCCTCTCCATCTATTTTTTCCTATATAAAGCTTAATGCATTAGACCTAGTTTCTTAAATTACCTCCTTCTTCTCCTTCATCTTCACCTTTAGAAGAATAACAATGGAGGGGTCTCACCATCCCCATCCTCATCATCACTACTTGATGTGGCTGAAGAGGAAGCAAATGTTGAAGTCACATATTGAAGTAGCAGCTAGTAGGTCAACATGGGAAGAGAGGGCTTTTGCTGAAGACGCAGCTAGGATCCTTGGTGGCTATGTATGGCCTCCAAGATCTTACTCATGTAGTTTCTGCAAAAGAGAGTTCAGGTCTGCTCAAGCTCTTGGAGGTCACATGAATGTTCACAGGAGAGATAGAGCCAGGCTCAAACAGACCCAACAACAAAGTACTAGTACTACTCTTCTTCCTCACCATCAAGATTGTACCAAGAGATGTTCTGATTCAGATCAGGCAATCGTCGTCAATTATGGAAGGGAAGAAGAAGATTTTGCTACTGCCCGCTTCAGTCATCATGGGGAGTATAATAAAAATCATAATAGTAATCATTATTATGCTGAAACAGACTTGTCCATGGGATTACTACCACCTGCATCATCATCATCAGCTGATGAAGAAGCTTTAAGTTCTAAGAGACCTAAGACTTCCGTTCAGCTTCCTGTCTTCATCAAGCCATTCTCTAACGACCATGCAAGCCTGGTTTTCCAATCTGCAGAAATGGTGATCGGAGTTCAAAATCCTAAAATGGAAGACTTGGATCTTGAACTCAGGCTGGGGAAATCACAGAAAGTTAAGTGACTTATATATATATGTTATGGTCTACACTATACACATTATGTTGTGTTGGTGCTGCTTTACATAATTCAATTCCACAACTCTTAGCTAGTATATCTTTCTGTGTTTTTTGTTTTTCAATTTGAGTTCTATGTGGGTTTTGATGATGCTCTTCGATCATTTCCCAAACCAAACCTAAATAGAATGACAAGGTTTTACTTCCTGCAAATAATCGCAGAATATTTCTTTTTCCAGCTCGCTCATCATATATATATACATATATATATTATTGTTTTCTAGTCCGTACGCACATATATATATATATATATTTATAGTTGTCGTCTATTTTCTGATCTGCTAATTCTGAGCATAGAATCAATGGGTATGGTAACTGCGCGCAGATCAGTGACGGGCAAAAGACAAAGGAATATAAGAAGTTAGCTATGTAGCTATAAAGATTAAATTACTTTCCAGCTCACCTCACGGAGTGAAAAAATGTTACAATAACTCTGATCCGCTAGCTAGGGTTTCCAAATAGAAACAGATGCCAAGAAAGATGAACAAAGAAAAATCTTCAGAAACCCACCCCAAGATGGAATTTTAATTTTTCTTCTTCTCTTTTTTATTCAATGAATATATGAATGAATCAAGAGTAGTGGATAGATTTTTTTTTTTATTTCATACTTCAGAGTGAGAGATTTCTTACAAGTCTTGTCTTATTATATGCTTTTTCTGTTTTTATTTTCAAGTACGTACAGTTCACACTTCACACCAACAAGTTACGATACCCTCAGTTAACTGCCAGTTTAAGTCGAGACAGAAGTGAGAAAGCGATCAAAAAAGGACTGAACCTTGACTGTAGGATAAAGAACTGACGACAGTACGTACATGACAATTCAAGGACATCACTTCAACCTATATTCAACTATATAATACACACACACACACAGATATATTCCGGGAAAAACTAACAGTAACTACACAAAATGAATATAATTAACCAGCGAACAGTTGTATATGTTACTATATACTACAAGTTATTATCTTTTTATCAAATATTATGCACATGCCTGCCTGCTGATGACTTCATTCCTAGCTAGTTCCTATCATTAAGTTCCAATCCCTAATGTGTTGTTTTCCACAATTCTCTCCCAACAAACCCCTCCAAAATTCCAACCAATTACACGGAATAAAATTGAATATAATATATATCAAAGAGTACAGAAACATTAATTTAGTTAGCTGTATAGTTCTAGATGGCAAAAAAAAAAAGAAAAGTTAGCTGTATAGTTCGGCAAGGAGAGGACAATGTACACACACATATATGTCACATCATTGGCTTTATTAGCAAGTCTGTTTTTTTTACTGGTCAAAAAAAAAAGAAAGGAAGTCTTTGTTTTTACCATTGGCACGATGTGTCTATAGCCATTTTGTGTTCGGATGCTCTAATATCAAAACAGATGAATACATAAATGTGTGTGTGTGTAATTAGAAAAGAATGCGGCAATTAATTAGCTATAGCAGATTAGAAAATGATCTAAAATCAAGTAGTGATGTTGTTGAGTTGTTGAAGTGAATGTTTCTGATGGTTCATTAATAATACATATCCAGTGGAGTTTGAGTTTTCTATGTAGGTGTTAGGGATTTCTCCTATTAAACCAGCCAAAGGCTTCAACCAACAAACTATATAGGTAGGAGCCTAGAATTGTCTATATATTCATTATGTTTCGAAGCTCGAGACTTTTCTTGTTATGGTAATGTAAAAAAAAAAAAGCAGTGTTAAGAAGAAACCTTATAGTATATATGATGATACCGACGGTTCGCCCAGAATACACTCAGCGACGTCATGCTCTTACAACTGTCTGTCTCTCTGTCTGTTTCTTCAATCTTTCTCTGTAAGGAAATCTGATGAAACATCTATTTTGACTTAATGTTCAATTCTCTCTCAGTTTTGCAGGCAGAGAGAGAGAGAGAGCAACAGAGAGATATTCTTTTATGTAAATGGAATTAATAATTCCTGTCAAAATATACCCCCCCTTGACAAAATATATTTCCCTTTATAGCCTGTGACTATATGAGTTTACTTTTCCTCTACCTGGGTTCACAGAGAGACACATTGGAGAAAGAGTGATTAATGAAGAAGATAGAAAGTTATTGGGGTTAGGAGATGATGATTCTGAGAGTTTATATATATATATATATATATCTTAAGTGTAGCTGGCAGATTTAGTCAGGGAGCTCCCATGGCATGATGATGTGTACATGTGTGTGTGTGTGTTTTCAATGATGAGAGAAGAATTCACATATGAGAGATCGAATGCGGGAGTTGAGGATATATATATATATATATATATATATTATAGGTACTTTGGCAGTCAAGTTTTAATTGATTTCTTTGTTAGGAATGGTTTGAAGAATGTAGCGGATATGTGATACTTGTAGAAGTAGATGAAAGTTTGACCTCTCTGTTTACATACTCCGTCCAATCTAAATTACAAAGCTTAGTTAATTTATTTTAAAGAATTTTAATAAAATTAATTATATTACTTAATTATATTATACGTTATGTTTTATTATATTATATATTAATTTATAAGCCAAATAATATAATTTAAAGAAATACGATAAATTTTAATGTCTAAAAAAAATTAACTTTTATAATAAGAACAAAAAAAAAGATTACTCCCTCAGTGTCTATATATAAGATAGTTTTAACTAAATTGTGAAATTTAAAAAAAAAGTTAAAATTAGTTAAAAATAATAAATGTCTAAAAAATATAATTGTTTTTTCAAAATAAACTTATTTATGAATGAGAGAGAGAGAGAGTTATAATGAAAAAAAATAAAGAAAGAGAATATATGGATAATAAATAATATAAAAGAATAAAAGTAAAATAAAAATAAGTATATTAATTATAGAAATAAAATTAAATAATATTTTATAAAGAGATATAAACTCATTCAAATAAACGTATTTTATATATAAAAACTGAGGGGTATGTATTATTATCGGCTAGCTATAAGAAAGAGAATAGTATAGTAGGATTGACAAATGCAACTTCATAGTTATAGATAGCTGCTAGCTAGCTAGCACATGTGTCTGTGGGAATATCAATGAGAGCTATGAATTGTGAAAACAACCACACAGACATTTCATCATATATAATTAATCTGCACATATACATACAATGGGGGTAGTGAAAGGCACATTGGTACGAATCATGGGTAAATGATACTTCAATCTCGAAGTCTTGTCTTATAATACCATAATCTACATTAAAAATTATTTGCCCTCATTATTAGTTGTTCTTTTGACAAAAAATTAAAATGGATTAAAGCATGTATGTATTTATATACACGTACCATTAAAAAGAATTAATGCCCTTTTTGTCATTGAATATAAAAAAAAATATTCTGATAACATTTATTTAAACATTATCATTTTATTAAAACTATGATTTTTACATAAATTTTTCTAAAAAAGTTATTATACTCTATAAGTTATTCTTAAAAAGTCAATTTAAATGCATAAAGATTAAAGGCTATTTTTGCTCTAAAAGTTTTCACTCATAGATAATTTTGTCTTAGAAGTTAAAAGTTTTTTAGGAGACAATTTTACCCAGAAGTTTCAACAAGTCTCTCTGGCTATTAATTTCTTTAATTTTGACCATTAGTTTATCAAATATACTGAGTTATCAGTCCGCATGTCTTCTATGTCATTTTTGTTGAAATGCAAATTTTCCCCAAAAGTCCATATTCATCCACTACATTTTTTTTGAAGTTAGATTTAAGACTTCTAGGGTAAATTTGCATATTAAAAAAATAATATAAATGACATGTGAACTGTCAGTTCAATACATGTGGTCAACTAATGGTTAAAATTAACGAATTAACAATCATGATGAATTTGTTTCCTTTTTAAAACTTTTGAGGTAAAACTATACCCCGAAAAACTTCAAAAGCATAGGTAAAAACTAACAAGACAAAGATGCCCCTTAACCCATCTTGGAAACCAAAACTCACCATGAACAAATTTTGTTTCAGTTAGCTCAAATTTACATGATAAAGATATCCCTTAACCCATCTTAGAAACCAAAACTCATCGTGAACAAATTTTGTTTCAGGAGCTAACTTAGAATGTGTAACATTTTAGGTTCAAATCAGTATCACATTTCTGATATGGAAGACTTGGTCCAATTAAGACTTTGTCTATGTGCGATTTCTAAGTATGTGCACCTTCCAAACCGGGAGACATGCGCTGCCCTAGAAAGGAAAGAGACTTCTTGAGGAAGATCAATGATTCATCACATCACCAACCACACAAAAGCCAGCATGCAATTTCAAGGATATCATGAGAAAGAATTTGAAATTGAGTTTCATGTAGATAAGAGCTCATTGATGATTCTGTTTTTTTCTTTTTTTCCTTTTCTTTTTCGTTTAGTAAGAAAACAAATACAACAAGTATATGATAAATCGGCACACATTTGGATAGTTATTGGATTAATTTAAATTTAAATTTATCTGTGCATGCATGGCTCGAGGAAGTGGCTTGGATGCTGATGAGCATAAAGTTCTTGATCATCCGGGTCAAATATAGACAGTTCATATATATTTTTACATTTGTTTTCTTTAAAAAAAAAATTAATGCGTATACAGCAGTTAGGCCACTACTACTATACAGTTACTCGAAACTATTACAAAAAACCACTGAAACTGTGTTTAAATGGTGAAAGTCTTGCTGCACCGATGAAGGGACAGAAACCTAATATATTAGTTGAGGCACTCCTTTACTAACTAAATGTGGTAAAGTTAAATGTTGATATTTGGGCCTTGCTTGGTAGGCCAAAAAATTATATATGATCTAAAGCCTACTTTAATGTAAGAAGGTTAAAGCAATCCAATAATCCTACACAATTATTGGTAGCCCGTTTGGTTCGTGAGAGCATATTGCATGTAATTCTGAATTATGAATTGATTTCGATGTTTAGTCAGACTTATATAATGTAAAGAGAATTATATTATTAGGGTTATTGAATGGGGATGTAAATATCTTATAATAAAGTGAAAATAATATTATTGTCATCATAATTTTTTAAATTGACCAAAGTGTCCACCTATAAATGCAATTAGATATTGAATAATTTTAATTTCCACCATTAAATATTAAAAATTTAATTAATAATATATAAATTTAAGACATATTAACCCATTAAAAATTTAAAAAAAATATTATGTAGTTAAAAAGTATTAAAATATTCCATTAAATAATATTATCATAATTAAATATTAAAATGTACACTGCATAATATTTTCACTATTAAATATTAAAAAATTACTATGAATCAAACATGCACACAGCACAAAATGGAAAAAAAAAAAGTTATCATGAACCAAATGTGTATATTATATTTATATATATAGACATGGGTAAGTTTGTCTTTTGCTATATTATTCTCATATATTCTTATATTTGATATAATTTAACTAAACATTTTTATGTATATAACGACAAACCAAATAAATTTATATGAACATCATCACATTACATTGTATTTCATTTCCTTGCATCACCTCCAATTCCGTAAGCCAAATGAGCACATGTGATGTTTCCAAATAAACTCATTAACATGTAAATAGTCAAGTGTGTTTTAGATTTTGATATATATATATCTATCGATTAGTATAGATGGTTGTAAATATGTTATTTATTAATTTCTCAAATCTATGGGCAATTATTAGTTTTGCAATCAAATTGTATAAATTTTATAGAATATCATTTTTTGGCCGTGTTTTTAAAATATCATTATTACATGATTTGATTTTTTAAAAAATATATATTATTCAATTTAATTATTATTAGGAAATTTGTACTTATCATGTATATTTGATGGTTACATATACCTAAAAATAGTACTGGCGGTCAGTTGTGAATCACACGTAGAATCCTTTTGCTTTATGAGTTCGATACAACAATAGCTTCCTAATTCAAGGGGGATGAATATTTAATATATGAACTGGATGTTGTTTATTATTTTGTGAGATTTTCTTCTTCTTTTTTATTTGGGGATAAGTGTGAGCCGAGGGAGGAAAAAATAAATAAAAAAGAATCTCCTGAAAAATCGCAAGGAGATCGAAGTGTGTTTGGGAACATGCCAGCTCACGTTTCTTTGTACTGTAGAAAGCCCACAGACGTGTCGTGGCTTAGAGAGAAGTTGTGTGAATTTTATGTTGACTTTGGCCACGCTGCCTCATTAATAATCGACAACGCATTGTTTAAGGAAAATACCACCCCTCGCAAAAGTTTTATTGAGTCAACTATTTTTAGTAATACCAATATGAAACTGAAACTTCACGACAGAATTTTTATACATGCGACCCAAGTTTTATTGAAGAAGCTTAATGCAAATTATATTTGTGATATTATAAAATTGTTTTAAAAAATGCATTCAACTAGTAGTTGATCGGCCCCGGCCCGTTTACATATGAAGAGGTAGGTTAAATAGTTTTTTTCTAGAATTTTGGAGATTTACGAAGAAAGAGTGCCATTTCTTAGTCAGCAGAATTTATAAACGTTTTAATAAAATCATTTTAAAAAAAAACAATCTTAGAGGCCGGGCACAAATCCTTGACGGATGGCTGTATGAGAGTAAAATTGTAATAAATTGTTGCTTGAAATAATAAGTTGGATATGAAGCTGGTATGTAATATTTATAAATCTACATATATATATATAATTTGATTATTGACGTGTCCAATTTAGAGGATCTCTCCTAAAAATACTTTATGCATTCATGTGAATTGAAACCTAAGACTTTGTGTTCATGCGGTCAAAATTTAGGGTGGGTTTAGAATAATAGTGAAAAAAGTGACTTATTTATAATTTTATTTTTGTAAAAGTAAGATTAAGTGAAAGTAAAACATATTTGGTTAATAAGTTCAAAAATTACTTTTGATGAGAAATAACAGAAAGGAACATGAATCTTATTATATATATATATATATATATATATATATTACATACATATTGTGATATTTAAAAATTATAACAGACAAATGAAAAATAAATTTTAGAAAAGTAAAACAAAAGGCTAAAAAAACATACTTCATATGTTCTTATTTATAAGACACTTTTGGAGAATCTTAAATAAATTCTAAAAAAGTTAATTACATTACTTAATAATATTATATGTTGTGTTTTATTACATTATATAGTTGTTCATAAGTCAAACAACATAATTTGAAGAAAACGACAAATTTTAATGTCTTAAAGTAATGTAATTATCTTAGGATTTTTTTAGGATTCTTTAAAAAAGTCTTATAAATAGGAATGGAGGGAGTATAATTAAAAACATGATTTAAAATAACGTAATTAGCTTTATTATGATTCTTTAAAAAAAGTCAACTGGTTCTAATAATTAGAACTAGAGGGAGTATATATGACATATAAATATATTGTGATATTTATACTACCTCCAATCCTAATTATAAAACCTAGTTGATTTTTTTTTTTTAGAAGTTAAGAAAATAAAATAAGTTACTTAATCATATCATATGTTGTGTTTTATCATATTATATATTAGTTCATAAGCTAAAAAAATATTTTAAAGAAAAACAATAAATTTAAAATGTAATTAGCTTTCTTAGTATTCTTTTAAAAAAAAAAAAGCAACTGGATTTTATAATTAAGACTTGAGAGAAAAGTTATAACAAAAAAATGAAAAATAAAATTTTAAAAAGAGAGAGAGAGAAAGAAGCAATTGTTCAAGTAAACAATTTATTTTTATTTATATAAAAAAGTAACTTATAGTTTATAAATTAGATTGCTAAATCCGTGAACCAAACGCACAAATTTTTTTTTAAAAAAAACTTTTGGAAACAGAAGATTTGGGAGGAAATAGACGATTGTGGGACACAATCCTCCTCCAGACATACCCTTATTCTATTAAGGTGAACCCCTGTGAATATGGTATTTGATATTTTGAGGGGTGAAAATATATTGTTAAGTGAATGTAGTTTATTTTGAATGAAGAAGCCGCAATAGTTATACAAATTAAGAACTTGAGCCAAGAAAAGGGACAAGACAGATATTTGTTGATATTGAATAAAAAAAATAAAGGAATGATAGGAAAAAGGAATGATGCTCATCGTCTGTGGGTTCAACTAGTAAGGGGGTTGGACACGCTCACAATTAAAGCGGTGTTCGATCCTTAAGAAGACCTCTTTGTTGTAGTTCTAGTCGTGGAGCCTTTGGATCGTGGGTAAGCTCGAACCCTTTTTAAAAATTATGTATAAAAAAAAGGGAATGATTTATGAAGATGAACGAAGAAGGGAAGGAAGAAGAGGGACATGTAGGAGATGAGAGGAGAATAGAATGTCAGAGAATGCTACAAGCCATTCCACTTGTTTGAATATATACTCCATATTTGTAAAAATTACTCTTATTCTAACTACATATTTCCACACTAAAGTTAAATGTAAAAGTTAATTAGTTTAAGTTCCATTTTTAAGGTTGTTATTATTAGTAGAGGCATTACTTTTTTATTTTAATACAAAAGCAAGCCGAAGCTTATAAGGATGAAAACAACACATAGGCCCGTATACAGGGCACAACTTGGCAGTATTTATCCGCCCATCTTCATGGAAGAATCTAACACAGTCAAACGGAAGTCGAGTCTAAAGATTAATTCAAAAATCATCACTGTGAGCTTCCCGAGCCATATAATCTATACATCGAACAGTGTCTCTATGCTATGTTGAAGTTTGATCTACCAATCGTAAAAAAAAAAAAAAAAAGATCTCTCATCTCCATAACTAGATCTCTGATAGGATGGTCAATTGCTAAGTCACGCATGAGGATTTTAATAACATCTAGAGAATACATGAATTTTCTTCAATCCTAGATGCCTGACAACCTTAAGGCTCGTCTTGATGGCATGCAACGCGACTTCCGTAGTAGAGCTAATCCCGATAGCCTTCTGAAAACCTATCAACTAGTTGCAGGAAGATGTGTCTTAAGACCCCATTACAAGTTGCTCTTAGGTGCCGTTCGACTGAGCCATCAACATCAACACCAATAGTATCATTAATGGGGTAAAATGCAACTCTTGATGATAATGAAGTTGGAAGACCTTGTGCCTAAGTTGCTGCATCGAGGTACTTTCTAAGAGACTCTAAGTTAGCTAATGTAAGATGTCTTTGGCTGTTGTGATAGTTCCGTCAAATACAAATTTGTATCTAGCAGTCCACAACAACCAACAGATAGTGCTAAAGACTCTTCCCCAATTGTAGGAATGAAAGCGATCACGTCCTGGGGAGTGGTTGGAATTTCACTTGATCTATACCTGTATATTATCAGAGAAAATCTAGAGAAAAAATTAGGATTTAAAATATGAAGTCATAGCTCTCTTTCTTTCTCACAGTCTTTAAGAATATGACTAATAGACTCCTCATACTGGCATTAAAAAGGGCATTCTTTTGTAAACAAAAAACCTCTCTTAAATTTGAGAGTTTGTGATAAGTCTTTCATGAGTAACCTTCCAAATGAAGAACTTAATCTTTTTTTGGAACTTCCCACTGCTAAAGATTATCTCATATTGTGTGAGAATCGCTAACTCCTCTCCTGGAAAGATAGTCATGAGCATATATGACCTAAAACTGCCAAAGATTGTCTCATACGATTATGTTCGAAGCCTTAATTGTAAGGGGTTTTATCTTGGAAAGATTAGTAATCACCTATTGGGCTAGAACCCCCTTAATCTCTGGGATTTCCATCTATCCTCTGAGTTTAAATGATCATGGACTTTGTCATTAACTTTAATAGCACTACCCTGATGAACATAGGAGATAAGAGGAGTATAGAAAGGCGTCTACAAGTCCCACTAGAAACTAGTGGTGCAACCATTATTTATCTTTCACCCAATCTCAAAAAGAAAGACTTCCCAAAGTGCAGTGATGGCTCTCCAAGTTATGGAGGATCACGTTTTTCTAGTCAAGGAGGGAACACTATTTTGACCATACTTGTATTTAGATAGAAGACATTAGACCCATAAAATTGAACGTTTGGTTAGGAGCCCCCAAAATAATTTTGCATTCTTAAATCTTTGATAACCAAACGACCCTACTTTTTACTCACTGTAACATTATCTCAGGAGATAAGTTGCATCTTCTTATACTTCACATCTTGCGACCACAGGAACTTGCTACTAATTTTCTCAATTTCTTTTAGGATACTAATCGGAATGAGCATTGTTTGCATCTAGTAGCTGGGCAACACAGGTGAAACTACTTTGGTAAGAGTGGCTCTACCTGCTATGTTTAAGAATATGCTCTTCCATGCTAATGACCTTGTACTAGCATTTTGGACAATAGGAGAGAAGATTAAGTTCATTGCTTTGGAATGGATAATTGGAACGCCCAAGTATTTACTAGGTTCGCAGTTAAGCCCACCTCCAATTCCTGACTCAATTCCATGGCTCGATTAAAATGAACATTCTTTGAATATACATAACATTTTCAATTTCTCCAGGTTAATTTTATGACAAGAGATGGCACAAAAGCTTTGTATTATACTCTTGATTTCTTCCATTTGCATAGTGGATGCCTCTTCAAAGAGGAATAAGCCATCCGCAAAGAAGAGATGTGATTTCTTGGGCCCTTGAGTATTGAAATAGAAAGGTTTCCACATTTTTTCTACGCATTTATATTTGATCAAGTGCCCTAGACGTTCCATGCATAGAATGATTATATAAGGACTAAGAGGTCCACCTTGGCGCACACCTCTAGAGGGAGGAAAAGGGGCATTTGCATCACCATTCTAGAGAACTGACATAGAGGTTGAAGTAATACAGTGCATGCCGTGGTGATAGCCTTTAAACTTTACAATCCATTTTTAACAAAGCCTAAAACTTTACATGATAGGGTCAAGTTGGGATAAGTGTCATACCCTAATTTGAAATGAGTCCAAACCCCTTATTAAAATTTCTTTATATTAGTGTTAATTAATGTAATTTACATTTTGATACATATAAATTTTTTGCATGGTATATTGAAAAATAAGTTTAAATTTAAAGAAAAACCTGAAGCTAAAAGGTTAAAAACACCAAACTTTGGCTCTACAAAGTCACATTTATGTAGTCCATAATAAAAGTATGATCTACCTCCAGCAAGTAAAATTGGAAGTCATATAATTAAATATGTGAAAATAGTTGTAAGACTTTTCAAATATAATTTATCAAAAGTTTATACTACATTAAACATTTATAAAATTTAGAGAAAACTCTACTTAAATACCTTCTTAAATGCAAAGACCCATAAAAGATTGTTGTGATTTCAAAAAGACAAAAAGGTACTATGGATCAAATTGAGTTTTGCAAATATTAACACATTTACCAAAATATCCCTAGGTTATTTTTTTAAAAAAAATTGCCCCTCGCTGAGCACCACCGACGGCTGGCCGAAGCTCCAGCGTTGGTGGGGCGTGAGAGGGTTTTTTTTGTGTGGGAGGCTCTTTTTTTTTGGCAAAAAGGTGTGACAAAGTGGAGGGGTGGGAATCGAACCCACCCCAAATGGTTGTGAGGGGGCTTTGATGGCCAAAGCTTAACATATTTATACACAAATAAAAATATATATAATAGAAATAATGGTGTGACACTATTGACTATACGAGTAATAAAAATGACGAAATTCGTAAGAAAATGACTATACGAGTGATGAGATTAATTATAAGGCGTATTGGTTATGATATTGTCAGGGGAGATTAAAATTTATTAGTAATTGTGAAATTGGAATAGTCAAAACTATTACTAATTTTGTTAATTGCGAAACATTATGATATATATATATATGGTAATTATGTCAATAGAATTACTAGTG
>JBAGKO010000013.1:14221018-14242885 GCA_037177275.1 Acacia concinna
ATGACAAGTCATGAAATTATTAGTGTTAGTCACTTAGTCCATTTTGTTAAGTCAACAAGATGATGATATTTTGCAACCTTGTTGATTTTATAACTATTTTGTAACTTTAATGACTTCATAACTATTTTGTCACCTTATTGACTATTTTGTGACTTATTAGACTAATTGTAGCACACACACATATAAATTTCATTATTATGTCACCGGGTCAATTGAACGGTCCAACCTTTACAGTTGAACGTCCGATTCAAATTTTAAAACATTGGTAAGGGTGGAAAGCAGTTGTCACATGTCCAACAAGAGGATAGACATCAAATTTGATGCCGAAGCTCTTTAGCCCGGGACCTCTTGAATTCTGTGGCATATCCATTATTATTGTCATTATTTTTGGGGAAAATTAAAAAAAAAGATTATGTAAATATATAAAGAGCAATTCAAAACTCTAAAATCAACAAATTCTAGTTTAGTCTGTTGGTAGGAATATAAAATTTTTAAAACTTGAAATTTTACAAAATTACATAAATGCCCATGAATTTTCATAACAAGAGTATCTCAATCCACAACAATAGTATATTCAGGAGCATTTACATAATTTCATGAAATTTCAAGATTAAAAAATTTCATATTCCTACCAACAAACTGAACTAGAATTTGTTGATTTCGGAGTTCTGAACTGTCATTTATATATTTCCATAGTCTTTTTCTAAAATTTTCCCTTTTTCTTTTTGGGTTCCACCATTTTCTCAAATTTGTCCCATTTTTCTTCTTTTCTTTCTAACTTACAAAATCATAAAATAACATGTAATTCTAAATAAAATGACTCTGCTTATATTGCGTGAATGATATGATTCATTACAATTTTTAGGAGTAAATTGATTTTTTTAAAAAATTTCATCGAAATAATAATAGTTTCTATTTTTAAATTTTACATGGAACTCCTTTAAGATAAAAAATAAATTAGATGACATTCTCTTAAATGCCTTAAAATTATATCCACACTTATTCCTCTTTGATATAATAACCCATATAAATTTCTTGGAACAACAGAAGTAAGATAAATAGATATTCTTTGTATGAACTAAAGATAAATAAATATTCTTGACCTTCTATTAACATCAAACCCATTTTTATCCTTTTTATTTCAAACAAAACCTTGTATGTATTTGATTACATAATTTAGTATAAATATTATATTCATACAGAAACATGGAGGTTAGATCCATTAAATTTTTATTTTATTAATTATTTTTTGTATTTATTAAAAAAAATAGAATATGGATTCCCCAAAGAAGGGAAGAGAGAGTGGGTGGGGCCTAGGTGTCAAGTGTGAGTCTGTGACACGTAGCAATTGGCATTCCTTTTGGGGTCACCATCCCTTAGCTGGCCTCTAAGATTTCCTCAGATTTTATGCTTCTTACCTATGGCCCCATCTCCCTCCTTATTTCCTGCTTTTTCCCCATTTATATATAAAGATCCCATTACATTAATTTTAAGTAAGGACTCAATTCAAGAAAATTATATCAAAAACATTTTCATATACATACGTATTGACTATTGGAAGAAAAAGTTATAAATTTTGAAAATAAAAGGGATTGAAGTTTTATATTCATTTTTTATCAAAATATATCCTCAATTTAATTTTTTTAAAATGACAGAAAAATACATTTGAACTAAAAAAAACCCCAAAATGTTTATTAAATTAGTAAAATGATAAATGGGTAATCTAGAAGAAATATGGAATTTTGAAGTTTGCATGTTTTTTTTATCAAAATACCCCTCGCATTTTTTAAAAAGGTCAAGAACTCTATGCAGTTTTTGGATCTCAAATGATAACTTCAATATAACAATTAGAAACTTAGGTGCCGAGATTGATTGCTTGAATAATTTAAGCCGTCACCATACATTCCCAAATTGTCAATTGATATTAATAAGCTGTCATTATCTATATTTAAGTTGTCAATAATATCTTATAGGGTATGAGTATTTCACTATCATCAATTGTTATACTTAAATTGTTAATTATTTTACTCAAGTTGTTATCAGAGCTCAAACTATTGGTGGCTATCATCAGACGAGGGTTCTTGTCCTTTTTTCTTTAAAAAAGGGGTTAAGTGCCAAATTTGCTTCGGAAGTATTGCTTGAGGAGTGATTTTGCCTCGAAAGTATGATTTGGGGAAATTTTGCCCCAGAAGTTTCTAAAATGGGGCAATTTTTGCCCTGCCGTCAGTTGATTGTTAATTGACCAAATATGTTGAGCTGACAGTCTATATGTCATTCAATTTAGTTTTGATAAGGTAAAGATTTGTATCAAAACTTTTAAATCTAACTTTTAAAAATAAGAACTAGATGACATATGGACTTTTGAGACAAATTTTTACCTTAACAAAAATAAACTGGATGACATGATGACTGCTAGTACAACATATTTGGTCAACTAACAGTCCAAATTAATAGATTTAAAACTTTCAAAATAAATCTTCACCTCAGCAAAAATATAGTGGATGACCTGTGGACTGTCAGTTCAACATATTTAGTCAACTAACGGTCAACTAACGATAAGGGCAAAATTGCCCCAAATCATACTTCTTACTTTTGAGACAAATTTGACCCTTAACCTTTAAAAAAATACGAGGGTGTTTAACTTCAAAATTTAAGATTTCTATCATATTACCTACTTGTCCTTTTCCTAAATTAGTAAACATTTTGAGATTTTTGTTGTTCAAGATTGTATTTTGTTCTCATTTTCCTTTTAATTTATATATTTAAACAGGTTAAATGGTAATTTAACTAATTTTGCTATGGAAGTTCACTTAGAGACAATTTTACTTAAAAAGTTTTTTTTTCAAGCAATTTTACCCCAAAAGTTTTAAAAATAGAGAAATATTGCCCCTATTGTTATTTTGATTAATTTTAATAATTATTTAATCAAATATGATGAGCTGACAGTTTATGTGTCATCTTAATTATGTATTGTTAAGGTGAAAATTTGTTCTGGAAGTCCATTCGTCATGTACTTTATTTTATAAAAAGTTAGATTTAAAATTTTTAAAACATATTTGCACCTTAATAAAAATAATAGGATGACACGAGGATTGTTAACTCAACATATTTATGGCTTGTTTATTATAACTTATTTGGGGTAAATAAGATCTTATACACAAAGTACGAGAAAGACCCTTCTTACATACTTACTTCGTACTCCGCAAATAAGATCTCATTACTCTCAAATAAGTTATTCCAAACGAGCACTTACTCAACTAATTGTTAAAATTAATGAAGATAACAACAAGAGAAAACTTGCTCCATTTTTAAACTTTTAAACAAAATTTTCATTAAGTAAAAACTTTCAAAATAAAATTATTCACATACTTAGTTCGTACTCTGCAAATAAAATTTTATTACTCTTAAATAAGTTATTCCAAATAAATACTTAGTCAACTAATTGTTGAAATTAATAAAAATTAACAGCAAGAGCAAACTTGCTCCATTTTTAAACTTTTAAACAAAATTATGTAAAAACTTTCAAAATAAAATTATCTAATACTCATCTTGCTCAACGAATCTCAGGTCTTTCCCTAAATTCAACTAGTTTCCGACGTGCAAATTGGAAATCACCGGTCCCCAGTCCCCACCACGTGTTTGATGGGACAACTTGTTATTTTCATTATAAAAAATATAAAAACTAATTAAATTCAACTTTTTCTGTTTTTCATAAGAAGTTAAATTAAAGCCTTAAGTTATATTCAACACTTTAAAATATTTTTTAAAATAAATCTAAATTTTAAAATATTTTATTGTGTGTCTAACATTTTAAAATATTGTTTAAGTGCATTTAGCACTTTAAAATATTTTTTTAAATATATTCATCACCGTAAAACATTATTTAATATATTATGAGCCATGCCACAAAAAATACTTTAGAATATTAATACTTTTAAAAAATTACTTTTACGTATTGAATACATTTTAACCTTAAAATTAATATCAATGTCCTAAAAAAAAGGCGTATATATAACTTTTTCACGTCAATTTTAATTTATGAAAGGATTTCTTTAGGTAACATGGATAATGAGTAATGATGGGCCAAAAAATAAAGGGCTAACCGGACAGAGAAAGTAGTGTGATATGATATATAAGCAATGGGGTGATAATTACAAAAAGGAATGATATTTAGTGAATAAATCCATTAAAAAAGATAATTCAATTCCTTTCGTGGAGGAAAAAAGAGAAGTAGAAGCATTTGGGGCATTATTACTAGTGAAGATCCTTAAGGAGAACAAAATCAGACACAAGGGGGTGGAGCTTGTCCCACAAAATACTCTCAACAATCATAATATATTTTTATTAAGGGCTTATTTAAAATTGTAATTAGAACCTTTGAAAAATAGTTTTTCAATCATTATTCATGATGTACAAGACAAACATTTGGGACAAATTTTATTTGAATTTATATAAACATGTTTACGATAAATAATAACTCTTCTCAAGCAATAAATATACTACTTTACAAAGATGCACCTTACATGTAAATGTTCTTAATAAGGTAATAATTTTTGTTAATTCTAGAGGAAAAAAGGGGCCGATAACTAATTTTCCATAAAATTTTGTATTTTATTCTCTAAAAAGAAAAAAAAATGGTGCATCATTGTTGTCAAATAACCAATAATGTTACC
Source organism: Acacia concinna (assembly GCA_037177275.1). Lineage (NCBI taxonomy): Eukaryota > Viridiplantae > Streptophyta > Magnoliopsida > Fabales > Fabaceae > Acacia > Acacia concinna. The sequence goes on from JBAGKO010000013.1 coordinate 14,225,692, forward strand.
AATGAGCACGTAACTTAGCTGTTAAGGGGTTTTGTTAACTTATTTTCTAACTTGATCCAAACTTAATGCAGAGGATCAGATCCCATAAGTATGTTAAACTCTATACTCATTTTAGTCGCTAATATAAAAGTTATTTAGTTAGTTTAATTGTAATAAAGAGGTTAGTAAAGTTAGATAATATGGCATATTTTTCTAAAGCACTACATTGAGGGAGCATTTAAAGAGTTAAATTTAAAAAGACAGACAAATATGTAAAATATGTATTATATTTATAATCAATAACAATTCTCCAATTATGTTATATATTAAGGATGATAAGTAATTTTTTTGGCCAAATGTAAAACTACATAATGAAAGATAGTTTTTCTATATATATATATATAGAGAGAGAGAGAGAGAGATTCCTATTAAAATATTAATATTTCCATCAATATGCAACTAAAACACACACAGAATAGAATTTGTAATAAAAAGTTAATTATTCAGGAATAGTATTAATTATTTATTAATGTAATGCATTGAAAAGTGTGTTCAATTATAATTGACTGAATCTTATTACAAATATGGAGGCAAGCAGTCACCATCAAAACAAAGACTTTACATGAGAGGGCACTAAGCTTGGAAACAAAATAATGACTCTTAACTATTGGTTTGCCTCCAAAAAGAAAATAAAATGATGTTTTATTTTATTTGATGTGATAGAATTTAAATAGATTAAGGTGTTAACCAAGTTAAGTACACGAATCAATCCCATCTCATCAAATTTATTTTTTGGCCGCACAACAAAAATAAAAAATAATCAGATAAGCATTTCTCAATTCAATTATTTCATATCTTATCTTGTACACCTAATTGCTCTCTTCCCAAATGTCCCAATCGCCAAACCCCACCAAATGCATCAAAGCTTTTGATGCAACTTTGAAGATTCTGAATGTAATTATAATTTTATGATAAAAATTAAATGCTTATATTTTTATAATATTAGATTTACATGCCTCAACGGTTGATTTCCACCCTCAAAAAAAGATGAAGTGAAAAGTCAAAAGAAGTGGGAATAGTTGAATATATCTTGATTCCCAAACCATCTATGTTACCAATTCGTTCAGCCACAAGTTTTCCAAAGAGTTCTGTTTTTTTTAATAAGAAAGAGGTTATAATGAAGAAGTGCAATTATTTAAAAAAAAAAAACCCACCAAAGGCCTTGTAGTCTGGTGGTAATGGTATCTCCCAAGTGGGAGGAGGTCACGGGTTCGATCCCGTCATTATAACTTCAGGCCGTTAGTGCTTCCCGAACCTATGAGCTCCATTTAAAAAAAAAAAAACCCTCATAATAGGTATTTTTTGACCTCACTCATAATAAGTTAGCAGCATATATATGTTATTATACCTTACATAAGAACTTAGCATTCTATGATGCCAACTTGTTGCGAGCTCACTTCTTGATAATTACATTCTTATTAATGAAATTATAATACACAAACATGTTATGGGCAAAATAAGGATTTAGTTTATATCCAGAAGGGTAAAACACACATTTATATGAATTTTAAAAAATGATAAAAAAAAACCTACATTCGTTTTTAATGTAGGAGTTGCTATGAGGTTCGCTTTGGTCTTGAATGATTCAACTCGTTTTGTCTTTTAAATTTATAATTTTGGTTCATATACTACCTTTATTGATGACACATATATTAAAGGGGGGTTTTTATCAAGAAATAACTTTAGCAAATAATGAACGATAATAATTTAGGGAAGCTAACACAGTTTTTGTAAAACAATTAACTAATTTTCTTAACCTTTGCAAATTAATTAATAATCTCTTACATTAACAAGTTGAAGGAAGTATGCTATGATACTAAGAAAAAAAAAAAATTGAAAACTAAAGAGTTGTGATCTCTGCCAATCCTTTTTTTTTTCCCCCCAATGTGCGTGTATATCATGCATAGAGATCATTATCCATAAGGAATAATAACGTGGTAGTGACGTTTGGGGAACAATAATTAAAAGAAAATATATTCATGTTTTTTTTAAAAAAAAAAAGAGTAGTAGAAAGAAGTTGATTATGTTTCAAGAGATTGAAACCATTTGACGAACCATATTTTATTAGCAGAATCAGATTCTGTGCATCTCAAACACAAGCCAACCTGCTCAACCCTACACGTTTACAGTTTTCATTATTGACTTTATCCCTTGTCATTGCCCTCTTGATTTTGGTCCCATTCATTTTAACAATTAGCCTAACACAAAAAAAAAAAAAAAAGAGTCATAAAGTAAAAGAAAAATATTTTTTATTAATAAGAAAAAAGTCAACATCCGTTTTTGCCTTTTTTTTTTAATTAGGAAAAACTATTTACAAGTATCTATACTTTTCTTCCAGTTTTAATATGATACTTATATTTTTTTTCCTCTTAATTAAATGCTTTAATTTTGCTTCATCGCCATTAACCTCTATACATGGGCTAATATTGCTAGTAGAGCAATGTTACAAGAGCTGATGACGTTAATAGTACAAAATTAATTATTTGATTAAGAAAAATGCATACATATACCAAATAAAAAATTGAAGATAAGTATAGGTATTTACAATTAAATTTTCGCTCCTTTCTTTCTTTTTTGAAAGCAACATTTCAGCCTTTTATATTCTAACCAATCATTTTCATATAGTTTAAATTTTATAGATATAAATTTAATTTTATGTTGCATATTTACTTAAATATCTGCTCCCTCCTTCCTCCCAGTTTTAAATATAGAAGTTAGCTAGAGGGTCTAATTTAGTTCTAAATATAACACATTAATCTATTTTGTTTCACATGTTTTTTCTTAAATGATTCCTATTGGATTTCACATATCGAGAGTTTTTATCAAAGGAGAGTTCCACTGCAAATGATTAGAGAAAGTAATTTAGAAAAACTAATACTCATTTTTAACAAATAATTAAATTAAATTCTTTTTATTCTTTCCACCAAAAAGAATCATGGGCCTACGGTTACAGCCCAGTGGGCTACGCTTAGCTAGGTTTTGGAAAGATAGTTACAGTTAGCCAATTTTTTTTTTTAAATAGTAGAGATAGTTTTTACAAGTTTACAACTACTGTTATCAGCCCTGTTCTGTATGCAGTTCATTTATTTGATTTGATAAGATAATAATTCCTCAAGCAAAATGATCCTTAACGTTACGAATACTCAGATAACACAGCATAATTTTTTTGTGGCCATTATTTTGTATTTGCTTACCTATCCTTCTGTCACAAGCAGATTTCTCCAAACTGTTTCAATTAATTCCTTCCACGTTGTAGCGTGAATGAGATTCATGGGGAACGCGCTTTAGCGTTATAACCACTGACCAAGGAGCAATTTAAAATTGAAAATGTTTAGTTGAACAACAACTTAGGCATAATGAGCCATCATGTAAATTAAGCATTGGACCAGAGATCATATCCTGAACACTCACTAGCAAAACCTAAAAAGGTTACTAGCCATTATATGGATATGGATCCACCAAAAAGAATAATATGGCTATGGATTCCTGATTCCCCACTTGCAAGCAATTTACCAGTTTACTGGATCTTCTGCCTCCACATCTTCTGCTGGCGTTGAGTTGCCTGCACATGTCCTCTAGATTTGTTACTATTGGAGGATGTTTCTTGATTCATGTGCACAAAATGGCGGTTACTTTGCGGTGGCCTCTGCACCATGGCTCCTGGCGGTGGCGGTCCTTGTGGCCGGATGGCATAATGATTGTGCGGTGGGCCTCCTTGTTGCCGGATGGCATACCGATTGTGCGGTGGGCCTTGTGGCCGGACTGAGTGATGATAGTACCCACCATTGTAACCTGGGTTGCCAGAAGTTCTCGTATATTGGGACCCGTGTGGTTGTGCCAACTCCCTTATCAGGAAACCACGATTATCATTCCCAGAAGTAAGTTTGAAGTGTGTTGACTGGAAAGCCTCGGCTATTTTTGTAAGCTGCCCTTTGCTGACAGACCTTGCAGAATTTTCCGGCTGCTCCAGAGGATCCTCAATCTACTCAACCAAAGGGAATGTACAATATCAACAGCAGCGCAGCAGAGAACATGCACATGATATAATGTAACACTTTCTGCTCCTAGTCATGTTACTCTCATGAAAACACTAGTGTGAACTATTAAGTCCTAAGAACAGAACACAGACATTTCCATCAATGGGAGAGTTTCTGGGGATTAAATCATTAGTCCATATTATGCATTGTATCAGGCCAGGAGAAAGAAAACGTCTAACAAAAAGGAATATTACAAATATGGCATAAGTCTTGGGCTGCCATCTCGTGTTGTTATTTATCAGTTCCCACTGTCCATTATATGTGCAGATTCCCTCCGATTCTGCTTTGGAATTGATATCACTGAACTGCGGAAAGCATGAAAAAATGAATTAATCTGTATCCCACAAAGAGACGTTCTGCGAGGAAATGAGCTCTCACATCAAGCTTCAACAACTAAACCATGTAAAATGAATGAAATTTACGCCAGAGTAACACTAGAAAACCAGCACCTACATGAATAGAACAGTAAAAATTATCAGCATGACAGTACGAAGTGAAGACATAAAACCATGGAAATGATTATTTACCTTTCCTAGGAATTCAAGGAAAAGTTCAGACAAAGGTTTCCTGTTAATTGGTCTAAATCTGTTCGATTTGAACATTTCAATGTTATTACAACATGTTTCTTCAATAAGTTTCTCGGCATCAACCCTGACACCTGGAAAAAGAGCATCAAGGAAAAGGTCATAACAGTCTAAACATGTAGCTAGACAGTAGACAAAGATCAAATCATCACTTTTAATGTGACGCACCTCTAAGATCATCGGCAATATTGCCAGGGTATATATCTTTAAGTGGTGGCAAAATTGCAGGAACACAGGTCTAAAATTGACATGAAAAAGTTGCAAGCATCAGGAGGACAAAGATCCGTGTATTAATTTTAAGAAAAATAACTGCAATAGAAACAAATTTACTGTGGATTTGGAAACTCCTAGTTGGCAACATATCATCATACATAATTGGACGCCAAAAATAATGCTACTATCATTTTTCTTATCACTCAGAAACTGAAGGCACTATCACATTGTAAGAACTGTAGTTCATATAGTAGTAAAGGGTAGTGCACATAAGCTTCTAGCCAACTGTCAGAAAAGTGAGCGTGAGACATGTTATAAAACTTTCAGTAAGACAAATTCAGGTTAGTTAACATCAGCACCAATAATATATCCTTGGGATAAGTACCTGAAAGTGAAATATCACAAGTAAACTGAGGGAATAGGAGTTAAAAGTTCCAGTTTTTGAGTTATTGATGTTATGCACTTTGGCCCATTCCTTGACCTACAAAAACTAACAAGAGAAAATCAAACAGCAGCATTTCATCTCACAAAAACCATAACTATTCCACAACAAAGTACCAGTAAAACCATGTCATGGAAGCGGCCATCCATCTTGCTGATCCAGAGCAAAAGCCTAGATTTCATTTGACCCAGAAGGTTATCAATGGAAATATCACAAGATATACCCTGGCGGTTGCTTCTAAATTTTAAAATGGGAACCCGTGCATTGGGAATGTACCGCAAGCTCCTGCATCCACCTGTAAATTGTTGTTAGAAAAAAATTTAAACTGAGCATGCTAAATAAATTCGCAACCATGTGCTGTTTGCTGCTTTACTAAAATAAAAGAAGTTGTATCATCTATGGTTACCAGCAACAAGATATGGTAAGCAAATAAGTTCTAAAAATGGAATAACAAGATAGAAATTGTTTTTATTTCCAGAAGCACAGTTTACATCCATGCCAGAAAAAACATGCGTGATTTTCAAAATGGTCAAAATTTTAGAATGGGAGAAAGAAATTGTCAAACTATGAGAAATGGCTTCTAAATAAAGTGATGAGAGCTCCAAGAGAAAGAAATTCACCACTCATCCTTAATGCACTAAGAAGATCCTCCAATAATGTTTGTTTGCGCTTTTTCCCAGCAGAAGAAATATGAGAACCATTTGATAGCTCAATTGAAATATCCAAGTCACCCCATCGTGTGAAGAGATTTGACACAAATGATCCAAATGGCTCGACAGTTGCTCCTGCTTCACAATTGAAATCATAGAAAGACCACTACACACAATTTTAGAACATGTAAAAATAATTGGCCAAAGCACCTATAAAAATAGGCGTTTGGTTATTATGATAGGATGTAACATACCAAGTACCTCTACATATGCATAGAATGGAAAACTTAACTCAAAGTCTAGTAATTTCATCCGTTTTCTTGAAGAGCCATAAATATTTGGTCCTTGATGGAGACTTGGGTCTAAGTCCCACGCTGAGAAGTATGGAATGCTTTTTTGGTGTACTAAGGTGAGTTGATTCTCCCACATCAATGGCAAGCTTTTGAGGGAGATTCCCCTATCCAATTTAGCTACCATCAATTGGCATCAACAGCGTGGCCTAAAGTTCTAGAAAATGCCATCCATAAAGGGTTCTGAGTTCTAACCAACAAAGGGTTTTGATTGGTGAGTTAGTTGAGTGAAGCATCACTAAGTGAAATATTGCAGAATGCAGTCACTTTTATATGGGAGGGTTCCTCATCCCACTTAAGTACTCGTTCATACTCAAGAAATATAAAAAAAACGAAAATGATGTTCTTAAAAATTACTGCGTATAGTGAGCCTCACACCACAAATGCAGTATTTTTTTTCCCCCTTCAGATGAGGGGAGCGAACAATTTATTACAATCCTGTATAAGTAGAAGAACCTTAAGGTAGCTTGACAGATACTTCAGTACATAGAAACAACCACAGCATTGACAAGTAATGTGTAGTGTCCAAAGACAACCTAGATTTTAGCAAAGTCTCCAAGAATTAGTAGAAAACTGTTAATCATTTTGATAGGTCTGATGACCAAAATGTTAATTCAGCCCAAAAGTCCTACTCCAAGAGAAACGAGATGAAGACAATAAAAGGAGGGGGATAAATCAATTTAGAAGTGTTTTAATTGGGAGAGATTAGAGACAATCAATCAATGCTCCTAGTCTGCTTTGTGTGTGCGCTCTTATTGTTTGGCTGAGTGTCTTTGTTATGAAAGGTTGATAGCCAAGTTGCTTGGTCCTTTGGATGAAACATGTTTTGTATTTTTCTGGTTTGTTACATAAAATGTGAAGCAGTCAAGTTTAAGCTAAGGCTCCGCCGTGTTGTTTCTATGTCTGAAACTCTTTTTGAGCTCTATCAATTTGGTGCCAAAAGGGGAGGATTATTGGAGCATGATTAATACTGGAACAAAGTCAGAGTAGGGATTTTGGAGTAGGACATGGTAGGATAGGCAAGTTTAAGAAGGCAGTAGTCCAAACTTCAACTCCAGCAGCGAGTAAATATGTATAGAAATGTACTCCCTAAGCTCTTAATTATAAGACTCAGTTGATTTTTTTTATAAAATTCTAAAAAAGCTAATTATTTTACTTTAACACATTAAAATTTATCGTTTTTCTTTAAACTATTGTTTAACTTATGAACTAATATATAATATAATAAAGTACAACATATGATATAATTAAGTAATGTAATTAACTTTTTTAGAATCCTCCAAAAAAAGTCAACTGGTCTTATAATTAGGACCAGAGGAAGTATCTTATTACAAAGAAGAGAGCCCCTCTAGTATTATCGGTTATTCAACAAATAAATGTTTTAGATGTTTTTTCTTACTAATTTTCAGGATTAATATGATAATACTGCAAGTCATAAACAAAAAGATTGAAAAAAAAAATAGCAGAAACAAAAATAAGATTCACCTCTAAAGTTCTCCAAGGATTCAACAACTCTACGAAGATCCTCAATAATCGCAGACCGTATCACCCAATCTTCTTGTGAGGGAGTGATCACCTTGAGTACATCCTTCAGAACATGATCCAAGACAGGATGACCGCTCATTTTTGTCACTGAGGTGCCAAAGAAATATCACGGGCAATGATTTGCGGCACTTAATGTAAAAGACAGTTGCAAGGATAATCTATGAGCCCAAGAATCCCAAGCATTTAATGACACCACATCCTTGACAGCCACAGAGAAGCAAATATGACCTGGTAATGATATAATTCTCATAAAGTCAAGGACTGCACTTTATTGGTCTATTACCCATAGCATAGAGTTAATTATATACACAAGATTTCATAAAGCAGATACTTTGTTAAATTTCAGCTAAGAACTCTCTCATACTCTCAAGTGTTTAACTCTCTTCTACTCTCTCAATCTCAGTAAGTATCTCACTAAGAAAGAAACATAGAAGCCCAGGAATAAATCCGAAAGTCTGGAATCTTATTAAATCAGTCATATCTTAGTTTTGAGGATAACCAAGATATTTATAGGAAACTGAATACAAACTGAAATTCAAATAAACAACAAATTGTCCTACTTTGTAGAAATTCAAATAAATAACCAATGAGGATTGACATTGACTCATGAGTTCCTTTTATTTAGCAACAGACTTTCAAAATGAACTAAAATAGAATAAATGATTTAAAATGGAATAATTGAGGTAATTATTCTGCTGATGTGCACCTCTTGTATTTAAGGAGATATCTATCATGTTGTGAGACATATTAGGCCTCAGCCAGGTTATCCCTTGCTTTTTGGGAATTTTGCTTTTGTTTTACAGATTTCTCAAGCAATTGGATCATAATTGGTGTTGCAAGTTGAAAAGAAGCTTTGGTTCTGTACTCCTGGTAAAATCAATTGTTGCTAACTGAGTGTGCATGTTGATTTTCAACTACTTGTACAAATTTCAGTTGCCAATTACATCTAGAGCAACCATTTTCTGCATTGAGAGCACCGCTATTGTTGTCAAATTTTTCATGAGCTGCTCTGACATTTCATTTGGCCATTTCCTTGCCCATATTACTAATAAACAAATAAGATATATTCATTTCTAAGCTTGGGAAATGTTGAGCATTGTGCTTGCATTCTGTTAATTTCACAATTCTCACTCCTGCCAATCTGAAGCGCACTTTGCTGCAGTGTGTCTAGATAATTGTTGCATCCCTGTCTGTTGTCTTGGCTAATTGCATAAATTGTAAGACCAGATTTTTCTCTTGCACTACACACTAAATGGAGTTTACATTGCCAGAATTTGACTTGAATTGTTAAATTTTTCAAACTCTGAACTTTTTGGTCAGATTTACTCAATTGCTGGGATTTTTGTTCTCTTCACATGAATATGCAGCATGCTATGACTTATGGTTTCATGCATCTGAAAAAAGAAAATTATGAAAGATTTTTGATGAAGTAATTCAAATTCTTGACAACTCCTTGCTGTCATATGCTAATTTGGCAATATGCTAGCCTGCATAAACCTGGAAATGCATGAGTCTGAATTGATTTTGGGGTTAGTGCCTGAATTTGCTTGCTGTAAATTTACTTTCACTCCTCTGTGCAAGTTTGCTTTAGGTGTTGTGCTTGGATTTCTGATTTTCTAGTTCACTTGTTACTATGCTACTCCCCCGTGCATCATTGTTTCTGAAATTCTGCAAGCCTGATAATATCATTGCAACTGCTGTACATTGCCTGCCATTTGCTCAATTTCCATTGCTATAGGGTTTTACTGGCCTTTCTACCTGGTTAACCTTGCAGGCATATAACTGTTCCTGAGATTACTTAGCTTAGCTGATTCAGTTGCTCATTGCAACCTCCTTGGAGATTCAAGGTTCTCCCTGTTGCTGCAAGTTGCTCCTGAAGGGGATTCTACAGACACATTGCAGCTGGTGGGGATCAGGCCGCTTGCAAGTTTCTGGACAACTTAAACAAGCACTTCAGCTGGGTATCTGGACAGTGCTGAACCTAGACCTTCAAGACTCATCATCTATGCTTTGGGATCAAGTCTATCTAAGTGTGGGGGTAGTGGAATTTGGTTTATTGCTGGTGTTCATGAATTTGACAACCTGTTGCTGGTTTTTGCTACATTTTTCAATGTTGCACTTGGTTCTGGAGTTCTCTTTGGCCTGCATTTGCATTTGTCAAACCTAACTTCCTACTTCCTTGTAGCCCTTGTAGTGTTTTTGACTTCAACTTGTCAATTCTGGTTCATTGGGTATTGGTGTATGTTTTGCAATTTATGTTGCAAGGAAGACAAATTTTGTGATAAATTGCCATTTTTGACTCAGTGTTGGTACTATCACAACATTTTGCTGCAGCACAAGCCCTAAACTATTTTTTTAACCAATGGATCTTACTGATTACATGAATTGAACACAGTGGATCCTGAAATCTCTTGGATCTTTGCTATACTCTTTGCTGCTAGGCTTAGGTTCATGAATTTGCTGACTGGGATTGCTGCTGCATGATTATTGTCACATGATAATTGCTGATGGGTATGTGATTTCTTTAATGAATTAATCAATGATGCTAAAACCGAGCATGATACCACTGAATCCATATTGTTATTGCTAGATTCTGTTGTGATTGTACACTCTAAGCTACATGGCATTGAACTGAATTTCATTCTCCTTGACTTGATCTGAACCAAATCTGTCATCTGCTAAAACTTGATGTGTCATCTGCTCTTTTATTCTGCATTTTGCAGTGGGGTCCATGTAGCGTACTTGAAATTTAAACTAATTTATGCTGGCATAATTGGTTCCTAAACCTTGGGACTGTGTTCTGCTAAGCTCATGCTACATTTCTGCATTTCTGGACCCTTAAACTTGCTGCATTCTTCTGATTTTGCTGTTCCATGGTTTTTGAGCTGGTATAAGACCTCTTAGAGGTCCCAACCATTGTGTGAGTATACATTCACGACTTGAATTGATTTGTACTGGTTTCATTAGCATCTACTGTACTAAATTGCACTACTGAACTCTGAACAAGCCCTCACTTGTTGTGATAGAATTTGTATGTTGTGATTTGAATTCTCAGCAATCTGGATAAATTGACTTGCATTTTGCACCTTCCAACCTGGATTTGATCATTAGTGTTCTATTCTCCTTCACTGCATTGATCTCTCTTGCTCTAAGTTGACCATTACATTACTAAAATTGCATTTGTGCTTTTTGCTTGTCGCTACAATTGGTGTTCTCTAGCTGCAGCCACTATGAGGTAGGACTACTGACGTCAGTTACTACGTAAGTTGCAGCAAGGCATTTTAGGAGTTCTGTGGCATTTTGGAAGTTTCGTTTGTTGCTGCAGCCCTTGCAGTCTGAATTGAGCCCAAATTACTAGTGTGAAGTGTGGATTAAATCTAGAGGGCGCTTACTTCAGACTTAAGAGAGTTGCATTCTACTAGCCTTTGATCTGCATTTGGCTTGCTTCTGACTTTCAACAGGTTGTGTTTGCACTGTACTAGCTGATGCACATTTGTTTACTGAAATGTATGTGGTGTTTCCTCTTAATGTGGCATACTGGATTTTCATGAATTTGAGTTACTTGCATATTTTCTTGATTACTAGCTATTGAGCTTGTGAAACAAAGTTGCAAATTACTCATTTGTTTGTCTCTCTAGCTAGTCGGTTTTTGTTACGCTTGAGAATTTTTCTTGCTCATTGATTATTTATTGCTGGAATTTTGAGAAAAAGCTTGATGGTATTGAAATTGGTGCTACATTGTCTCACATTGAACTGAAATTTTGTGGCCACTCATTGTCCTTATCATTGAATCACTTTGCTGCATCTGTTCCAATCTTAAATGCCCTTGAAAATCCAGCTTGTGCTTGTACTTTTTCAAAATTCCAGAATTGCCCTAATCTACTTGAAAAATTTATAACAATTTGAATTCTTGGAATTTTGAGCCAGTTTCTCTTTCATTTGAAAGCTAACATCCTAGGCTATTGTAAGAAGCCTTTGTTTTGCATTGATTACCAGCTATAGTGTGCACTTATTTGCCAATAGCTGTGTGGCTAAGCTAAATTTTTTGCTAAAGGAAGAGTACTATTTGCACTATTAGGACCTCACTTGGTCTTTTGATTGATTTGTTTACTCTTGTTTGCTTTATCCCTTATGTGTTGCTGTTTTCTCTAACTTGAGCACACAAGTGGATCACATACCATGATGCCTGGGACACAATTTCACACAATTGGTTGCACATGCTTGTGATTTCTACCTTGCTTGACTTAAATTTTGACATTGCATGTTGAAAACACTTTTGCTTTGATTTCTTGAGTGTCTTACTTTGTCATTTATTTGCTACGTGGAATTCTCTTTCTAGCTTGTGTATCTATGCTTGTGTTAGCACTACATTGCAGGAGTTGAGGGAATTGGCACTCTACGGACTTCCAAATTTCTTGGATCACTTGCAATTTCTCATCTGAGATGAGAACTTTTGCTACAAGAGCTTAAAGAGATTTCGTCATAAGGTTGTCTCTTTCCTTCACTTACATTTACTATGCTGAATTGCTTACTTCTAGTGTGAATTTGATTCCTAAAAATAAGTGTGGAGGAGGGATAACTCTAGTAGAAAGGTTGCAAGAAATGAAGAACTCCATTGCTATAGATTTTGGGTGAATTCCTTGATTTGCTTGATGTATTGGTTTCTATTATTCCCTAGTGGTTTCACATGCATGATCATTGCTTTCCCTTGTTTTTATCCAGTATGTCCTGTTGTGATGTTATTGCTTCCTATGGTTGCAATGAAGACATTAATTTAGTTTAAGTGTGGGGGAGTGATTGCAAGAGCTTTCTTGTCATATGCATGTATGTGACCACTTTACACACATTTAGAGCATTTGAATGATAATATATTGCCATGAATTTTGCTGCCTTATTTTTGGACTGATTTGAACATATTTTGTTGCTGCAATTGATTTGTGATATGTTGACCACCATGCATTGCATGTAGAATACTTACTCTCAGCATTTTATAAGCTGTTTTGAAATTTTTTGTGCATGATTATTAATAATATGATTGCTACAAATACTTAGATAGATATTAGTGTTGGAAGATATATCTTCTTGAATTTATCATGAAGATGCACCTAGTAAGTTTAGGAAACCAGCTTTGCTAAATGTAGCAATAGAATTGGTCTTGTTACAATTTGCATAGCTATAAGAAGAACCTATTGTAAGGATTTAAGCTTCCATCATGATTTTAAACTTCAAACTTCGAGACACCTTCATGCATTTGCATCTCTCTAGAACCTAGTTATCTCTCACTTAAGGCCATATGCATGTGAGCACTCATGTATAAGATAGAGGCATTCATGTTCATCCATGCATATATCCTATACACAAGCTATTACATCATTTCATCCCATTTTGCTACCCCTTTTGAGCCTTCACTTTCATTTTAGTCACCCAAATTTGATCTCTTATATGTGAACTATCTTGTTTGGGAGAATATTTGTATGTTGCATATTAATCTTGCGATTGGCAATACAAAGGTGGCATAAGGGAAAAAAGAGAGAAGAAAATAATAAAAAAAGGTAAAAAATGAATGAAAAATATTGAGAAAAAGTAAGTAAGCTTAAGTTATTCACACAATGTGAATAGGCAAAAAGTAAGGGTAAAAGAAGAGATTAAAAAAGAAAAAAAAAGAAAGAGAATAAAATGTGCCAAAATAAATGCCAAGTGTTATGTATGAAATAGTATCTTGTTATTATAGTATCTTTATGATAGAAAGTATGATAAAGTGTTGCATTAAATTTGGTTCATTTTTTCATATCATTCATTAAGCCTTTTCCATCATTACAAGCCTAAAAGTCTTCTTGATGTATATTGTTCATATTGTGGTGGAAAGTGTAGAAGTAGCCGAGGCTTATGGAGAATGCATATCATGAAGAGTAAGTGTAAACACAAGCCTTTTGGTGAGAAAGAGAGCTCCTATATAATATTCCTTATCTTGAGAGCCCTATAATTATTCTCTTAATAATTTGACCAAATTTTAAGCAACACATAGCATTGAGTAGTGGGATTGTAAACTAGATGATTTGATTTTGATTTATTCCAGGAGATTTCATTTCAATATACTAATAGATGCTTATGTATTTTAGATATCTTATGTTGTCATTGATAATTACTTTCACATTTATTATGCTTGTGTTTTTGCCTGGAGTACAAAGTGTAAGTGTGGGGGAACTTGATAAGTTACATTATTACACAATTAATGGTAGTATTTTATATGTGAAAATAGGATAAAATGCATGGTTAATATGCATTTAGAATTTTAATTGTGATAATACATACATTAGGGGCATTTTAGGAAATTCAAAGTGAAAATGTCATAAATATTGCATTATTGATTGTTTTATGATAAAGATTTACTTGCAAGTAGTTTGGGGAGTTTTTATAGGTAACGTTTTATCTTCTTCTTCTTCTTCTTACTTTGGCCAACGGTAACGTTTTATCTTTTTAGTAATATATTTTGACTTTATATATATATATATATATATATAGTTAACGTTTTAATTCATATCCAATTTATTTGGTTCTGTATGTTTGACGGATAATGGGCCATTTGCTTCGGCCTCAATGGCTGTGGACCAATTTAAATTATTATGGGAAATTTACACTGAGGTCCCGAATAAGAGAATATATGTCAAAGGGGTCCCGAGATAGAAATTTATTACTGTCAGGTCTTAAAGTTGTTAATGGCGCCCGCGGAATTGTCAATGACAACCTTGCGGGGTTATTATTGACAACCCTAAGGGCGTCATTAACAATCTCATGGTTGTTAATAGGGACTTGACAGTAATAAATTTTTTAACTTGGGACTTGAGAAGAGTATATTTTTTTCACGAGACCTATTCGACGTATATTTCTTTATTTGGGACCTAAGTGTAATTTTTCCTTTAATTATTGTATTTAACTATTGTTGGATGAATTTCGGTAAGCGTAATTTTTTTTTAAAAAAAAGCAATAAATATAGGATATATGTCTTATACTTAGGATTAAGATAAACTTTTCAATTAAATTTTATATTAAGTGTCATAAGAGCATCATTTTCCTTTATTTGGATAGAGATAAAATGAAGGATGAAAGAAAATTTGGGTGGAGAAAAATTTTTCTCGTGTGTTTGGATAAGTGTTAAAATAAAATAAAATAAAAAAGAAAGGTGAGGTAGAAAATAGGCTGAGTTCTACAACTCATTCGTTACCCCCCAGGCTCCAACTTTTATCTCTACATAGTGGTGAGATTTTGAAAGCTTAATCATTTTTCGAGGAGTAAATTTTGTGCTCAACACAATTTGAACCATCTAAATTGATCTTAATTTGAACTCTTGAAATTTAGTTTAATTTTTATATATTGAATTAAATTTTTATTTTTAATATATGAAATAATCAAAATAAAGATAATCTTATAAATTATAATTGTTACTTCTTAGAAAAATAATTTATTATTTAAAAATGCACATAATAAAATTTTAAAATTTAGATGTTCATATTGGATTTGAACAAATCAAAACTCACATCAGTAATGATTACTGAATGAGCACCTATTTTCAGGGGCTGCCGTGAGATGGCCTATGATATTGCAGCTAAACATGATGATTGGGGCTGTTTGGTAAGGGAATGGGAGGAAAAGGGAGGAAAAATAAAAATTTTAAGAATTGAACTTAAAGAAATTGAAGAAGTGTGGTTATCAAATTTTAATAAAGAGAAAAAATAATATAAAAAAGTATGAAAAGTTAATTTAAAATTTTTAACCACATTTCTTAAATTTTTAAAAATTCTACTTATAAAAATTTCCCCTCCCCTCCAAATCCCTAGTACCAAACACACTCTAGTTTCTCTTGTTTTCTTACCATAATTATATATCTACCGTTATATTAAAAAAAGATTCAGATTTAGTCTATTTAATCTGTTATAAAATTATTATTATAAATATAAATAAGTAAATTTCAACTCTACAAATCTAATTTGTACAATTCATAGTTGTAATACAGAAAAAAAAGTATATATTTTAATCCATAAAATATTATAAATATAATTTTATAAAATATTAAATTTTAACTGTCAATTTCATAATACAAGAACAAGATTTGAAGGCTTTTATTATTTTTTTTAAAAAAAGAATTTTTTTATTTTCCCCATGAAAAATAAAAAATAAGAAACTTTTAAATTTTCCCCATGAAAAATAAAGTTGGATATAAGTTTGTCATTTATTTAGTGTGGGTGTATTGCATGAGTTATATGTTTTTTTTTCCAATGATCAATTAAAATATGATAACAGAAAATATAGCTTTACCAAATGTTTAATTTTAAATTGTTTGATTATGTTAATTTTAATATGATTTTTATATTTGATATGTAATTTTATTAAACATGATACATTTTGAAATAAAAATAAGGATATTTTAGTCAGTAAATATTTGCTCTTTTTCTATGTTTTCTCTTGTTTGTCCAAATGAGCTGAGTGATAATAGTAATCACTACTACAAAATATCGCTTTTACATCCCCAGAAGACGTCCGTTTTATTAAAAATGGATGTGAAAAAGAAACACGGCATTTTTGTAATTAAATTGGATTTTACAGGATTTTTCGCTTCCCTAATTTAAATTAGGATTCCACGTCCCAAATGAAAATTTTGGACATGGAAGATAGTCTTCCACGTCCCAAATCTGAAGAAAGGATTTCGAATGTAGGACAGGAATAGTCGACACGGAGCCATGTTTCCACATGGTTTCTGTGTCCCAAATACAATTTGGGATGTGGAATCCTTTTGTTAAAACAGATCTCCATCCCCATCTGACGATCGCGACAGCCTATGCAAGCTGCTGAAACTCGTCTCCTCCGTCCCCACCTTATCACGACACACCCTCGTGAGAGAGAAGTTCCCATGACGTGAGCTTAGCATCGACGTCACCGCCGCAAGACCATTGAGCTCACCAAGCTTAATGCCATTGAGCTTAAAGCCCTGCCACCCAAAGCTCCTCGCCAAGCCACAGCGTCGCACCAGATCTCATTTTTGAGCCCAACGACAGGCCCTTGTCGACCCACCATGACTTGACGTGACACAATCCTCAACCCACATGAGCACAAGCATGAGCTGACGCCAATCGAGCTACTGCCATGCTGAGCACGAGCAATGGTGAACAAAGCCGCCGCCGCACATGACACAACGCCGAACCACTGTCGACACTGAGCCACTGTCGCATGCGAGGTAACCCTGAGCCTAAAGCCACTTGATTTGACACAATATTTACATGGTTTTCTGGGGTATTTTACAAGGAAACTGCATACATTAACTACCAAAGTGCATGATATT
>JBAGKO010000013.1:14247130-14279792 GCA_037177275.1 Acacia concinna
CTAATTACAAGTCATGTGTTCCACTATTTCTCTTAAATTTTCCTTAATAATTCTCATATGCTTATAATCATATAAATATTTAGTTAATCTCCATAAACTAACCCAAAAATGAACATAAAATAATAAAATTTTTAATCTTATTATAACATAAAGAGTTTCCCCAAAAATTGGGATGTTACAACTTGTATATTGACATGCATATGTTATAGTATTTATATACAGATAGTTAGACCACCTAATAAATATAATACACGCTATAATAATGACTATATAATACATATAATATTAATGTCTATTGATTTATTTCATAATAATTATACAACTAAAGTTGATGTAATGAGTCGTGAATATTTGGTAGTGCATCAGTTTTTATATAAAGAGTAAGTGAAAAGATTAAAGTAGCAAGCTTGTGACATTTCTTAGCATGCCTTGTAGTGAAACTATAGTGGATGAGATTGAGCAAATTCTTTTCGTATGTGACTACAGATATGTGGTTCAAGGATGCACCATATAATAAGGCAAATTGAATTAGCCAACATAGCATCGGTCTCAAATAAGACACACCAAAATTATCACTCTTAGGATGTACAAAATGAAGGGATCAATAGATTGTAGCTTCGCACATTTAAGAAATCCAACATCAACCTAGCCTAGAATAAAATAGATAATTTTTTTCTTCATATTTGCCTTTATTTATGAAGGGTGTACATATTTTCTCACTTCCCTTTTATTTATCTACATTTACATCTTTCTTTCCTCTCTCTCTCTCTCTCTATGTATATATATATAAGCCAACTAGAATAAAATTGTTAAAAGCTCATTCATTAAACTACAAGTGACGTATGTATTAAAACAAATTTTTTTATATATAAGTGACTTATAAACAAAATGGTATGACAATAATCGTGACATGCATTGGAATTTGCATAAAGGTTGTGCAGCTCCTTCCAGGCATTTGCATATACAAGGATGTTGATAAAGGGATCTTGGACCAAGTCATTGCCCCTAATCAATGTAGCTTCATTAGCGCTTGGCAAGGATGTGCTAACATTATATTAACACAAGAAGAAATTCATACTACGCACTATAGGAAGGGGAATAAGGGATATGTAGCAATTAAAGTTGATATGGAGAAAACTTATGATTGACTGGATTGGGGATTTCTCATATTTAACCTTGTGACTCTGGGTTTGAGTGAGAACTTTATCTCTTTAATAATGCATTGTGTTACCTTAGCCTCGATGTGTGTCTCCTGGAATGGAACACTGTCAGATCAATTCTTACCTTCTAGAGGCATTTGACAAGGTGATCAACTGAGTCCATATCTAATTTGTGATTTGTATGGAACGCCTTAGCCAATTAATTCATTATAAGGCAGAGATCGGATGATGGAAGTCGTTAAAGGTGAGTCAGTGAGGGTCTACATTATCTCATCTCTTATTTACTGATGATTTATTCTTGTTTAATGAAGCATTGAATAAACAGATGGATAGGATAAAGGGCATTATGGAGACATTTTGTTGTGTTTTAGGACAGCGTATTTGTTTAGAGAAATCTAAAATGTTTGTTTCTTGAAATGTACATTTCAATTGTGCTTCAAAGTTTAGTAGAAAGTTGAGAATTGGGATGACAACTAACCTTAGCAAATATCTTGGAGTTCCCTTTCTACATAAGAGAATGATGAAGAAAACATTTTATCCCTTAATTTCACATGTTTGTAATAGATTGTTAAAGTTTGCAAGGAAGATTTCTTAGTATGGCTTGTAGAACTATGCGAATTAAATTTGTCTTATCTACTCTCCCATAAGGCCATACTACCAGATGCAAACTCCACTCATTCCAAAAAATGTGTTGCGTGAGATTGACAAAATGAGTAGGGATTTTTTCTAGAATCATGGGCCAAAAAGACGCAAGATGCATTTGATATCTTGGGATACCATTAAAGCTAATAAAGCCAATAAGGTGTTGGGCATTAAGGATTTATGTTGTCAGGATGTGTCTTTTACCATGAAACGCTATTGGGGACTTATCGCTAAACTAAATGCTCTTTGGGTCTAGTGTTTGCGAAATAAATACAAGTGTGGAGATGAAGATGTGCCTTTGGTACAAAAAAGAAGGAGTCAATCAACAGTTTGGAGTGCCATTACTCAAGTCTAGGATACTTTTTATATAAGACTAGCGCGTAAAATCAAATATGGGTCTAAAACAAGTGCATGGTGCAACCTATGGACTCCCTTAGATAGCCCACTAATTTGGTTTATGGGACAAAATTTGCATAGTCTTGATCCAGAAGTTAAGGTAAAGGAGTTTACCATGACAGATAGCATGTGGGATCTAAATAAATGGAAGATATTCTTACCTTATTGGGTTGTGGAAAAAATCAGCATGATTACCACCCATGAAATATAAGATCAAATGTAATCTATTGGAAAAACTTATTGAATGGGAATTTTAGTGTCTGTGGAGCCTATCATTTGGTATAAAATCAGACTTCATCTTTGGCCAGTTCACAGTGGCAACAAATCTGGCGATGGCCAATCCCAGAAAGAGTTAAATACTTCTTGTGGTAGGTGACCCATGAGGGATTGCCTACAAATTCACTCAAAGCATATAGAGAGCTGAGCGACCATCCTAAATGTCATTTTGAGTTTCATTATGAGGAAATAATTTTACACATCATAAGATATTGTGAGGCTACTACAAATGTGTGGATGAATTTAATTAACCCATTATATTATACTGCTTTCTTTGCTGATGACTTACAGGGTTAGATAAAAGGGAATGTGAGGCCTACCCCAAGTGGCCAAAAGGTAGAAGGATGGCCTTGGATGCGTATATTTGAATGTTATGCTGGTTATTAGGGAAAAATTGGTGCAAGAGAGTACTTGAAGGAACCAGAGTACAACCATCAGTATTGATATATAAGTGTATACATCATGTAAATAAAGAAGTTGATAATGGTGAATTCAAATACAAAGTCCTCAAATTTTCCAATAGAGCATAAGCAAAATGGAGCCTTCCAAGTGCTGGATATGTTCGTGTGGATGTTGATGGGTCGTGAAATGATCAAGGACTAGCAGCTTGTGGAAGAGTTGTTTGTGATTGTCATGGAAACTAGATTGTTGGTTTTCAACCAAAGCTTGGGTTTCAATCAGTAACAATGGCATAAATGATGGCCATTAAAACAGGTTTAAATATATGCAATGACTATAGGCTGAGGAAAATCAAATTGTACTTAGATTCTATGAACGCATTACATTTATTGTTGACTGATGATAGTGGGCAATTCCATCTACTATATGATGACATTAATGAAACTCGGATGATGATATATGCCCATGGAGATATTGAATTAACACATATTCACAAGGAAGCTTTATGTTGTGCTGATATTCTTGCCAAAACGACTTAGGAGACTACCTCAGAGTTGACCATTTTGAGCGAAGATCCGCCCCATTCAAAATGATTTTGGACTTAGGATAATTCTAATTTCCTAATGTTCTTTTAGGAGTTTGTTGTATAATATGTGTTTTATCTAGAATACTAGTACTAGCGTTACCCTACTATGTAAGCGTTACCAAGTCTTAGAACTTGTCACTTATATTGGAAAAAAAAAGTAGATATTGGGGTTGTAGTGAAAGCATTATATAATCAATTTTGACCAAAAGAAAAAAATGCGCATTTTATTTAGGAAAATATCAGGTAATTACCATTTGAACTTATAAAATTTCAAAAAGCCTGTTAATAATTACACATGACATAAAAATCACAACTCAAAGGGAAGAATCTATGATTATGAATTAGTGTATTCTTTTTTTATTTTCTAGGGAAAACCCCTTTAAAATCTATTTGAAATATTTAAATCTTGAATCAGGTTCTTAAATTTAACAAATTCTAAATTAAACCAACCAACCCAATTTAAAATTTAAAAATTGAGACATTTTACCTATTGACCCTCTTCCCTCCCAACATCTTCAATCTTTGTCTCATCGAATAAGGGATCCTTCCATTTATTCCTTTCCATCTCTAAACCCACTGACTCATCAAAGAATCTGCAACTAGTCAATTTCTTCTTGAACATTTTGCCGGTGTAACTTCTTTAGTCTAATTACATTGGGCTTAAAATATCTATCGTTCAATTTCGTGTGGGTGATAACTTCTATTATGATGCATCATGCATTTCGCCTTCCCTTCACAAAGAACTATCTACCTTGGTCTTTTCAATAATTTTTATTTTCCAGTTATAATTGACGAGTCCGAGTCTGATTCTTTGACAAGTGCGTGAGTTCAGGGATGGATTGGAATGAATTGGAGGAATCTTTCTTCATGAAGGAGAATGAGGCCCATACATATCAAAGAGAGAGAGAGCAATAGGATGTATAGGATAAATCACCCAATTTTAAAACCTACAATTAAGTTGGCTGGCTTGACTTATAATTTGTTAAATAGCATTTTTGCTTTGAAAGTTTTCAACTTGGGCCGATTTTACTTTGAAAGTTTATTAGGGGCAAGCTTACCTTGACAGTTTAAATGATAGAACAATTTTACCTTGGCCCTTAACTTTGTTAATTTTAATTGTTAATTGACCAAATATGCTGAGCTAACAATTCACATGTCACCCATGCCATTTCTGTTAAGATGTAAATTTACTCCAGAAGTCCATATGTTTTTAAGTTAGATTTAAGATTTCTTAGGCAAATTTACACTTTCAAAAAAATAACGTGGATGATATATAGACTATCAACTCAGTATATTTGATTAATTAATAGTGGAGTTAACGGTCAGAACAAAATTGCTCCATTTTTAAAATTTCTAAGACAAAATTGTCCATCTAAAAACTTCTAGAACAAAAAATGCCCTTTAACCCTTTGTTAGATTTATGAGTTTGATTTAGAATTTAAGGATTTAAAAGAACTTTTAATGGGATTTCTCCTTTATTTAAAATAAAAAGGTAAGAACATTTTGATGAAAGCGCAACATTTCAAAATTCTATATTCATCCCTTGTGGCCTATTTATTATTTTCATTTGCTAACATATTTTTTAAGGTTTTGTGACTTGAAAATTCAAATGCTACTCCCTCTTGTTTTTATTACAGGGAACCAACTAACCATTGTATTTTATTCTTTTTATAAAACACTTGTAAGTTTCTAATATGCATTAAATTTATTTTTCTATGTCTATCTATATTTAATAAGGGTAGCAAGAGAGAGTGATAATTAATATGGTATTTGAGTTTGGTGTAGTTAGTAAAGGTAATATTGGAAATCACTTGAATTTTAAAATAATTTAAATACTTTTAACTAATTTTATTGATTTTTAAGAATTGTAATTAGTGTTTTATAACAAGGATAGAGTATTTATCTAAGATTTTTTCTTTTAATTAATTATTTTCTTACCAAGTCATAAAACGAGGACGTTCCACCAAAATTGGCGTATTCCCTTTTTTTTTTTTTTGCCAACAAATTGGCGTATTCCTATTTGATCCGTCGTTAGCACGGTATGGCAACGACGGTACTCTTTCATCATCTCTCATTAATTGTTCGCTGATCAGGGTTTCTGCACTACAATCAGGGTTTCACCCTTCTTCGCATTTCTTTCATTATTCGTCTAAACGGTTCATCTATCGCTCTCTTGGATTTTATTCATCTTCATGATGTCCCTTAAACCTCTGGGAGCCTCTAAGTTGGTTTAAAACGATGGGTGACTTCAAGCCTTTCTCAGACTCAGGTTCTGCCTCAGTTTCAATGTCAATTAGCGAAACTGTTGATGGGTCACACCAATTTACCATAAAGGGGTATTCTTTGGCCAAAGGGATGGGCGCTGGGAGGTATATAATGAGCGACACATTTAGTATTGGTGGCTACGATTGGGCAATTTATTTCTATCCTGATGGGAAGAACCCAGAGGATAATTCCATGTACGTTTCGGTTTTTATAGCCTTGGCTAGCGAGGGAACTGACGTCAGGGCTTTGTTCAAGTTGACTTTGATCGACCAGAGTGGGAAAGGCAACGATAAAGTGCACAGTCATTTTGATCGCCCGTTGGATGGTGGACCTTATACATTGAAGTATAGAGGCAGCATGTGGTATGAATTCTGCTAATTTTTATATTTTTGGGGGGTTGCTTTTCGACTGGGAAAATTGTGGGTTATGGTTCATATTAAGTCGACGACTTCTTTGCGACCAGAAATTAGGGTCGAGGCAAACGGTGTCTGTAAAGTATGAGATGTATTGCATGTAATTGTTTACATGAAGAACTTCAATTCTGCGCTCTTAGTTTTGGTGTGGACTGCTGCTGGGGGACATTGATTGTTAACATGTTTTATTAAGGAGTGTTCATTATGCTACTTAAGCTCTCTTATGGCTAATTTATGAAAACTGGTATGATTGGACTAGTTTTTCACTGTCTTGTTTTGCCAATTTGAAATAAATTTGTTGCAGAGCGTTTTAAAGATTGACTTGTTCAGGTTTGGGAAGTGGTTGACGTAATCCAAATTTACGCTTAAAACATCCTCTGATGAGATCATGATTTTCACCATTAATAATTTGATGCTCCTTCGTAGTTTTGTTAGTACAACATTGGCATTTTAACAGCTTAGTGTCAGCAGTATTTAGTGGATCTTATGTATTTTTAGCTGGAAAGTATACTTTGTGTCCTGTGACTGCTGTATATTTTAATCTGGATGGGGAAGAACCGCCTTTGAATGTTACCACGAAGTGTTGGAACTTCTTCATGCTTTGAACATGAAGAAATAGTGTCCTTTGCCATTAAAATGAAACTCGAAATTTCTACAAAACTTTCTTTGTTATTTCAGGGGTTACAAGCGATTTTTCAAAAGAACATCACTGGAAAATTCAGAGTATCTGAAAGACGATTGCCTTGTCATGCATTGTACTGTTGGTGTTGTAAGAACTCGTTTTGAGGGAACTAAGCAGAATGTTATTGTACTACAACCTGACATGGGTGCGGATTTTAAGGGCTTGTTAGAATCAGAAGTTGGCTGTGACATAGTTTTTAAAGTTGGGAATGAAAGCTTCAAAGCCCATAAGTTGATACTTGCAGCCCGATCTCCTGTCTTTAGAGCTCAGTTTTTTGGACTTGTTGGGGATCCCAGTAGGGATGAAGTGGTGTTAGAGGATATTGAGCCTTTCATCTTCAAGGTAGTGTTTTTAACTTTAATAAATCCCATTTGTGATCTTTTGGAGAGTAAATGAATGAACACATTTTAAGAAGTATTCATTCTTTATTTCTTGTTGTGCATGTGTTTTTGGAAAAAAAAAAAATCTGTCAATATGAAAGAGTTTGGGAACAAGGTTCTTCTCTTGAATGCAATTTATGGCCAAAAAACTGCAATGGATTTTTGGCCAATCACCCCTTGAGGCATGACGCTGTGTAATATGTTTCCACAATGATTGAAGTTATTGCATGCTTTTTTTTCCTCGGATTTGATGATTGAATTGTTTTGAAAGATTGTTGATTTTGTACTTGGGGCATGGTTATAACAATGAAACAGACTATAGAATGGGACACAGCTTGTGTCTTGTGATTTAATTTACGCATTTGGCTTTTTCTATGCAGTCAAGGGTGAATGTTTGCCTTTAGGAATTTAGATCATCATGTTAAAAAGATCTCAAAATATCATTTGAACTAGAAAATTGTATGATCGAGTCAATATGATTAAACTAATTGTTTGAGAAGCATCCAAGAGAATGCCAGAGAAGTTTCTTTTAATGAATTTATTTTTTCATTCCTCCTACCCATTGAAAGACTGTGATCCAGGGAAACTTTGGCCAATACAATGTCTTACGTTAGAAACATCACAGCTTGATGAGCATAGATTTACTGTTTCTTTATTTGCTTTGTCTTTCTTGTTGATTTCAGGTATAACATGCAATTAACTGTTTTTCAGATTTGCACTGATAGTAACAATTCCAGGACTTCACCCTTTTATATGTCTTCGCAGGCAATGCTTCTCTATATCTATACAGACAAACTTCCTGGCATCCATGATGTTATGGGCTCAATACCTGCGTGCTCACAAACTGTCATGGTGCAACATTTATTGGTTGCTGCTGATCTGTATAATCTTGATCGACTGAAAATGTTATGCGAAGCAATTTTATGTGAAGAAATCAATACTAACACTGTTGCAGCATCACTTGCGCTGGCTGAGCAACATCACTGCCCACAACTTAAGGCCTCTTGTTTAAAATTTATTGCAAATCCAGCAAATTTAGGAGGTATGTGCTTTTACATTTAGAGTGAATTGCACTGATCTCTCATAACTTATAATCTCTGACTTATTTTCGAAATATACATAGACCTGCATTGGAATGACTAGTTATCCAGGTCCCACATGACAAAAAGGAAATGATTAAAGAAAGAATGCGTTTGGTATTCTGATGGGATCATCCCATCAGAATAGATTATACAAGAGAAATATACAAACCTCCGTTGGGAATACAAGATTCCCTTCAAACAAAGCATTACCTACCCTTCACTTTAGTGCAATTTCAATTTTTGACCAAAGTATTCTCCATTTATTTATTTATTTATTTATATTTTGGCTTAAACAATATCAATCCAGTTTGCTAGTAACTGTTTTAAAATGTCAGTCAGTCAGTGGATTTTATGTTGTTGGCAACTTAGCATGTATTATAATTTCATATGTAATTATGCAGAGCCCTGATATTTCCCAGCCATATTATGTAAAGTGTCATTTAAACTTTGCTTCAGACTCTTGATCCTATCCTACTATTGTTATGCCCCTTGGAATCCAGATTCTCAAGCTCTTGAATGATTTATTTTGTACAGTGGTAATGCAGTCTGAAGCCTTCATGCACTTGAAGGAGAGCTGCCCTTCGATGTTGTCGGAGTTGCTGGAGGCATTTGCATCGGTGGAAGATACATTGAGCAGGAAGAGGAGCAGCAGCAGCAGCGTGTATGGGCAAGTTGTAACCGATGGGATGGCTGAAGCATCGACTAATCCGAGTGTCAGGCACGTCAAGAGGCGGATGTAGAGCGCAGTTCAGGTTCACAGTCGTGTTAGTTGACTTTAGATGATTTCCTTGACTTGAAACTGCCCGTCCATATGAGTGCTTTCATTGCTTTTACATGTCAATCTTCTTGACCTTAGCTTGTCAATGTGCACATTTAACCAGTGGCTGCATTGCACTGGAGAGCAGCTTCAAAGATAATATGTGTACTTACAGTGAGTTGTAAATAGCTTATGTTTCATAACCTTGGTTTTACATAATCTTCTGTGGGAATATGTTTCTTATATGCAATTAGCTTGTAGCCGGTACTGCTGGTTTATTTTCTAACATCTTGGATTCATTTGGTTGTAGCCTTCCTAACAACATAAATTGTTTTCCTTCGCGGAGTTTTCAGATCATAGGCCTTGTTTATGAGGAATTGTGTTTTTCACTCAATAAAATCACTGTTTGTTGGGCTTCCATTTATTTTATGTTATAAATTGAGTTATATTAATATGCATTATCATCCATATTATAATCGCGTTATTCACCTGTTATGAATTGCGTGATTTATTTTTCAAATTTCTCGCAATGCATGAGGAGCATGTCCGCTTGGCCAGTTAAAAGGAAAGTCGTAAGCCTAAGAAAGAGCTTATAATAATCTTTCGATCCTTTTTATATTTAACTATATTTCTTATTACCAAAAACGAACTGATAGTCAAGGTTAATTAAAAATAATTATTGTTTTAGTTAAAAACAATTATTGTGTTAAAAATGTCTTGTCTTTTCTAAATATGCCCTTGTTTAAGAAAAAGTAAGAGAGATAATTAATATAAAACATGAAAAAAAAAAGAAAAAAAAGAGTGGAAACTATGAGAGGGAATGTATGATAAATAATTATGCGAAAAAGAATTAGTGGTGTATAGGGAATAATTATTATAAATATATCTATTTAATAGGGATAAAAAGGAAAATAAGGTTTAAAATTTGACACAGGGAAATAAAGTTGTTTATATTAAAGACTAAATATAACAATAATAAAGTTGTGTATGAAAAAGATAGGAGGAAATGGCACATGTCCTGTTAGAGAGAAGGTTGTTTAGTTGTATTAAGTTGTTTCATTTACCCTTCATTTTGTGTATGATTTGTCTTTATGGCATATTATGTATATTAAATAGAGGCCAAATTGAAAAGTTGTTAAATTTTGAGACAGGGATAATGAGGAGTTATTCTTTAATTCCGGTGATATATGGTGAAAGTAACTTATAAATAAAATTAAAAAAGTGATTTAAATTTAAATGTGTTTGAATAGATCCTATTCCAGCTATGGAGCCCAACTACATGGGCTCAAAAATTTTTGTGCCGAACTCATTGTGTGGACCACGTGAATTCTTGATCAATGATGTTGTGCCGTTCTCTTGATCCATTATTTTGGTTCACACTTTTTCTTTCTTTCTATTGTATTCTTTTTCTTTTCAGTAATGTGCTTTGTCAATGTTGAGATGAACCTAAAAGGCAAGAGCGGTTAAAATTTTCATCATTTTCAGGCAATGTTAAACAGTTATTAAAGGGCAAATTTTATTTAAAAAGTTTTTCACTAAGTTCAAGATTGTTATCTTTTAACTTTTGATTAGCACAATGCCTGATTCATAATTGGTTGAACAATTTTGACTAGGACTAATGAATAGCGATTTTGTTTCATAAGTTTTCCTAAAGTAGCAATTGGCATCCTAAACTTTAGATTGGCACAATGTTTTTGAGTCATCAATGTTCAAATTATATAAACATCCTTCAACCTATTATATAGGTCTCAAAATTGTCTGTATTCCCAAATTCTAACTAGAGACCTTGGTTGAGGTTTTTCAGGCCCAAAAACTAACTCTATTTAGGCACTCCATAGACTTTGCCCATACTTTCCTTTGGAGGTGTTTGGTATAAGGGATTTGGTTGGAGGGGAGGGGAATTAAAATTTTTATGACTTGTATTTTAAAAAAATTATAGAAGTGGGGTTGAAAGTTTATAATTTATTTTTATTACTCTTTTATTTTACATCTTATCCTTGTCAAAAGTATATAACCCCACTTCTCCAATTTTTTAATAACCAACTCATAAAAATTTCCCTTCCACTCTTACCAAACAAGCCCTTAGTTTCTCATGAGCAAGTCCGGATGTATCAATGAGTAGGTTTCAACTCATGTGACCTTAACAGTGAGCAAGTATAAAATTGCCTTAACCTACCCATAGGTAATATGAAGCTGTCTTGATGTTTGGAAACTATGTTAAGAAGAATGTACCAATATACACATGCAACGAAACTTGGTGTTTGAGATTTGAAACTTATTAAAGTATAGTTGGCAGGTAGAAATTCGTCACATCATAAGGAACATAAATCTAGTTGCAAATAATCTTACGAAAAGAGCACTCAATATGAAACTAGATTTTTGCTCAATAGATAGACTTGATATTGACTTAGTTCATCTGAAACTTGGTTAATAATGACATTTTTGTTTATGTTTATTTCTTAGCTTTCATCATGTATCGAAAAAAAAGGGATTAACTCAACTGGGAAAGATAAAAGATATGAGAGATAAATTATAGGAGCTAGAGCTAAATTTCAGCTAATGTTAAAACAATAAGACTACCTTGTCACTTACAATATCCCAATGGCTTATTTAAGTGATTTGCAAAACTCAATGTAAATTTCTTTGAGGCGTCTCTTGTAACCCATCTATCACAAAGGTTTTAGCAACGGCACATGTCTTTTGGAGTCAAAAAGCCTCTACTCAAGTCAACATACAGACAATGAGCACACACATAACCTGATTCTAATTCTGATTCTAATTATTTGTTGTATTCGACTATAATCCAACTCAAAAACTTCTGATTTTGGGTTATAAACTATTGGATCATTTTTCTAATTTGAATATTGATAACCCAAAAACATTGCATCAAATTGAGAGTTTATGATGCCAATTACTAATTCAAGCAAACTTGGGCAAAATTGACCTTAATTCTCATAATTATCATTAATAGGCAGATTTTATTATTTTATTTTTGCCAACAATAGGCAGATTATACCATAAGAAGACACAGTAATGCTTTTTGAAACTTTCAAAGAAACATTATGCCGATCAAAAGTTAAAGATATCAACTGCACCTAACAGAAAATTTTAAGGACAAATTTACCATTTAAACCTAAAAAACAAACAAGTATTAACTTGGATATTTGCTATCATCTTTGTTATTAAAAAAATATAAAAAAACAAATAAATGAAGTAGGTTTATTTGGGCTCACTTAAGCAAATCCAATTAGCCTAAAATACTCTATTTCTTCAAATCAAGTCCCAAACTTTATTGAGCCTAAATAGATTAATCTATTGAACCAATCAAGAATTATTAACTCCAATGTAAGGATACCTAATATGAGTTTTTTTTTAATTAAATTAGAGTCTTGTCTACCGAAATGAGTTAATTTCTCGTAACATGATGAATCAATGTATAAATATTGTTATAAAGTACTTACTTATTTTTAAAAGAGTATTGAATATATTTTCTATGAATGTCCACATTTAATAAAGGTAGTGGGAGAGAGTAATAATATAGATGATATTCGAATTTTGTATAATAAGTATTGATAATATTAAAATTACTTACATTTTAGGGTATATTTAATGTTTTTAGTTGTTTTATTAGTTTGTGCGATATTGTCAATCTGTGCCTTGTGGGAGTATGTGCTCGTAGTTAAAAAGAAAAAAAAAACAATGAGTAGACTTAGCCCAACTTATTGCAAACAAACAATGACCCCATCAAATGATTGATCAAGGGAGCATCTAACGGTCATAACTGAATATAAGCCATAATTCGATAGATCGTAACATTCTTCACTATGCGGATCTTATAGTTTCGACGTCGTTCACACATATCCAACCAAAACTTATCCTATGGATGTGTGAACTCAACATTTATTAGTTATAGTTTGATTTTATTTATATTTCCGCTAATAACAACAGATCAAAATAAATAATTAAATATTTTTTTTTTCATTTTCCAAACATACATATACTCTCTCTTTTTCTTTTTTGCCAGAATACATATACTCTTATTTCATCAAGATTTTTTTTTACTCATGTAAATTATATCTATTGAAAATTACAAGTAATAAAGTATTCAATATTTATTATAGAGAAAAGGTGTAAAGTTGCTAAGTAAATTAATTGTAAATATTTTTCGCAGGCAAAAAAAAATATATTTTCAGTGCTTCCATGATTGATTGGGACTTGAGGGAAGCTGTATATGAAAATCGACGGAGGAAGTTGTTACCAGTTAGGTTACGTACCTATCGCCATATGGTGGGACCGGCCATAGCTAATAATTGCTCGGCCATTATTAACCAAAGAGTCACTTTATCCAAAATATGCCCAATTATTAAATTATTGAATTATTGAGCATTGAAATTATTTATGAGAGATTACGAGCCACATTATCAACGAGAGGGCTCAAGGCCTTGTTTGGTTAAACTTGACACGTGGACCACAGAGTGGTGAGCATGAGCCCTAAAGTTGAAATTTATTAGAAGGTCCAGCTTCCACTAAATAAATCAGTGGCTCTCCTTGGTACTGGTAATGGCCTAAAGGCGTGACGTGTCTCTACGAGTCTAATTTGAGTTGGGCCTGTGGGCAAAGACCCGACCCTGGAAATCAGTCCGAGCCCAATCATTGTCCTCTTCAACTGCTGTTTTGTGCCTAATACAATGATACATAACTAATTTGTAAATATCCGACCCAAAAAAAAAAAAGTAATTTGTAAATATTACAAAAATTGGTTGAGTTATTTATTTGGTAAGAAACATGCGTTGGTTTTTCTAAAATAAAAATGTTAATAATTTACATTGGAAGCTATTCTCTTGAAAAGAAAAACTCGTCGAATATATGAAAGTAGTATGAATTGTTTAGAAAACACATTATGATTTGGGAAGACAAAATAAATTCAGGTCTTCCAATTAGAATTAGAACAAATTTGTCTACTACCTTTTACTTTCTTATGATTGACAGGAGTTAAGAAGTGTCTAGCAAAAACATTCTTTTAAGAGAAGTAGATTTTTTTTAAAATCTCTTCTCTCTTTTTCTTCTCAGTATCTCATTTTAGCCTTTTGATTAAAAAATAAATAAGTAGTCTCTCTTTTACTTCTATCTCATAATCTGACGGTTGGGATCGGATATTAAAAAAAAAAAGGAAAAAAGAGATAATGAAAGAACCTAGACCCTTTTCCAAGTTTATTCGTTATCTTAAAATACTTTGTGATACAAATAGTATCATAAAATATTCTTTTCAAGTGCATTCATAATCTTAAAATACCAGCACTGTAACTATTTTTTGATGCACTAAGCAACTAAGGCACAAAAAGTATTTTAAGAAGCAAAACGCACCTAAAAAATACTTCAAAGTGC
Source organism: Acacia concinna (assembly GCA_037177275.1). Taxonomy (NCBI): domain Eukaryota; kingdom Viridiplantae; phylum Streptophyta; class Magnoliopsida; order Fabales; family Fabaceae; genus Acacia; species Acacia concinna. The sequence goes on from JBAGKO010000013.1 coordinate 14,261,554, forward strand.
CAAATAATGAATACATTACAAAATACTTTTGGTTCCAAATACACATGAGAAAGTGCTTTAAGTGTACCTTAACACAATATAATTTTGAGTAGAAGTGAGAGATTATGGAACAAATAGCTAATACTTCCTTCAATACTAATTATAAGATCTCGTTCAATTTTTGGAGGAATTAAAAATATTAGTTAAATTAGTTAATTATTATAATATGACTCAATCTTCCAAAATTACCCTCCGATCATAATAACCATAAATAGATAAAAAAGTATTAACAATGATAGTTTGAAAAAAATTGGTTAAATATAGGAGACAATGTGGATATGTTCTTATATTTAAGATTAAATTAAATTTTTAACTAAATTTTATAATTAGAACAGTAAGTATTAGTTTAACCAAACCTAAATATTGTTGATTTATTTTATGGTTTTTATGTGATTTGATCAATGAACAAAAAATCAGACCGGACTGGCCGGTTCGACCGGTTCATGGTCCGGTTGCTGAAAAAACCGTTGACTGGTTTGACCTGGTAAATGACCAGTTAAACCGGCCGGTCCGATTTTTATAAAAAAAAAAAAGAATACTTCTCATTTATTTATAAAACTAAGTGAGAATTCACAGGAACAAAACATTTTTTTTAAGTATCTCTCCCTTTTTTAAAAGCTCCGGGGTGCTGCCCCCTAAACCCCCGTAAGGGGTGTTGCCCCTTACCCCGCCGGTAGCTAAGTCAGTGTAGCGTGTTACACTACTTAAACCTAATAATTCATACAAAATAGTGATTTATCAGCCTGTCGCTTGGGTATTTAGTAATAACATTTAAATTATAATATTTTAATATGGTCAGTTCAACCCCGGTTCGACTCGGTTGAATCCTTTAAACTCTGAACCCATATCGTTATCAGTTCTTTACTTTTGTTTTTTGTTTTTTGTTTTTTACTTTGGATTTGATGGAATAGTTAATAATATTATATTATGAAAAAGATAGTATTGAATTGAGATGAATAGAAATTATGAAAGCAAAAGTTCGGGCCAACAGGAGTGTCACTTCATAGAAATAATATCGAGGGGAAAAAATAAAGAGGGGGTAATAAATAATAGAAGGTGAGGGCTCAAATAATTGTTTTGTTTGATTCGTGAAAGTACAAACTGTACCATTCGCTCACATAATTTTTTTTTTTTGGCCAACCACTCACATAAATATAATAGAATGTCACTCTTGCTATAAAAAAGCAATAATAATAATAATAAAAGAATGTCACTCTTTTTCAGTCGCATAATTCAAAGCCTCTCATCAACTATATTTCTGTTGGTTAGCAAAAAAAAAAAAAAAATCAGCTATATTTCTGTTGGAGTGGATTCATTTTTCATGCAATTATTAACAATCATCCTATCTACTGTTCCACTAAAGCTGCTTTAATGGACAACAAGTAAACAAGAAAAACAATAATTTTCGAAAAATAAAAAACAAGAGATAAATTTTGACTTTTGGGCAATAAATTGAACGTTTTCCAACACTATTGCCCGTATCAAATGTACACATCCGAATTGGAATGCTATAAAGGTAATATTAAATTATTAAAATAGGCTTATTAGGGGATAAAACACATCTCAATTTTACATCCTTAAATATAGAATTATTATCACATATTTATCATGTATAATTTAAAACCACTTAAAATAAGTAAAGCTAAATAAGTTGGTCTAAAAGTTTATATTTCTACTCCCAATTAACTACCTCATACTAAATAGATATTTGAATTCATGATGCGTATAGATGCTCCTTCTGATCCAAATTATTAATCGCTTATAACTAATTAATAGGTACCAACACAGAATAATCAAGAGTATAAAATTTTTCATGAAATTTAAGTGATTTATAATATTACTCTTATTAATTACACCACACTCCAGTGTTATTTATTTTTGTGTCCAAAAACAGTTATTGATTTTTACCCTATCTCATTAGTCATTACCCTTTATTAAATATGAGAATATGTGGAAAAAAATATTTAGCATTCCTTTATATAGGAAAATATCTTGTAAAAAAGTATCAATAACACATTCCAGAAGATATCTTGTAAATGATCTCAGTAGTGTATATAAATACTGGTAATGAACGAATAGGGGAAAAAAGGGAGTCAACAAAAGAAGACATGTAGCAAAGACGAGGTTCCTAAATTTATGCCCACTTAGTTTATATAATGAAATTAAATTCTGATAATATTAGTATAATTAAAGAAATACGTAATAAATTGATGGGGGTGGTTGATGATTAAAACACTTTAGACAGTGATAGAAATAGAAATTGGTTGGGAAGCAACTTTATTCCATTGACACAGCTCTGTGGTTGGTCATGGACGGCAACCAACCACATACCTCCCTCTGTTTTCACTATGGGTTGCCTAATTATATTTTTTGTCCAATTCTAAAAAAAAATAATTAAATTAAAACGTCAAAATTAGGAAATTCACCCGTTTTCTTGAAGTTGCATGTAGGAAACTACACCTTTGGTCTTGCAGAGATGTATAGTTTATTTTGGTTATATTTATAAGTCACATTATTAATTTGTTTTAATATGGATGTCCAGTTATATTATTCATTTATTATTATGCTGATTTTGTTTTTAAGAGTATATTATATAATAAACTGCACTAAAGTTAAACAAAAATTGAATTTAAAAGTAGAATTAACGAGTTTTGAGGTTTTCTACTTAATTTGTGTTAAACATGTTAGAAGTAATTTACTAAGAGGGCAGGAGAAGTAAATTTTTTCACAATCGTCAATAAAAAAAATTATTGATCTCAATTGTATTAATTATGGTTCAGATTTAATTGTTTGTACTACTTTGGTTATATACATAATTCACTTGTATTTCATTATGAAATACCGATTAATGCATTAAATTGATACATTTTTGGGAAAATCCAATAAAAATACGTTTGAATAAGAAAAAGGCAAATAAGGGAGTCAAATATAGCACAAATATGAAGTAAGATCTATAGGTGGAATTTGGAATTAGCAAATGTTTCCAAATGATTAATATACTCCTGAGATCGTTTGGAGAGTTTAAACTCTCAATATATATGATAAAGTTGTTAATTGTGATTTTTAAGTTGTTAATCTCTACACATAAGTTGATTACTTACACATTGCAATTAATAATTTTGGTATCTATGTTGACAACTTGAACTCTCCGAATCCTAACAACCTTGTAATATTTTAAAGCTAACATAACTAATTTGGTATAGGACAACAAAAATTTAAGAATCGCAATAACAATTTTATTATATATATTGACAACTTGAATTTTTTAGATATTGTTAAGGGCAAAATGGTTATTTAGAAAAATTTGAAAATCACAATTCACAGACTCCCTGATTTATCATTACCTATTTTAAACGTATTTTTGCCTATCTATTAAATTTTTTGTTTTTATCAACGTTTACAAATCATTATTGCATTATTCCACTTTCTATATAATCAATAAAAATTAAATTGGGGTAAAATTTAAAAAAGATCATTAATTATATACAAGTGACTTATATTTAGTACCAAACCTTTTCCTTACATATTGTACTAGACTAGTGGTATACTTCCTTTGGTTCTAATTATAATAATTAGTTAATTTGTTTTAAATAATTATAAAAGAGTTAGTTACATTACTTAATTATATATAATATGTTGTGTTTTATTATATTATATATTAGTTCATTAGTCAAACAACATAATTTGAAGAAAAATGATAAATTTTAATATCTTAAAGTAATATAATTAGCTTTCTTAGGATTCTAAAAAAATCAATTAACTCTTATAATTAAGACAGGGGGAGTATAATATGATAGACTACAATGGTTTTTACCAAAAAAGAAAAAAGAAAACTGTAATGACTAAGGAGTCTCCTTAGCTTTGGGTTATATAATGAATTTTGTTAATTTTATTTTGTATAAATCAACCCTACATACAAAAAAATTCTTGATGCATGTCTCCTTCCAATCACAAGCATTTTTTAAAGGTTGCAGCAATTTTAATGAGATAATCATGTTTGAGGCACATTTAGTTATTATGTGAGTATATTTTTTAACAAAGAGCATATCATTAATCTTTTTATATTGTGAGAGGTTAATCCCTTTGGTGACACTAATTAATTACTTATATTTAATATTAATTTGAGTAATAATTAATTGGGCCAGGGAGGAACTATAAATAGGTTTATCTCATATATGAAAGATCTTGAACGTATTAATGAACGAAAGAAGGCACGTAGCCAAAAAACGAGGTTCTTAAATTTATGCCCACTTAGTTTATTTAATGAAGTTAAATTCTAATAATACTAATATACTCCTCTAATTCTATATATATAGAATAAAAAGAGAAGATTATTTTTAGTCCTATTTATAATACACCTCATTAAAATTTTAATATAAGTGTACAATTTTATATTTCATTTATTGTTATTTTGGCTTTTATTTTTATTTAGTATTATATATATTAAATAAAGGTATAGTCAAAAAATTATTGAATTTTATAGTATAATTAATAAGATTTAAGGTTTTTCCTGATCAGTGTGAAAAATGTTAAAAATGTCATATATATATATATGGGAAAATTCTAAAAAAAAAAAAGTAAAATAGGGAAAAGACAATTCAGTACAGTGAAATCTGAAAATCTCAAATCAGTCTGTTTTGTACGTTTTTTTGGTAATTACAAAAATGCCATTGAATTTTTCACAACATCAGTTTCGTAATTCACAACATAGGTATCCAAATTAACAACACTAGATACTACGTATTTACACTGTGAGTTGTAAATACGTAGTACTTGGTGCTGTGAATTACGAAACTCATGTTGTGAATTACGAAACTTGTGTTGTGAAAAATTTAATGGCATTTTCATTACCCAAAAAAATATAAAACAGACTAATTTGATATTTTCAGATTTTGTTGTACTGAATTGTGTTTTTCCTATTTTCAATATATTTTTCTGGAATTCTCCCTATATATATATATATAGATAAAATCAGAAGAGTAATTAAATAGGACTTTATAATTAAAAAGGGTGGGAGTTGGTAATAAATTGATGGGAGTTGTTGGTGATTAAAACGCTTGAGAGACAGTGATAGAAGTATAAATTGGTTGGAAAGGAACTACATTCCATTGATACAGTTCGTGGTTGGACGGCAACCTGCCAGGCTACCACATACCCTCCCTCTGCTCTCACTATGGGTTGGTGTATGTCCTTACACCTAATCATATTTTTTGTCCAATTTAAAAAAAAAACAATAAAGAATTAAATTAAAACGTCAAAATTAGAAAATGCACCCATTTTCTTGAAGTTGCATGTAGAAAACTACACCTCTGATCTTGCAGATATATATGGTTTATTTTGGTTATATTTATAATACACATTATTAATTTTTTTTAACATGGATGTCCAATTATATTATTAATTTATTATTATGTCAATTTTGTTTTCAAGAGTATATTATATAATAAACTACGCTAAATTTGGACAAATTTTAAATTTAAAAATAGAATTAATGAGTTTTGAGGTTTTTCTACTTAGTTTGTGTGAAATGTGTTAGAAGTAATTTACAAATAGGGCAGGAGGAGTACGTTTTTTCACCATCATCAATAAAAGAAAAAATTATTGATCTCAATTGAATTAATTATGGATTATATTTAAAGGAAAATGGCATCTAGGTTCCAAGGACCAAACTTAATTATAAAAAAATCCCCTCCCACATTTTCCTTACTATGAGGTCCTTAGGGACCTTTTGATAATTATGTTTATTGGGAAAATTTCACTGCTGCCCCTGTCATTTTTCTGCAATCCCCCTGTCCTTTTGTGCAGTGGAGAGAGAAAGGAAAATATTAAAAAATGTGTGGGTACTGTTCACACTGTATGGGAATTTTAACAACTTCGCAGGCTGCTTTGACAACTTCATCAGCACGTTCTAACAACTTCTCAGGGGTACTGTTCACAACGCCATAAAATTGTAACAACTTTGTAGGCCGTTTTGACAACTTCTCAAGCGGGGGTACTCTTCACTCGCCATGGGAATTTTAACAACTTTGCAGGCCATGATGACAATTGTGTAAGCACGTTTTAACAACTTATCAGGCACGGGAAGTGTTCACTTGCCATGAGAATTTTAACAACTTCACAGGCTATTTTGACAACTTTGTAAGTACGTTTTAACAACTTCTCAGGTAAGGGTAGTGTTTCCAAGCTATGGGCATTTTAAAATTCCCATGGCTTGTGAACACTACCCCGCCTGAAAAGTTGTCAAAACGTGCTTATCAAGTTGTCAAAACGGCCTGCGAAGTTGTTACAATTTTATGGCGTTATGAATAGTACCCCTGAGAAGTTGTTAAAACGTGCTTATCAAGTTGTCAAAACGGCTTGTGAAGTTGTTAAAATTTGAGTAATAATTAATTGAGCCAGGGGAATAACTATAAATAGGTTTGTCTTAGATATGAAAGATCTTTTTTCTTTTTTTTTTTTCGGCCTTCAGATATGAAAGATCTTGAACGTAGCAATCACAAAATCTGTGAGAAACAGAGCAGAATCGGACTTTGGTTAAGGATCTGGTGGCTTGCATTGATGACTTTTATTTAGAAAAAGATGGCGAAAACTAGTGTCACCACTCACAAGCATGCGTGTGAATAACAATTGGTCATAAAGAAAAATTATTATTTACAAAAAAAAAAAGGGCGAAAAATAAGGAACAAAGCCATTCCAAATAGAATGCCAAACTTCACGTGGTATATGCTTCATGCTGCTCATCACATATTTTTGTAATAACAAAACAAAATTGTCTTATCAAAGTCACCACCACTTCTCAATTATACTTTTGAGGTACACAAATTATGCTATTTGAAGAAGCCCACTAAATTTAGCTTACGTCTAATGATTAAACACGATATTATATCAAGTCGGCAAAAAAAAAAAAAAAACAGGATATTATATCAAACTTTCAAATTTTAAACATAATACTCCCTTTAATCTTAAATATAAGATCTTGTTCTGTGTCCACAACGAGGTTTTATATTTAAGACCGAAGGAATATTGTACTTCTTTCTAATCTTCTTTGTAAGACATGTACAATATTTTTCATAAAATAACATTAAACCTCATTAATTCTATCATAATATTTAATAAAATATCAAATTTATCCTAATTTAATAATATAGTATATATTAATGAAAATTTTAGAAAAATAACCATAAGAATTATAAATTAGAGGGTTAAAGTATGTCCAACACTATGAAATATTTTTTTCATGCTCATCACATATCTTAAAAAATTTTGTGATGTATCTAATATTTTAAATAGTTATATGAAACACTTTAAAATGTTTTTGGTGTCTTGGTACCCCATCAACAACAAATATTCATTGGCAGAAAAGAGAAAACAACAACAAATACTTCACCATACAAGATATTAGATAACCTGAAAAAATACTTTAGGTGCTAAATGCATAACTCTAAATCAAAACTTAAAGCTATATATCTGTATAAAGGGAAGATTATTGGTGTGTTTGTTATACCGTTTTAGGGCCCAGTTAGACATTGGAGCCCCAAAACATCCGTTTTGTATTTTTTTAAAAAAACAGATATGTCTTTTATTACACATCTACCCAATTTGACTTATAGACTATAAGTTATTTTTTTCCCATAAATATAAATAAGTTATTTATTTGAGCGATTGCTTAACAACTGTTTTTTTTTCCTTTTTTGAAATTTTATTTTTTCATTTTGCTGTTATAACTTATTCCCTTCGGTTTTAATTATAAAATCCAGTTGACTTTTTTGTAAAATCATAATAAAGCTAATTATATTTTAAATTTATGTCTTTTCTTTAAAATATTTTTAACTTATGAACTAATATATATAATATAATAAAATACAACTTATTATATGATTAAGTAACTTATTTTCTCTCCTAAATTTTTCCAAAAAAAAAATCAATTAAGTCTTATAATTAGGAACAGAGGTAGTATAAATATCAAAATATATTTATATATTATATATACTTCATTCAGTTTTAATTATAAGATCCAGTTGACTTTTTTAAAGAATTTTAAAAAAACTAATTACATTACTTTAAATCATGTTATTAATTATATGTTTTTTTTTACCTTTTTTGTTACTTTTCTAAAAATTTATTTTTCATTTTTCTATTATAATGTTTAAAGATCACAATATCTCTCTATATATATATGCGTGTGTGTGTGTGTGTGTGTATAATAAGATTCATGTTCTTTTCAGTTATTTCCCATTACAAGTTATTTTTGAACATATCAACCAAACAAATTTTATTTTTACATAAGTAACTTATATTATCGTTATTTCAAATATAAATCACATTACATAATCTGACTTTTGCAAAAATGCGATTGTAAATAAATCACTTTTCCTACCGTTATCCTAAACATACCCTAAGTTGTTGGCAAACAAAGGTAACTAATCGATTATCTATTATTTAATATATAAAAGCAGGGACAAAAGTAGGACCTTATGAAAGGTTTCTAAGTGGCATCCTATCTAAGTTGCATTTGGTGAGGCACTCTCTCAATTTTATTTTAAATGTTGAAAAAAATGTGGATTTAATGTTTTTAATTACTTGCCAATGGATATTGTAATAATTGTTAATTGATTTCTTAATACCACTCTAACCACTCTCCCATGATTGACACGATAAAATAACTCATGTAATTAAAATATGAAAAAATGACAATTTTTGCTATGGAATAACCACCCATGAGTGCTAGGTATTCATAAGTTTTTTAAGAATTATTTTTGCCTCATAAGTAATTATCCAGGAGTGTTGGGTATCTGAAAGATTTTTTTGAGACCATTTTTGCCTTGAAAGTAACCATCCATGAGAGTTGGGTATTTGGAAGTTTTTCGATTACCATTTTTGCTCCAACAAATTTTATCTGACAGTTAGTCAATATCAAGTTTGATCGTTCAATGACACAATGAGCTGAAAAGTTTTACCGTCATGATCCAGATCGCATATGGCTTGACCATCACAATTTGTCGAATCTTTAGATATTTTTTCTTTTTCAACACACGATCTAAAGATTTATCCTTAATATTAAAACAAGATTCCCCAAAATTCCTTTCTCTGATTGTGCTTGAATTCTAAAGACAGTGAAGAGATTCCAAAAAGTAGTCACTCTAAAAATATTTTAGTTTATGGTGTCATTTAACGATCAAAATTGACATTGACTAACGACCAGAGTAAATTTGTTGTGGCAAAAATGGTCATTGTAAAACTTTTGGATACCCTGTGTTCATGGGTAGTTACTTCCAGGGCAGAAATGGTGCTCTAAAAACTTTCGGATACATAGCGCAAAAACTTCCGCATACCCAGCACTTCTTGGTGGTTATTTCCAGGGCAAAAATGGTCCTCGAAAAACTTTCGGATACCTAGCGTTCTTGAATGGTTACTTCCAGTGCAAAAATGGTCATTTAAAAAGTTCAGGATACCCAGCGCTCCTAGGTGGTTACTTCCGAGGCAAAAATAGTCTTTGTCTCTTAAAGTACCATATTACACAATGTTTTTTTTGGAAACTTCCATCCAAAATAAATATTCTCAAATTTAAAATATAATATTATGCAATCTTGGAAACTTCCAACCAAAATTAATATTGTTATATATTTTTGAAAAACATGATAAAAAAATATCAAATCTAAAATATACAAACCTAGGTTAAAAATAGGGTGGCAAGCAGGCAGCATAGCATGCCACATTATCCCTCAATTTTCTCTTTAATTAAATTATGCACTCCAACTATTTCCAACTGATAACTCTCATGGTATCAAGTGCCCACGTTTTGGTCATTTGGGATTGCCACTAAAGAGTAAAAACTACCTTACTTTAGTTATTTATTTTATTTTTGATATACCTATTTTGAAAATATTAATTTTACAAATTCGTTCTATACCCCAATATATTTAAGATTTTTAAAACTCTGGTTCTGCTTATGTTGATTTATTTATGGTTTTATCTTATTGTTTACATGTTTTGTAAATTTAGTATTTTTACCAGGGTATTTTAAATTGAATTTACATCATGAGATTTTCTACTTTTAATTTAATGTTCGGTTATTCAATTTAATAATGTCATCAATTATGATTATGATTGAATTCTCAAAATAGCATTATTTTGAATGACTTAAAATATTGAATTTCCTATTTCTTTTCTATATATCCATATTTTTATGAAGTAAATAATCTTAAATTTTAAATTGTTGATAATCCAACCTACACTACTACAGAAATCATTTTTAATGTCCGTTTTTTAGGGCTTTTAACGTCCCTCTTTGGGGGGACGTGGATCTGAGGGACATAGAAAAAAAAAAGAAATGACGTCCAAAATTTTGGGGACGTGAAAATTCAAGTATCACGTTCCAAATTTTAAATTTGGGACGTGGTATGTGGGATATATCACGTCCCAAATTTAGAATTTGGGATGTGGTATATACCACATACCAGTACTCTAACTTTAATAAACCTAAACACACCCTTAAAAAAACAATAACAAAGAAATAGAGGATTTAAGTGAAGTTGTTCTTTACCTGCAACAACTGAGAAAACAGAAGACATGAAAATCAGGAAAGCAAAAAAACAAAGCTCAAGAAGAAGACAGAGGGAACAAAAAAAAATAGAGCTAGAGAAAGAAATGCAGAAATAGAACAACAACAACAACAAGAAGGAACAAACCAGGTTTGGGGAAATTAGGGACAACACGAATCTTAGTTCTGATGCCATGGATACGAGGATCCTCATATGTGTAATCCGACATTGTATAATGGTTCAGAGAGAGCAGGGGAAAGAAAAAGGAGGCTCCTTGAGCTGAAAGGAGAAGAAGAAATATGAGGCTGAAATGAAACACAAACACTAAAAAGAGAGAAATATGATAATAAGATAAGAGAAAGAAGATGAAATAGAATGCAATATGAGATATAGGAAGAAGAAAAGTGACGATATTTATAGTAGAGGGGGAAGGGCAGTCGCTGTAGCTTTGGTTTTGTACAGTGTCGGCGTCGTGTCGGCAGTAGGGGAGCAGCGTCGACATTGCGTCGGCAGTGGGGAGCAGCGTTGGCGGCATCGTCGTCGTTCACGGCGTCGGCTCGATGGGTCGATGGTGTGGGTGAGGTCGCGGTGGTGTGGGCGAGGTCGGGGTGTTGCGGTGTGGGCGAGAGAAGAGAGTCACGGACGGATTACAGATTGCAGAAGCAGATCTGTAATATTTTAAGGGACGTGGTTTTTCGCGTCCCAAATTGGAATTTGGGACGTGGAAAAGGTTTTTCGCGTCCCAAATTTCAATTTGGGATGTGAAAAATAGTTTTTCGCATCCCAAATTCAAATTTGGGACGTGGAAAGTCCCTTCCACGTGAACCACTTTTCGCGTCCCAAATTTGAATTTGGGACGTGGAAAACCATTTTCCACATCCCAAATTTCAATTTGGGACGCGGAAAACAGTTTTCGCGTCCCTAATTCCAATTTGGGATGTGGAAAGTCGTGACCACTTTTCGCGTCCCAAATTTGAATTTGGGACGCGGAAAACCACTTTCCACATCCCAAATTCAATTTGGGACGCGGAAAACCCTTTTCGCATCCCTAATTCCAATTTGGGACGCGAAAAGTCACGCGTACAATTTTCCACGTGGCCTCCGTGGGGGACTTTCCGCGTCCCAAATTTTAATTTGGGATGCGGAATATTAGATTCCACGTCTCTAATTTATATTTAGGAAGCGAAAAATAGAATTTAATTACAAAAATGCCACCGCATTTCTTTTTCACATCCCTTTTTAGTAAAACAGACGTCTTTTAGGGATGTGAAAGCTATATTCTGTAGTAGTGTGTCTTTTAGCGTTACATACTGAATTCTTCTTCCTAAGAGTTTAATCACCATAGTGTATTGCATACTGAGATTTAGAAGATCGTGTTCTCTTTCAGAGAAAGCCATAAAAAGAATACCCTAATTGAGCCAATATTTGACATCCTCATCTTAGAGTGAAATATCTACCTCTTTTCTAGTCAATTCATTGGCCAACATGTCCTTAAAGGAGGGATTGTTTGAGGTCTTGGGGCTGGCCATATCCCTGGTCGTATTTTCATTCATGTCCAGTATAGCTCAATGGTTCTTATCCATATCCATGCCAGAAATGGAGACTTCATTTTCATTCCAGACTTCGACTTTCTTCAGCGTTCGTTTATCCTCCATCGTAGGGGCCTAGCCTTTCTCCACAAGTTTGATGTCCAGAAAACGTTCCTCTATTCCCAGTGGGAGGTCGTACAAAGCTAAATAAAATATTCAAGTTAGAGAGTCTCTCTAACTTTCTCTCTCTAGTATCTCTCTTACACAAGTGGGTATTATCTTGTTATTTTATTTCTTCACAAAGCTCACCGTCTTGGAGCCTGTTTGGCTATGACTTATGAAAAGTAACTTATTTGGCTTATGTGGCTTATAATAAGTAATTTATGAGAAGTCAATTGTGCGTGTTTTTGTTTAAGTGATTTCCCATCCGATTGGACCGATGCACATGTCCCAAGGTACTATTGGAATGGAAGAAAAATTTTGTATGTTTGGGGTGGCGATGGGAACCATTGGAGCAATTGGAGAAAACATACAAAAACCCATAAGCACCAATTATCCTACTTTTCATCCGATTGAGATTTCCAAAACGGTGGAATTTTTTTAAAAACAAAAATTGTCATTTTTTATCCCATCTACTCCTAATTATAAGACCCAATTGATTTTTTTGAGAAATTAAGGAAGTCAAAAGAGTCAACTAGGTCTTCTAATTAAGACAGAATGTAGTACACTATATTTACATGTAATAAGACTCCCTCATATCCTAATTATAAGACTCAATTGATTTTTTTTGAAAGATCAAAGAAGTTAAAAGAGTCAACTACATCTTATAATTAAGACAGAAGATAGTATAAATAACACATTATATTTACATGTAATAAAACTTCCTTCAGTTGATTTTTTTTTGGAAATATTAAGGAATCCAAAAGAGTCAACTAGGCCTTATAATTAAAACCATAAATAGTATAAATATCATAATATATTTAAATATATATAATCCATATATATATGTAATCACGCCCTTTACAGTCATTTCCCATCAAAAGTAACTTTTATAAAATTTCAACCAAACAAGTTTTACTTTTGCATAAATTCAAAAGTTGATAATGAATTCAAGTTGTACCCGATGTCAGGCCATTAATAATTAATTTTTAAAAAAGTAATTATTTTGAATACACACAGGATAATTAATTGATAACTCAAAATTATATATTCATGAAAATAGTTAAATTATTAAATGTCAACATATTAGGAATCAAGAGGCGTGAAGGTAATTTGACCCAATTTATAAATTTATATTTACTCTATTTGACGTGATATTAATAATTTATTAAGTTTAATAACTCAATTTATAATTTAAGTAATTCAACAGTCTTTTAATAAGATTTTTTTTAATATTTTGTGATATTTCTGGGAATATATTATAAATTATATTTATTTTGTGAGAATTTCAGAAAAATACCTCCCCAAATTCAAAAACCCCAAAATGGATGTTAACATTTCAAAAAGACATTAAGGTACCATGGACCAAATTGGGGTTTTGAAATTTTACTAACATGAACAGTGACCAGTATGAAGTAGTGAAAACCATTACTCTTCTGGTGAAAACCATTACTCAAATAGTGAAAATCCGACACTGTTTACGTCACTGGTAGATTTCTCTTTTTCCTCTGTCAGATGAATAGTGTCGTCAAAAGAGGAGAGAGAGAAAGTGATCAGCACGAAGTAGCGAAAACCATCATTCAAATGGTGAATATACATTACTGTTCATGTCAGCAAATTTTGAGAGGGAGAGATAGTGATTAACACGGATCAACACAAACTAGCAAAATCCATTACTCTTCTTACAAAAACTATTACTCATCTTGCGAAAATCATTACTGTTCATATCAGCGAATTTCAAAACCTCAATTTAGTCTATAGTACCTTAGTGTCTTTTTAAAATGTTAACATCCCTTTTGAAGTTTTAGAATTTAGGGAGGTAATTTTATAGAATTCTCCCTAACTTCTAATCTAAATCGCAATGAGAAAATCATAGTTCCAACGCTTTAAAATAATGATGGAATTACGAATTGACCAATTTGTATATTAATCTCTATTTCAAATTATAACTTTTCTAGTAACGAGATATTCAATATTTTGAAATAAAATCAAAATTACTCTTTACTTTCAAGGATTACTTTTGACTATTATAAATAAGGTAATTAAAAATTGGATTGGTCACTGAACCGGTTAAGGTACTGGGTTAAGAGTTAGTGAGTTAGATCGGATAACTAAACCGGTGAGAAAGTTAAGATTTTAGGCTTTTTAGCATGAAATTATAAGAGAAATTGATTTTTTTTAAAGAAAATGGGGGCGAACTGGTTTAGTATTGAACTTGTCCGGGTCACAACTGGGTTGACTGGTTCACACCAAGTCACCTGGTTCAGTTCAATTCTACAAACTTACTCAGACCAAACTGTTTATCAAACTAGTTCATCAGTTTCTAGTCTAAATCGGCCGATCTAGTCCGATTTTTCATACCGTAATTATAAATGAGACATACCAAATAACAAGAGTAAATAACACCTCACACCAGTACTTTATATGTACACAAATTTACGAAGGAACTCTTCCCCAATTTTCCCAATACTTTTAACTAACTCCCACCTATTTTAATATATATATATATATATATATTAGTCTAAACCATTAATCTCATTACGAAATATTCAAGCATTCTTAATGTTTATTTGTAGGAAAATATATGTATTTTTCGTCTTTAATTTTATACAAATGTTTTCTGATAAAAACTTTTAGTTTGGTCCTGAATTTTATAAAAACTAAATATTAATGTCAAATAATAATTTCGTGTGCCAATTATTGTAGCTAAAACAACATAATATGTTAGCATTTGAAAATATTTTATCCGATATTGAAATTTTCAAAGTGATTAGAGAACTGAAAATCACTTTATATAATTAAAAATACAAAAATGAAACCTTGCAAAGTTAAATAACATTAATGCTAAGATACACAAAACTCCCTTAAACTTTAGGTCAATAACATGCTGACCTTTAAAAATTTAAAATAATTATCCTAATTTTTTATTTTTTGACTACCAACTCCCTACCTTAAATTACTGTTAAAATTAGGAAGAATTTTATTTAAATACCATTTGAATTTCAAAATCTCATATCATCAGTCGTACTACCTATAAGAGTAATGAGATTATCCAAACTTATAATGCAATTGACCACTCAATTTTATGGAAAATCACTTATTTGATATTTTGAAATTGAAAAAGTATTTAAATGGAATTCACCCTTAAAATTAACTATTTTTCCATGTTAAAATTTTTTGTATTTTCTTAATATAAAAATTACGATATGATTTACTGTTTACTTTAAAAATAATTTAAATAGTAGAGAGTTCATAGTCAAAATATAAAATGTAACAACCCTTATTAATTTAATCTTTTAAAGGTCAGCGGCTTATGTACAACCAACCCAAGGTTCAAAGGGTTTTTTTATATTTTAGGATAGTATTAAATATGCACTTTTGCTTATATTGTTAGTTGAAATATGAATTATAATGAGCCTATTTACCAATTTACTCCTTAAAATACTAAAATCTCTCATTTATCTTTTCGCGATTAAATCCATTCCTTAGAAGTTTATTGTAGTTACTCCTTCTATAAAGTTCACTTTTCATGTTTTCTTTGTTTTTTTTAGATTTTTTATTTTTAGTAAATTTTTAATATGTTTTTTGTTTTTATTATTTTAAATACTTTAATTTAATTATAGGGAGAATCCTAATAAAATCCAACTGAAATATCTTAATTCGTATTCACGCTTACACTTTTAACAAATCATTAACTAGGTCAAGAGGCTTAATTAAGCGTTTCTGAATATTATTAAAAGATTATATCACCCTTCTAATTATAATGATGACTAAACATCTCTTCATACAATGAATCAAATGAGAAAAGAAAAATGTTTACCTGTACTTTTCTTGCGAAAAGGAGAAAAATACCCCTCTCAATTAAAAACAGGTTTTCCTCCCCATCATCCTTAAGCTCAGTTCTTTTCTCCTATGGCCACTGCCTTCTCCTCCATCAAACTTCTTTGCAAGTTGCAGCACGCAATACCTCCAAATCTGAAACCCATCTCCTCCATGGTCATCGTTGTTCTGCTTCTCCTCCTCCATCAACTTTGTTGTAGCACACAACACATACAAATTCGAGTGTCATCTCCACTACTGTAATTGTCACCAATCGAGCTCATCTCCCTGTCTCCTTTACTGCAGCACGCTATTGTCGTTTGAGTTGGGATTTGTGGTTTGCGATTTTTACATCTAATTTCTGCTTCGGGGATGAATAGAAAGGAGGAAGATATGATGGAAGGTGGAGAGGAAGAGGCCACGATGGTGGTGGGGCAGTGTGGGCGTCCACTATGGAGGAGATGACGGCCATGGAGGAGGTCAATACCAACTGCAGTTAAGAATGATGGGGAATTGCCTATGACTGCTTTGTTTCCCTAAAAAATATTTAAATTACTTTAGATGTAGTAGCCAGCTAGGATTATAATCAAATGACTTAATGTATTTTGCTTAGACATAAAAAATGAGGTGGCACTATGATAGGATTCTAAACATATGTTTCTTTTAGTTCCGCATGATTCATGATAGACGGGCATTATAGTCTTTTAATATTATTTAGAAATTAGAGATTTATTAAAAGTGCATGCCAAAATCTAGATTCATATATTTCAATTGGATTTTTTTAGGATTCTGTCTTAATTTTAACTCATTGATTCACATCAAAGAGAATAACGTCGCTCAATAAAAGGTCAACTCATTCAAAATTGTTACTACTATAAATTTAAATAGAGTTAAGATGTTTATCATATAGTCTAGTGGCCATCATCATTAACTATTTGTAATCGAGCTACAATGCTTGCAAAGCAACTACTCTTCCAATATCTACAATTGAACTTCCATAATTTATAAGAAATATCATTGAGGAATTATAAAACTTTTATAATTTAAAAATTGTGCTTTCAATATTTGCAACTAAACCTTATTAGAATTGCAACTGCTGTTATGAACAAGTAAGGATATTCTTGTCCATTATTTTTTTTATCATTCCATATATTAAAGAGAAAAGACAAGAAAATAGCACCGATACTTCATAATCTCAAATTAGTCTTGGTACATACACGAGTATGAGTATTAATTACAAGTGTATGACAACTCATTTTAATGTAAAATCACTTATTTAGGATTTTGCAATTCAATTAGTATTTTCTTGTCTTTTTTTATATAATAAATTGTACCTGGTCTTTAAAAGTAATTAATGTTAGATGTATGATTAGTTATGATGATGACAAATTTAAATGTCAAATATTAAGAGCAAAAAGTTTGCATAATACATTATTCCTTACTTTGACTAACCACCATATTTAATGTGAAATATTTTGTAGATTAGTCAATGCAAGAAGACATTTAATAGGATTATGGAGAATGCTTTAGAAGAATAAATGAGAAAGAAGAATTATTCAAGAAGAGGAAGAGGATTTCAAGTTTGAGTGGGGTGAATGATGAAGATGAAAAATAATAATATGTTCAAGAATGAAGATATTAATATGGGGTGAAAAAGTCAAGAAAAGAAAAGGAGTTGTTGAATTGGTGTGTGGAGAATAATCATGAAGAAAAGAATAGATTGAAGAATGAAGAACTTGCTAAACCTCATAGGAATATCAAGACTTAACTTCTTAGATTGAATATTGGAAGTTTCTATAGTCAAATGGTGGTTGGAATTATTTAAATTGAAGTTAAAATGACTACATGAGTAAATGGTACAAGCTGGGAACTCAAGATCATAATTGGCATTAGCTTGAGCTCATAATTGGTATCAAATAGAGTTTGATGGCATAAAAATGAATTTTAATGGACTAAACTCGAGCTCAATTTTGGTTTGAACTCAAGCTCATCTTTCTTCACTCATCTTCCTTTGTTTAGTATTTGTCCAGCATGAAATAGATCTTATCTTTTGGTCATATCTCTCATTGATCGGCCCGAAAACTGTCGCCTGTTTCGACCGTCAGAAGATTGCACCTAAATGTAGTATAGTGAGCAACCTATCGTTCTTCTC
>JBAGKO010000013.1:14289900-14308532 GCA_037177275.1 Acacia concinna
TGATATGATCTTGGCTAGAATTTTAGGTTGTCGACTTTACTAAAAGCTTTTGCAATATTTGGTAAGCCAGATTTTAGCTGTCAATGAATATAATGAAATGATGATACAATAGTTGATTTCAAATTGTGTATTATACATTTTGATTCCTAGGTACTACGCCACTTCATTAATATCTTTACTTTAATTCTCAAACTCGTACTCATAAGATCCAATTTTCATAGGTTTTCCTAATGCTACAGGCTGCCAACATAAATAATTAAATATCTCCGACCAATAGTATCCCAATTCAAGATTTGTGTCAGGTTTCATTGAACATGAGGAGTTTGATTCTTCAAAAATAAAACCCAAAAAAAAAGGAAATTTATACTTAGAAATTAAGAAAAGAACTTTGCTTTGTTCTGGGTTTCTTCTCAAAGACTACGAGACCATAACTAATAACCTAGAAACAAAACCTTAAGGAAAGGAACAGACAAAACTGGTAAAAGAAAGAGCCATTTGGAGAGGGCATCTCCCAAAAACAACACACCACACTCCTCAAATCTCAACCTCTATGTACACTATAGACTGTAACATTCACTAAATTTTTCCATAATCTCTCCTCTCCATTAACATGATGACCCTTCTTCATCGAAAGTTAGTTTAAGACTATCAAAGTCTTTCTTTTCTTCCTATGTATCTTTTCCTTTATTTTCGTTTTCTACCTTTATTTTTTTTCCCTTTTACATTCTGGCTTTTTTCTTTTCCCTTTTAGGGAAATATAGTAGTAGTTCCTGTGTTTCTACATACACTTCCTATGTTTTTGTTCAAACTAAGAAGCAGTAGCAACAGTTCCTCTAGCATATGAGTAACCCTGAGTCAATTCCTATGTTTCTGTTTGTCATCTAGTATCATGAATAAGAAAAATGTATATCTGATCTAATCCATCAATAGTACATCAAATTGAACATAGAAAGTCCAGTATAGAACATAATTCAATGTTGAGGCCGCATGATTTATGCATGCATTAGTTTCCTTTGACAAATCAAAATATAACAAAAATAAATAGAAAAAAAGAACCTTCACATCATAATTGATTATTCGACAGATAGTAATGCTATATTTGAAGGTGGAAGAAGCTTGGAAATAATAGCAGTAAAGAAGTAGGCAATAAAAAAGAGTAGCTCACAGCAAATAGAACAACAACGAAAATCACTGAATCAGAGTCACAAAAATCACATAACCACAATGAATCATAGAATCACAGTCATAGAATAATAGAACCACAGTTCAAATTCATCATGCATTCATATATAATCACATAATTAAAGAAGGGAGCTAAAGAGAAAGAAGATAAAACCAACCCACGGCGACAAGAGGTCAGTGACACCTGCATTGATTGAGAATGTGAGATGAAGATGAAGAGAGTGACACTGGTAAGATCTGAGTAAGATAAAGAGATATGAGGCTGAGGAGTGAGGGGTGAGTGATGCTATTGCCCACCGTCGTGATTTGAGGGATGAAAGAAGGGCAAACTGAGAACGGTTAAGCTTTGATTATCAATAACGGCTGAGTGTTTGAAGGACCAATGTCGAATGGTAAAGTTGACTGTTGGACGTGAATGGCGAAGTGCGACGTCGAAGGGTAACAACCAACAGGAGAAGTGTGTGTGTGTGTGTGTGTGTGTCTCAAAGGTGAAGGTGACCACAGAGCATTGGCTGAAGAGGGAAGCAAGAAAAATAACTTTACGCCAAATGATCACAGACGCGGGACTCTGCAAACTTTAGAGATGATTAAACAAAATCACAATTATATAAATATTATTTTTCTAATACAATGACCAAGTAAACCCATTAGCTCAGTTGGTAAGAATAGTTGGTGACCCTGATGGCTTGTCTTCGAACCCTCGTTGGCAAAGATGAACCAATTTTTCAACTTTTTTTACAGGTTTATCTTTCTCACAGATTTTTCCCACTGAAATTCTGTAGGAAATTTGATTGTCAAATTTTCGTGGGAAATATTTCATTTCTCATAGAATTTCTGACAAATTTTTTCATAGGAAATTTTTGTCAAAATTTTCGTGGGAAATTCCCTAGGAAAATTTCCTACAGAATTTGTCAAAATTTTTGACATAATCAATGATTCGTCACAAATGTCTGTGGGAAAAATTGTTTTTTTCTAGTGCTTTTAGAATGAAAGTTTCAAAAATTTTGAACATCATTAACTTAGGTAAAACTGATGCACAACCAAATTGCCACCAATCTCATTCCACTGATTAAATATTTACAAAATCTATTGATTCCAAAATTCAAGATAGTATAGTATTTCAGTTAGCTCGATCAATTGAGCTATGTTCTTCAATTGTTTGTGCAATATGTTGATTTGCTTCATTTTCAACTTGACTAGCCTTCCCCAACTCTACTGTCATCTTCTAGCACTCTTCCTCCTTCGTGTTCGGTGAAAATCGATTTTCCTAGATTTGATAGTTATGATGCTTTAAGTTGGATTTTTTGAGCAGAAAAATATTTTAAATACTATGACATTCCCGATTCTCAAAAAATTGTAGTTGCTTCGGTGCATTTCGATGGGGAGTTTTGTCGCGGTTCCAAATGCTTGATGATAAAACTATCTATCTTCCAACTTGGCTTGCTTTAACCAAGGCCATGGAAGTACAATGTGGCCCTTCGATATTCGATTGTGCTAGAGCTTAGTTGTTTAAACTTACCAGTTGTCCGTCGTGGTTCTTTGGAGGACTATAATGCATGTTTCTTGTCACTTGTGAATCGAGCTGAGGATCTCAGTGAGACTACATTATTGGATTGTTATCTTAGTGTCCTCAACATCAATCTCAAATGTGACATAACTGTTTAGTGACCCTCCACAGTGCTCAGTGTCTTGGCTTTGGCCTATTTATTTGCTGGTTCCACGAACCCAAGTAGCACACCCACCAAATCATTGGACCATCCAACCCACCATCCTTCAATAGCTGGCCCATAATGCTATAGCCCCTTATATAAGGAATTGTTCATCATCAATGCAACTTTCAACTGGTAGAAGGAAAACTAACTTTCCATCCTTGTTACTCATTCCAAAAATTTCTCCAATTAAATGTATAACACCGGTTGAAATGCTCATCCATCGTGAGAAAGGACTTTGCTATATTTGTGATGCCAAATTCATGCTCTCTCACAAATGTCCCAATAAACAACTCATGTTATTACATTGGGAAGGGGAGGAAGATGATGAAGCCAATTTTTTGAACACCGTATAGGAGGAGACAGAGATTGCAATTGATTGCACCAAACTTTAATAAGACATTTCCTGCTATATTTGGACATTTAATCACAATTTTAGGACTTAAATTTCATTTTTATAATTAGTTTGAATTAAAGATGATTGTGTGAAAAGAGATCTTAAACAGGCAATATATCCATAAATATTTATTGATATGGTTTACTTGGAATATAAGTTGCTACATGATTTTGGTTTACATTGTAGGTTATTTAAAGAAAGTTGGAGCTAAAAATTATTAAGGAAAAAATTAGTGTTTTACTGCCAGATTCCATGGAAATTCATTTTAGGAAACTATGATCTTTTAAAAAGAAAATGGCTTCGACTTGGAGGGTAAGTTTTGGTGGAAAATTTGAAATAAAAGGAAGGAGAGGACTTTGAAATAGAGAAAGAGGAGACCACCACCACTGTTGCTAGAATAATTGTTTCATCGTCACCATCACACCACCGTCAACTTCTTCTCTCATCCTCTCTCCTTCCATAGTCTTATTCCTTCATTCAAGTTGATCCCTTCATCCCATAATGGGTAGATTTTGTTGTTCTTTGGTGACAAAAAGGAGCTTCATATGTGGCTAACCTTCCAACTTTTGAGGATTAGTGATTTGGTTTGAGTTCTAGAGCTTTAATGGGAAGTTTTTCTTAATCTTAATTCCTTTATAAATTTCCTATTGTTATTGTAATTCCTATTTAAGACTAAAGGTAGGTTTAGTAAGATTTTGTTGTGAGCTATTTGGACTCCATATTGTTGAGCTAAGATTGTTTATTTTGTGATTGGATTTGGATTATTGCAATTTGATGATTTTCAATTAAGTATTTCCTATTAATTTATTGAGACTATACTTTCTATGTGATTACTAGTTTGTGTAGTTAATTTTGGTTAATTCGAGTGTTGCGATTGTACATTCATATAAAAGAAAACATTTGCATTGATTTAATTTATTTCACAAATCACGTGGTTCTTTAATAATATTCCTAAATAATATCTATGAATGCGATTGTAGAAATATATATTGATAATAAGTGTTAAGCCAATTTCTCAAGAGATTCATTTAATCTATATTTCATTATTATTTGAAAAATACCAAAAATAATATTTTAGGATTTAATTAAATTGCGTTCTTCTTTTTAATTATTATTTTGAAAACCTCAAAATCAATTTTCCCCTATTTTCATCATATTAACATGATATTTAAATTATTTAGGAATCAATAAAAAACTCTTCAAGAAGAGAGAATGATTATAGGTTTGTATATACACAATCATTGATTAATTTTTTATTGTGGACCCCAAGACTAACGATAAAAATTCCTTATCACTTTGGTCTTAATTATAAGGTCCATTTAATATTTTTTAGAGAAGTTAAAGAAGCAAAATAAGTTACTTAATTATATCATATGTTGCATTTTTTTATATTATATATTAGTTCATATATCAAACAAAATAGTTTGAAAAATATGATAACTTTTAGGGAAAATCCCATTGAAAGACGGTTGAAATACATAAATTCTAATTTGGGTTGCTAAATATAAGAAATTATGAATTAGGTTACATGACACAATTATAGATTTAGAAATTCGGCCAAATTGTCCCAAATTACCTCTTTAGCCTTTAGCTATTAAAACATAAAATTAGAAACATCGTTTACACACTACGTAAGAACCCTAAAAAATTCATTAGAGGCCACAACATAGTCAGAAAATCATCAAAGAAGCTCACAGTAAGTAAGTTTTTTATAAAATTAAATTTTTATTCCTTAATCTATTTGTGTTGATACATGTAATTATATGAATTTTCATTTCAAATGCTATGAATTGGTCAATCTTGTGCAGTCTCAAACATTAAAATGTAATTGATTTTGTTTTCAATGTTTCCCTTCGATATGTATGTTCAATCGAATCGTAATTGTTTATTGGTTGTACGCTTTAAAAGTCAATTCAATACTAAAGATGTAATGGAATTCTCAGAATCGGTGCCACTGTCGCTTGTTGAGTATTTCCATAAACGTAGAAATCAAAGGACAAATTGAGACCACGGTTCGGAGGTTCTGCAAGAATAAAACTTGGACGAGGTCACCAAATCATTCTGGTGGCATACTCTTCTTCTAGCTAAGTCACCCACTTGACTATGTGTCTTCCTGGAGGCTGACCCAATTTTGTTAGTTAGCAGATCTTTTGAGTGGTAAATCATGAAGTTATATGGATATGTACATAAAGTGGCGTTATACATATATGCTTTCTAAATTGTTTGAGCCACTTATCGGTTAATTCTAAATGTAATTTGATCATGAGATTACTAGATTCTTGAGATAAACCTCTTTTTCTTTATGAGATAAATTGTCCATGTATCGGTCCTATCCGGATGCAACGTGCCGCCTTGCGTTCTGATAGCCTAGAATTGCAGAAAATTTTACTTAATTTTATAGTGGTAAACTTAGGCTCACAGAATCTGAAACATTGAAATAGATGACATATTTTTTCATGGTTTGATTTTGAAGCACCATGACTGGCTCTAGATTTAACATTGCCAGAGCTTTTATTCTGGTTTGGCCATCTCGAAAGGAAGTGTTAGGTCTGTTTAACCTGTGTAAAATCATCTCATTGTGTATATTATTATTGTATAATAACATGATGCCCTAGGAGATAGATAGCTCACTGTAATTAGAGTTAGGGGTGGTTTTTTTAGACTAGTTGACCCATGCATCAAGCAATGTACGAGCTTGATCTTTTAAATGCAAATTTTAGTGCTTTCTCACTTATTTTTTCGAAGTATATTGACGGGAAAGTGCTTGGTTATTCACATCTGACTGACTATTCCATACTATTTACCTCCAGCCTTAGTTAATTTTTTTTTGAGAATATTAAAACAAATTAATTACATTACTTTAAAGTATTTAAATTTACGGCGTTTTTTTAATTATATTGTTTGATTTATAAACTAATATATAATATAATAAAACACGTTGGTAAAATAAAATAATAATAAAACATATATTTAATAAATTTATTTTATTTTCTTAATCTTTATAAAAAAAAAGTCAAGATCTTGTAATTATGTTATCGACTTTTCTGATTTCTAGGATGCAGCTCTCCGTTCACATCAATGATGGTCAAGACATTTATCTTAATTTATTGGAGGAAGGATCAAGGACTGTGTTGTTGGTCGGTGGCATTCTAGAGATTTTAGCTGCCCTGCATCTATTTGCAACTCTTAAAACTCATTTCATTCTTGTCCTCCCGATTTTCTTGCTGTGACGTCTCATATACTTCCTCTTCTGTCTCTCCCCCAGTCCTTTCTCTCAAGAATTTTCTTTCAAAAAAAAAATAAAATCGAAGATAAAATTGAGATAACAATCCAACTTCCTATCTTGCCATTGTTATCCTTGAATATATGATGATTGACTGTTACTATTTTACAAGGCATTTACAAGTTCTAAGGAGTACTACCTTCGGCTTTTAATATAAGATATCCCTCTCAATGCAAATTTTATACAAAGGGCCGAAGGTAGTATTAAATCTTTTATCCTCATATATGGTCATATTTAGCAAGGGTCATGAGAGAGAGTAGAAAATAATATAATGTTAGACTCTCTTATGTCTAAGTAAGATGATATTGTAAATCACTTAAATTTTATAAAAAATTTAATGCTCTTAGTTGTTTATAGTAGTACTTGAGACGTAACTGAAAGTGATCCTCATATTAGGAACAAGAGAGAGTATACTATCGAAAAGCTTTGGTTTGCAAGCATGCTGAAGAGAGTTGAAAATATATATGATATATAGAGTGGTTTATGGTGGGTAGCTTCTCTCCTATTCTTTTGGTCTTAAACTTTAATCATATATTTAGATGGAAAGAAAAACGAGAGGGAAATAAGATAATGGAATACTAAACTTATAAACTTTTATAAATAGTAAAAAAATCTATGATTTTTTAAAGTTTTCTCTTAGAATTTTCTCTAAGGGTCCATTTGGTGCACGGATTCATTGAGGGAAGGGAAGGGAAGGGAAAATTAGGAGGGAAATCTAGGGGGGTGCGTTGTTTGATAGAAAAATGAAATGTTTGATAATGATGAAAATGGAAAGGTGGGTGTGTGAAGATAATGTGAAATGCCTAATTTACCCCTAAAATTAAGTTAAATTAAAAAATAAATAAAAACTTTTTTTAATGTTTGAAGTAAATAAAAACTGTTTCAGGGAAAGAGTGAAATTAAGGAATTAAATAAAATATAAAAAATAATATAAATTAAATTGTGTTTTACTATGGTTTTATAAAAGCGGGGCATGTTGACTAATTGATTAAAAATTAAATAAAAATACTAAATAATACTGATATAAATTATAATAGAAAATTATATTGTATTTTGTTAAGAAATAAAATAAAATTTATGTTATTTCGTAACTCATGGCCTTATAGCAATAACAAACAATCATAAAGTGAAATAATCAACAAAAATTTGTCAACTGATTGTGCAAGTTTTGTGCCAACTATCACGAGTGTATTAAAAAGTCTCTCATATTCACTTTTTTTTTTTGCCAGCTCTCATATTCACTTGCCATAACTCTTTATCCACATTGTTGATCCAGAAAAACTCTCTATCCACGTTGCAATTGCTTTTCAAAAAATTTACATAATTAATTAAATGTGAATATTCATTATATAAATATTATAATAACTATAGATATTAAATAATTAAAAGCGAGTTTATCCTAACGTAACAAAGATCGCGATTTCTTAATGGAATTGGAATTTTTCCTGACGGAATAAAGTTATAATTTAAATGTACTCGATTAACCTAAATTTGAATTTAAGTATCTAATTATGTTAGCCTTTGTTTTAAGTTTGAGTTCCAGAAACATTTGATAGCCAAACATATTTTCATGAAAGGAACTTTTGTATTCCCTTCCCTTCCCACCCTACCCTTTCTGTGTACCTAAGGAGCTCTAAATGACTTGTAGAGAATCTGAACTCGAGTTTGAATTTTGATTTTACGAGCTGATATCCTCTCTTTTCTATCAGGGAGACAAACGTAATGTTGTTGAATTAACATTAATCTAATTAAGGTTTTTCCCCATGAGCTATTTGTTCATGTGGTAAATAGCCTCATCTTCATAAAGGGAAGATCACAAGTTTGAATTTTGGAATATGAATTTATTAAACAAAAAGCCCTTAAATTAGTTTTCTTAGGATTTTCTTAAAATTTTCTAAAAGGTCTTTATAATTAAGACTGGAGGGAGCAAGTTGAAATACGTTTAACATCAACATCCCTATGAGATTTAGTATATCTTGAATTTCTAAGAATCAAATGATGCACTAATCATTGAGGTTTATGTAGATTTTAGTCATGTTCAACGTCCTTCCTAGTTTCAAATATTGGGTATAGTATGGATTATTGGCTGGTGACGAGGGATTGTGTTGATTGTGACGCTTACGACTAACACGTTGCACCTCATTTTAGAGACTAAAGTAATATTAACTAAAATATATAATAAATATCATAATATTATATAACAATCAAACACAGATTTATTTAATAAAGAAGTGACTAATTCCTACAAGTACAAAAATTCAAATCTATAGTTGATCTAAAAATTTTGTTTGCAGGTAATCTATAAATGAATTTATGAATGGTTTTTAAATTTTGATGTTTGTCTTGACTCTTATGAGCAATTGGAATAATCCAACCCACCAAATGTTCTTAACCAAAAAAAAAAAATAATGAAATTGTTCGTTTTTGCAGATAAAAATATATTTTGAAAACAATGTACCAAACGCTATCTTTATATGCTTAGATGTTGTAAGCAAGACGGGATTTTTTTGGTTATCTTGGGTTTTGATGTTGCCTTGTTATCTTAACAATTCTTAGACTAACTATGAAGCTTTTGTCTGATTATGATACTAAATAATTTTTTTACTTTTGAGTTTACAGTAGTTCATCGCCACTTGATAGCAACTAGGAAGTAACATCATCTACATTAATAACTCGAATTATTAACTAAATAATGTAGTTGGGATATTTTGATCTTTGCCTCACGTTGGCAATTTATGACTAACATCATATAGGCTCAGTGGCCTCTATCTAAAACATGTGTAAAATCAAAATGAGAATAAATTGGAAGATTCATAGATTAACAAAAGGCGTGAATACATACACGACAAATACGAGACTTCAGAAATGCCAACATTACAACATTAATCAATACTTCTTCCGGTCTTAATTATAAGACTCAGTTGTTAGTTTTTAGAGAATTTTAAGAAAGCTAATTATATTACTTAATAATCATATTATATATTGTGTTTTACTACCGTTCCTAATTATAAGACGCTATTAAATTTTTTGGAGAATTTTAGAAAAATTCTAAAAAAGCTAATTACATTATTTTAAAATATTAAAATTTATCATTTTTCTTCAATTTATGTTGTTTTTGACTTATAAACTAATATCTAATGTACTAAAACACAATATATGATATGATTAAGTAATGTAATTAGCTTTCTTAGGATTTTTTTAGGATTTTCCAAAAAAATCAATAAGGTCTTATAATTAGGAACAGAGTGAGTATTATATTATATATTAGTTCATAAGTCGAACAATATAATTTAAAGAAAAATGATAAATTTTAATGTCTTAAGGTATTATAATTAACTTTTTAAGATTATCTAAAAAAAGTCAACTAAGTCCTATAATTAGAATTGTACTTAGTATTTGAATACATCTCCATAAACCTCATTTAGAATCTCAACCATTTTCGGTATGAGGAGCTTGGTACTTGGTATTCGTTAATTGCCGCCTGTTAGGGGTAACATCAGCCACATAACTCTAATTATTGACTAAATAATGCAGTGGGGATATTTTAATCTTTACCTCTAATTGGCAATTGATAACTAATACTACTTCCCTCACTCTTAATTATAAGACGTAGTTATTAATATTTTTTTAGAGAATTTTAAGAAATTTAATTACATTACTTTAATACATTAAAATTTTTCTTGTTCTTTTTCGAAATATATTGTTTGACTTATAAATTAATATCTAATATAATACAATACAATATATGATATGATTAAATATTATAATTAGTTTTTTTAAGATTCTCTAAAAAAACTTAACTAGGACTTATAATTAGGACTAGAAGAAGTATTTCATCAACCCCCAATGTAAGAGAATAGGTAAAATCAAAATGATAATGAGTTGAAAGATTATTTTTTCTCCTATTCATATATTAACAAGAGACTTCTACGCAAACCTCATTTATAATCTCAACTATCATTTGGACCTACGTTTTAATAGTAGATTTGGCCTAATTTTTGCTTACTTGAGCCTATTGTACCTGATTTTATTTTTTTTTTGGGACGGCCTAGCTAAAACACGAAAGTTTTGAGAGAAGGGTGAAGGTTCTGCTTGGGCACAACTCCAACTCATTGATTTCTAATACTTTGTTCAACTCGATAAGTCCATTAACCTCATCATGAGATAATTCTAAGCCTCTTAAAGAGTTTTAGATCTTAAATCGAAAGGACTTTGGGATCCTAGTTTGGTAAGAGTGTAGAGTTTTGTAGAAAACCTATTCTCAATCTTTCTTTGATATATAATGTGTAAGGCTAATTTATCCACGCTCTACGTGAAAAATATGAAATTCTAGCATGTCCCTCAACATCACTTTGAAAAAACAGAAAGAAAGGATTTTATCGTGCTAGCTTTGCTCTCTCCACTTCTTCATCTTAACCATACTTCAAAATATTTTTATTAATACAAGATAAAATAAATTGATGCATGAAGAGTATTTCTTTTACCCTTAATATTAGATTATATATCTAAGTTCAATTTTATCCATAGGCTGCTAACACTTTTTTTCTCCTCTTTTTTTAGGTTTAATTTTGTCTCTGTGGTGCATACACGGCAAATCAGGGATGAATCCATAAAAACGACGTGTAGCCTAACAATCAAATCAAGTCTCACTATAAAATGCAAATGAGGGTTTTGGGTGGAATTGCTGGTAGTTTTCCAATTCCACTGTCAAATGCTTCTATAAGACTGTCTTTGACCATTTATATAATTCAACTTTCCTTTTCATATGGTCAATCTCGATGTAAATATATCTTGAACAATAAACACTCCTTCCAACCTTAATATAAGGACTAGTTATGGTTTGGGTTTAGTTTTTAATATACCACCTTAATTCATTTTTGTTTCCCATATTTATTATTTTTTCCTAAACTAATTAATTTATCTAACTTTTAAACTTCTATGTAATCAAATGTTATAAATATATATATAGGGTTATTTTAGACATATTAAGTCACATTTTTATTATTAACTAATTTATCTTATTTTCTTAATCAATCTAAATTAATTAAGTAGAGCTCTTATACGCCTTATATATAAGGTAGTAACATTTTCAATTGATCACTTCTCTAAATTGCCCATCAACAACTCCATCATTATTCCCACTTCTTTTGGGAATATACTCTTTTGGCAATAGAGAATGATCTCTATTGGAATATTGAAAATGTGGGGTTGATAGTGAATCGACGGGACATATAATTGGATTTATAGGATCATCTTTTTACCAATAAATTAAAGTTTGGAAAATTAATTTTGATATCGTTCTCGGGCTAACTTACATTCTTGAAATTTAATATTTTGGATTAAGAAGAGTCTAATTAATAAACCTTCACACAAATTAAACACTTTTTTCAGAAGCACTATCGACATTCAGAGGATATATCAATCCAAAATGTTTCGCATTCATATATGGTAATTAGTTAAAGTAACTTTCAAACTTAACACACACATAAAAATTAAAGAACAAATGCAATTTGAGATATGATGTTAGGAAAATACTGTGAGTTGGTTACCTTGTAAGGAAAACACATGGAGCAAACATATAAAGAGTTTATCATTATGTGGGAGCCTCGTACTTTCTATTTATATCAAATTTGGTTAGGTTAATTAGGTGGTTCAAGGTTCTTATGCCTAATTTGTAAAAATAGAAAGACAAAAACTAGACATTTTTTATAGGGAAAATCCCAAAAAAACATCATCAAAATGTGTAAAGGATAGTTCAGCGTTGTGAAATCTGCAAATTTCAAATTAGTTATTTGAAGGAATATGGAATTTTTGAATAGTGAAATTACGTAAATGCTTCTGAATTTTCACAACAATAGTATCTTAAGTCACAACAAAAGTATCTCAATTTACATAAATAGAGACATTTAAGTAATTTGTATTCAAGCTGTGAGTTGCTGTGAATTAAGATACCCTTGTTGTACGTAAATGCCCCTGGATTTTCACAACAAGGGTATTTCAATTCACAGCAATAGATGCATTTAGGTAATATGTATTCAAGCTGTGAGTTACTGTGAATTGAGATATTCTTGTTGAGAAAATTTAGGGGCATTTACGTAATTTCACAAAATTTCAAAATTCCATATTCTTCCCAAATGACTGATTTAGAATTTGCAGATTTCGTGTTACTGAACTGTGTTTTTCGGTGGTCTTTTTCTGAAATTTTCTCTTTTTTATATTACATAAAATTTTTAAAAAATGAATTGTATTGTTTAGTTCTCATGAATAATACAAATTATTATAAATTTTAATGCATGTTTCAATATATTGATAGTTTAAGGAATGAAGACTCTCATTAGAAAAATAATGAAAATTAATATATAAATAAGGAAAAATTCTAATTAATTAGATAGCTTTAGAATTTGAAATCCCAAATCAACCATTGCTTATAATACATGTTATTTGTTTACCGGATGTAGTATATGGCTAATAAAGTGTAATAAACAATACTAATTTGGGATTTTGATATTTTCAAAGTATTTCTCTGAAACCCCTCTAAAAAATTTTTTTAAAAAAACACTCAATTATACTGTGTCTTTTTTTTAAAATGAAATTAATCAGTGTCTCCCCCACCCGAAAAAAAAAAACAACAACATATAGTATAATGTACTTTATCATTTTTCTTTAAAAAATTTGGTTTTTGGAAACTTCTTTCAACTATCTAAAAATAGTATCTTTTTGTAAAAACAAAAATTTTATATTCTAATCCGGTCACTGTCACAAAACCATCCGGCCCACCACTAATTCACATTTAGAGCTATAGAATGTAATTTTATATTATATTTGAGAGTTATTAATAATTTTTCAAAGCAGTTGCTACCTTACATCTAGCAATTAGAATGTCATTTTTCTGCCAATAATATGCGTTTTATTACTCGCATTTGGTCCACTGTCACTCTAATTGTGTGATTAATTAAAGTGAAATTGTTTAGTGATTTATAAAAGACATTATGTTTAGCTCGTTAAATAATTTTAAATGCATTTCTGTTAAAAAAATAATAATAATTTTAAATGCACCTCCTTCATTTACTTGTTTAGAGTCATATACATAGAAGAATCTAATACGTACATGTGTGTGCTTATGTGTGTGTGTGTGTATGCATATGTATATGTATCTCACCTTATGAGATTTAGATTTAAATGTGACATCAACTAAGAAATAAGTCCATACTCAGCAAGTCACATGTTAAGTTTAGCAGTAGATATATGGTTGTGGATTTGAACCTCTCAAATAACATAACAACAACAACAATAATAACAATAAATAAACCAAATTCTTTCTGAGTTGTGTGCACCTTAGTCTTTATTATTGTACTTTTTTTGTTTTCTTCCTTGTCTGTAAGATTTGTTGGCTTTTTTATAGGATACTCATATTTATTACTGATTTCTGATAATCTTTCTTAAAATTTTCTTTATCGCAA
Source organism: Acacia concinna (assembly GCA_037177275.1). NCBI lineage: Eukaryota > Viridiplantae > Streptophyta > Magnoliopsida > Fabales > Fabaceae > Acacia > Acacia concinna. Next base: position 14,303,932 of record JBAGKO010000013.1, read on the forward strand.
TACTTGCATTTGTGGGTTGCATATTATGATAATATTTGGCATATTTTTCTTTTTTTGCCCCTTTCGGATTGTCCATCTTATTTATCTTGGAACTTTTCCTAATGAATATATACATGCAGTAAGTCCCATGAAGTAGACCTGTGGTGAGAACGAATGCGAAGATGCAAACAGCAAAGTGGAGGAGGCCAAGCAAAGTGAGGAGACAAGAAAGACAATAATAGAAGAAGAAGACAAAAGAAAATTAGAAAAATGTATAAGCACCATTTGAAAATAAAAAAAATTATATAAATACTTCTACTACTAGATAAACATTTCATTCTCATGAAATGCTCAAATTCTCAAATTTCAAAAGCAGTAAGCCACCTACACGAGAATGAAATGACCAAATAAAGGATAATATGATAGATTTAATTTTTTTAATCAATAAAAATAAAGACGATGATCTATATTTAGAATAGAGCAAGTTGAATTTATCAAAAAAAAAAGGAACAAATTGAGTATGATTTATGCCGAATCATTTTTAATTAAACTTAACAGCGCGCTTGGCAATGATCAAATAAAGGACAAGAACTTTTATTTTTAATTCAACCTCCTTATTTAAACTGATCCTTAGGTACTTACTTATCATCATTTGGATTAATATCAATGTAATTTAAAAGCATCTGATTATCTGTGACAATTCTTTTGACAATTCAGCATCATCTGATTTTTTAACCAAACTTTTTCGACTTGGAAATCCAATATATATATATTGACAGTATTTTTTATTTCTAAATGCGATTTTTTTCTTGATAAATGTGCTTAATTTTTAATTTTATTTGTTTTAAAATTTTAATATGCATAATAAAAAATATTTTTAATAGTTAAATCTAGAGTAAAATACACTGACCTCCCTTGTGTTTTACCTTAATTACACGGACTTCCCATTTATTTTGAAAACATACACTTAAATCCAAACTGTTAACTTTGTTAAGAATTTGAAAATTTTAATTAATATTTATATTAAAATAAAATTTATTTACTAGTTTACCCTTCATCATTAATAATTTTCTAATTTTAGCTAAGATTGTTTGGGTAATTTAAGAGTTTTTGCCCTTAATATATATATTTTTTACTATTGTAAATAGTTATCTGTTAAATTTTATTTCAATGAAGACATATTTAATCTCATTAATACAAACATATAAAACTTGACTAAAAGTATAAATAATTCTTTCAATATATGCATATTTAAATAAACATGTTTATAAATTTTGTGCAAAAAATTAATTTAAAAAATTAAATTTTAAAATTAAATTAATTTATATGACAACTCGAATTTACATTATTAATATTATATCATGAATAAAAATATTCCTTTCAAACATGTTTTTAATCATGATGTAATGATAAAAAAGAAAGAAAGAAATATGTTTTTAATCATTTAAAAGAATAATAATACATAAGTTTTAATAAATACAATAATTTTTTAAAAAAAATTTACTAATACAATATCAATTAATGAATTTTATAATATATTAGAAATTTTTACCGTATATATATTGAAATTATTTTTTGATTGCATAGAAAATTATTCTTAAGAAAATATAAATGTTTATTCATTTTTTGAAAGAGGGGTATTTTAGTCAATGCAAATATTTGATAGTCAAACTTAATAGTCAACTAACTGTTAGGTGGATGGAAGTAGAATATTAAAAATGTAAGGGAAGTTTTTGTAACATGCATTTTAATTTTAAAGGAGGTTTATATATATTTTCAAAATAGATGAGATATTTGTATAATTTAAGTGAAACAGATTTTACTCTTAAATCTAACATAATAATTGAAAATATAAATAATCTAGATCTGAGATGTATAAATTTGAAAACACATCAGAAGTACGGTCAGTCTACCAAATATTAACAATAAAAGAATGATAAGACTTTATATATCTTAATGATCTCTCTCTTGTTTCTTTATTATGTTTTAAGAAGATTAATTTTACATGCTCCACACTTTTTTTTAATTATAAACATTTGTAAAATTTGTGGTGAAAGTTGATGTTGGCATTAAGAGATGTGAGGCTCTTCATCCACTGGTAATTTTTTTTTTTTTAGTTTTTTTATACAGATAACGTGGGCAGTAATAACTGACACACTTATATAATGATAGTATAATTTTCATGTTAAAATCCTGAAGCTAACACATACTCACCCACCATCCTTAATTTTCTTACTTATAAATAGGATTGTGTGTAATTAGGTTTAATTATTAATTACTACGACTCCACAATTAATTAATTAATGGCCTTAATCCCACTCTCAATTATCACTTTTGTTCACTTTCTTCCACTCATCTTAAGCATTTCAAATACCACTCCTTACAAAAAGGTATCATCCACACGTGCACACTGATATATATATATATATATATATATAAAAGAAAATCATGATAATTTCCCTCAAACGTTTTCCTCTTCATAGATCAGTATTCGATGGTTAACAAAGAAAAATCTGAGTTATGTTATTAGCATTGTCAAAATCTGCATTAATTGCCATCAAGAAGTAGGGCAGAGTTTAAAAAAGCTCCTAACATCCTACAATTATCACCTTTTTGTTTAATCTTTGTTGTAATATAATCTCTATCTTGTCTTTATAAATTCTCTTATATGTAGTGAGAATAAATTAATCAATCCCCCCTAGCTAGGGCTATGGTGGCTTGGTAGCCTAGCAACTCAGTTTATCTGATCTTACATATGAGTTGGTTGGATGTAGTTGGGTCAGAATTTATGTCGAGCACCATGTTAAGGTTAAACCTTGTATACATACATATATATGTGTGTGTGTGAAAAAAAATAGTGAATTAACGACATAGTTGAATGATTCTATCGTCAAATAGACTATAACTAATTAATCATAGACTTAAATTCTTTGTTTATTAACTTTGTTTTTTCCTAGTTATGGCCGAATTGATCCCATCCCACATGCGAATTTTAATTTGTTTTTAGTTATTTCACATAATATATATTGTGTTTCTGGATATTTTTCATGTACTATATTGTTTTTGGGATTATTACTGAGCATGAGTTTTGAACGAGATTATCGCTCCATTCATGCATTTATACCATTAGAAAGTTTAATTTGGAAAATATGAGAATGTGTTTAGGCAATAAGATTTAATTTATACCGTATATCTCATTATTCTACTCATATACTATTTTTCTTTTATCTTTGTTTTCAAAAATACACTAAAATACACAACATTATACATTTATTTGTGTGAACACATGTAGAATATCTAGATTGCATATGTTTCATTGCTAAAGCTACTTGTAGAGCTGGTAATATGGGCAGACCACTGGTCCTGTGCCGGACCACCACGGGTTGGAACCATATGGGTTCGGGCCTAAAAAATCCATATTTATATGGGTTAACATTTGTCAAGCCCAAACCAAGACCGTTGGGCTGGTGATTTGGGCGGGCCAGCCCATATTTTCCCCCTATTTGACAAACTTTTTTTTTTAAAAATGGGCATCGAAATTATTTTCTCCAGAACATTACAACTTAGAATCAAACAATAAAGAAATGGTTAAAAAGCTTTAGATAATAATTAATAAGTCCACTGGAAGTTTGGAATCAGTCAACTTCCACTTATAGGTTACAAGTTAAAAGATACAAATTAATAGTCTACACTCCACACATTACAGAAATACAAACTACAAAGTAACCAACAAATCAACAATCACTCAATTTTAATAGTGTTGGAATTTGAAACTTCACAATTTGAAACATGATGTGAAAAAGGTGTAACATTTTCTTGACCTCCAGCACTTGAGCTTGTACATATTTTTTTAAAAAAAATACGGTTAAAATACGGTTAACCGTGAGCCCACCGGTCCGGACCGCCACGAGCTGAGCCCATATGGGTTCGGGCCTAAAAGATCCGCTAAAAAACGGTCTCACTTTTTCTAAACCTAAACCACCCATATTTCAGTTTGGGCGGGCTCGACCCACGGTTAAAACTGGTATTACCGGCTCTAGTTGGGTTGGACAAATCCAACCCATATGAATACGAGTTTTTTAGGCTTGAACCCATATAGACTTAATGTATTGTAGGCAAGCCTAAACTAGATAATCTGATCTATATTACTGACTCTAACTTTTACTATAATCATTCTAAACATAAATCAAATCATATAATCTGACTTTTATAAAAATTCAATTATAAATAAATCATTTGTCTCGCTGTTATTTCAAAGATGAGATTGGGAGAGTTTCCTCCCCCTGTGTATCGAAAAAATCCTCCCCTATACGATAAACACATCACAGCTATTTTGACTTTTATTTGGTAGCAATAATTTAACTATTTTTGTTTTTACCATACTTAAAATTAGGGGTGTTTAAAAGACACCGGTCCCAGAATTTTAATCCCAGGAATTTTTCAGGACCGAGATTATTTTTGTTGATCCCAGTTGGGACTGGGACTGGGATCACCCTCCCGGATCCCGGGATAATTCCGGTCCCGGTTTATATATATATTTTAAATTTTTTTTATCTTATAAATTAAAATTATCCTTTTATTTGTGTATTCTTACTCATATTAATTAAATTATCTTTTCAAAA
>JBAGKO010000013.1:14314250-14334383 GCA_037177275.1 Acacia concinna
TCTCCTCCACAAGTTATCGAGTAGAGAAGTTTTGAGAATACACCATTCACAGAAAATTTATAATAACATGAGGGGATTGTTGCTGAGTGAGCCTCAGGCTTTTCATGACCCCTTTGCAAGTTCACATTATAGCACAACTTATTGTTTCTTCGTATGGAATCAGTTATGGTGGTTACACAGATCTTCAAAGAGCTAAGATCTGCATTAAGCCTTCAAAAATCCTTTCATTTCTAAATTTTCATAGCAACCAACACGACATGGCAAAAAATTCTGCCCTCATTTTTAGATGAATTTTAATTTTCAAGATCTTCTTGGTCAGAAATTTCCCATTTTGTCCAGTTAAGGTTGCTTGTTTAGTTTTCCAAAGAAATTTCCAGCAATTACAAAAGCTGAGTTTAGTGATAATTAATTAAATGAATTTTGCAAACAAAAATCACGTGTCTCTTGTTGGGTGCAAAGTACGATTCATCCATAAAGAAATCCGCCAAATTCAGAAACAACGCAGAAGCCACACCGACACTCTTCTCCCAAACAATGCCTTACCCTTCCCCATCACTTCACACACCAACAAACTTTATCTTTTTTTTTTTTTTTAAGAGTTGGTTTTTGGGAAACTTCATTCAATTATCCAAATAGTATCTTTTTCGTAAAATAAAAAATCATATATTTTTGTTCCGGTTGTCATATATAGGAAACAGGATAACCTTAACTACACATGATTTTCCCCCCCTTTTATGCTGTAATTTTATAATCATTTTGGTATATGATTGCAAATGTCTTTTTTCTTTAGTTTATTTCCTATTAAGAACATTATTTCCCTTGATATCATAGACATGAAATAATTCAATTTTATTTATGAATATTCAATGAAAAGAAACTTTAATGCAATTTCTGGGTTAACAATGAAAACCAATTGAATTTTTCTGATATAAAAAAGTTTTCCTAGAGACTGAAAAAGAAAGACATCATGGTCCTCTAATTTTAATATTTCATACCTTAGTTTGTTATTTTAATTTTATAGAGCGTCTTTTTATACCACTAACATAAACATCGTCGCCCACCCACTAACATAAAAAAAAAAAAGAATAATATTTTTTATTAGTCACTATTATTTTAATTATATCGTATTTTTTTAATATATAACATTTTCTATGATTCTGGCTTTTTTTTTGCCATAATTTCTATGATTCTCTCAATTACATCAAATTAGATATGGAATCTTTATAGATCATCCCATGACTCTATTATTTATAATTTTAAACATTATATTCTGTAGTATTTTATAAGGATGTAATATAAAAGTTTTAAGGAAAATCTAGTAAATCATTTGATGAATTCAGATTATACACTAGGAATGAATGCATATTTCTTAGAATCAAAAGAGTTTATAATTAATTTATTAAGGTAAACTAACACCTGTAATATCATGACGTTATTTCTCAGTTACATCAAACATTGTGTTGATAAAAAAAAAAAGTTACATCAAACACTGAAATTATTAAGAATAAATTGCAGACCCTGACAAAATTAATCAGCGATCATTTAGCCAAATACTCAGGTTTCAAGGTCATAAATATTATTATTTATTTATTATTCTTAGGCATCCTATTTATTGTTTGTTGTTTTTTTCCCCCACATTGTTGCTTGAGTTTTTCCAACGAATAAAACGAAAAAAAGAAAAAGAAATGGAAATAGGTACTCGTACGTTATAGACTTGTTGGAGATTACAGATGATTGGCGCGGTTATAAAAAGAATGACGCGAAGACTCTCTGTTCGACCAACGCCATTGAACGGATCAGACCCCTGACGACGGGCCGTTGGGGGCTGCTAGATTTAAGATTTAACACGTTATCTCCTTCAAGATTGAGGCTAAAAGCTCGTCTTTAATCGGATTTCGCTGCGATTTCTCATTTCGTGCCGAATTAAAGGTGAATTTCACAATGCGTTTCCCGTTATTACTCTCAAGTTTCAATTTCTTATACGTTTCTGCATCTTATCTTGAATTCTCTGTTCCTGTTGTCTTATTATTTCTTTGATCCAATGTTTTTAATCACAATGCTTTTCCTTCTTGTACTTTTCTTCTTTCGATGCTTCAATTATGCTGAATTTAGCGGAGGGATCTGTGCTAACTAGCAGATCTGCTGCTACTCTAGCTATCTGCTTGTTTCTCTCTCTCTGGCCCCCCACCTTTTGTCGCTTATGTGCTTGATTGCTTGGGTTTTGAGTAATGTCACTTTTTTCCCCTGGATTTGGAGCCCCTGTTGCAAATCTCTGTGATTCAGAGAGCGAAATCAATGAAGAAACAGTGTATTGATGCAGTTTTCTTTGGTCAGGCTAAAAGAAAGAAGTAACTTTATGCGATTGTAGTGTCACCCTTGCGTGTTCTTATGAATTCATCTCACCTCACTGGATCTTTTGTATAGTTTATATCTTTTATCTCTTCCAGCTTTTTTGTACTGCTAGGCACATTTAATATGCTTAGAGTGATTGAATTATAATGTCTTCAATTAATGAGCTATACACTCTAATCTGAAGGAATCATTATACCTGGAATCCTTTAGATGTTTATGGGGTTACTTGCCCCAGAATTAAACCATTTTGTAATTCTATTGAAAATCTTCAGCTGGCTTGTCGGTGGATCTTGTCTTCATTTACATATCCAGCTTGCTTTTGCATCATATGTTTTCACTTTGCTTTGTAGCTTTATGATTTTTTTTTTTTATGACATGAAGTTGCGCACTAATTCTTGGGTGCTTGCGTTTCAAACTGTTTTGGCATATTGGTTTTTCTTCCAGATTTAGGTTTTCTGCTTTAGCTGCATCTATGTCATAACACGTCAGCTCTGGTTTAACTTCCGTAGCAATGCTTCTTTCTTTTCCATCCACTAGTATTAGAGCACAGAGTGGAATTAGTCTGCTCATGGACTGAAATTGGTTATCTGCTACCGCTTATTGATCTGCGATTAATTTTATAATTTACAGGAAAAGCAAAAGGAATATCACAATGAAGGCACTGATTCTGGTTGGAGGCTTTGGAACAAGACTGAGGCCATTGACACTCAGTGTCCCCAAGCCTCTTGTTGATTTTGCTAACAAACCCATGATCCTGCACCAGGTTGGCTTTCTAAAACCTTGTTTCTAGATGTCCTATTTCTGTTATGCTAAACTAGTAAAGTTGAGATGTGCTTTGTTGATGACTTTTCTATGCAATATCTGATATATCTATCTTACATGCATTATATGGATCTGCCACATTTTTTTAAAATGGAAGACATCATGGCTGGTGCAAATAACGGTTCAAAAATTGACCAAATATGATGGGTTGAATTAGTTCCAACATTCTAATATATACAAACTATTGATTCTCTAAATTCAAATTGATCAACTTTGCTTGTAGATATCTGTTTTCTTACCTTTGTTAATTTATTTTTGGTCGCACTCTCTCATTTCCTCTTTTTCTTTAAAAAAAGCTATGAAATGTGCTTGTTTGGTTGAGCTTTGTGGAGAAGGTATTTTACTCTCACACGATGTAGTAATGCTGGCCTCCCTAAAGTCCCATACGTCATTGTATACATTCACAACTTTTGTTTATCTCTAAATGACAGAAAAGATCTTCCTACGCAACCTCTTTTTAATTTTATATATTTTTCAGATAGAGGCTCTTAAGGCTATTGGAGTTGATGAAGTGGTACTAGCTATCAATTATCAACCAGAGGTAAAGATTAAAATATCCCTGTTGCATTATTTCGTCAATAATTAGAATTATGTGGCTGAAGTTACTCCCAATGGGGCAGGTGATGTTGAACTTCTTGAAGGAATACGAGGCAAAGCTAGGAATCAAGATCACATGTTCACAAGAAACTGAACCATTAGGTACCGCAGGTCCTCTGGCTCTTGCTAGGGATAAGCTGGTAGATGGCTCTGGAGAGCCATTTTTTGTTCTCAATAGTGATGTTATCAGTGAGTACCCACTTAAGGAGATGGTTGGATTTCACAAATCCCACGGAGGAGAGGCGTCGATAATGGTGACAAAGGTTACAACACTAAAATGTTTGCTGACTATGTAAGATTTTAATGACACTTTACAGCCTTCAATAACATTTTTCCATTCACTTGTGTAGGTCGATGAACCATCCAAGTATGGTGTGGTTGTCACGGAGGAGGCCACAGGGAAGGTTGAGAAATTTGTGGAGAAGCCTAAGTTGTTTGTTGGTAACAAAATCAATGCTGGAATTTACTTATTGAACCCCTCCGTTCTGGATCGCATTGAGCTAAGGCCCACATCTATTGAGAAAGAAGTGTTTCCAAAGATTGCAGCAGAGCAAAAACTATTTGCGATGGTGCTTCCTGGGTTTTGGATGGACATTGGACAGCCAAGGGACTATATTACTGGCCTGAGACTCTACCTGGATTCATTGAAGAAAAAATCTTCCTCCAAGCTAGCCAATGGTCCTCACATTGTGGGAAACGTCATAGTGGATGAGACTGCCAAAATTGGCGAAGGATGTCTCATTGGACCTGATGTGGCTATAGGTCCTGGCTGCATAGTTGAATCCGGTGTTCGTCTCTCCCGCTGTACTGTAATGCGAGGAGTGCGGATTAAGAAACATGCTTGCATTTCCAGCAGTATCATAGGGTGGCATTCCACTGTAGGACAATGGGCTCGTGTTGAGAACATGACTATCCTCGGAGAAGATGTCCATGTGTGTGATGAAATTTACAGCAATGGTGGTGTGGTTCTGCCCCATAAGGAGATCAAGTCCAGCATTTGGAAACCAGAGATTGTCATGTGAATTAATGTTCTAATAAGAGTAGAATGTGGTTAGGAGGTAGTCTGAAATATGTTGTTTGCTTTATGTTTTTGACTTTTTTCTTTTTCCTTCTCCGTAATCCCATCTCCTTACTCTTCCCCTGAAGCGCACAAGTCAGTTTCGTCTACAAAGAGTGGTGCTGTTACAAAGTTGGAAGGTGTCTTTGTAAAGGTTCTGAATTTGCTCATTTGTCCAAAAAATGTGTAATCTTTAATAACTTTTATAATAATGTCCCTTGAATGGTCAATTTTACTTCGTCCATATTTATAGTATAGTTTTAAATTCATTTATTGTCTAATTACGGATTGGTGGGTTCAGATTCTTCCATAAGCAGTTCAGGGTGGTCAGGCCAATGTCATCTTACTGATCTTATAGCAGTACTATCACTGAGGACTCATACGTGATAAAAAAAATAAAGAGAGAATATGGGATAATCTCGATCAGAATATTGTAAATGAAGTGTTGGTGATGAATGAATGGGATCTATACTTGGATTTACATGTAAAATCATTTTGTAGATATCTACATTTTTCATTTAATTTTGGATTTGATACGCATGCTTCTTCTCTATACTTTTCATTTAATTTTAGATTTGATACATATGCTTTCTTTTCTCTTTATTAAACTTTTCTTAACTTTTCTTTCTTAACACTGTTAGCTCTTGTAATTTTTTTGTTAGCACCCTCATGTCACGGACCTGTCTCGTACAAGCACCCGTGCGGCACTCAGCCTCTCATCGCCCCTCGCGAACTAGCTAATAATGTCACGCTCAGCCCTATATACATAAGCTAATAATGCTAGTGGAGTAAAGCCAAAAGATTTATCAAAGAGAGAAAAAGGCACGTTTGAGTTCTCTCATTTGCCTAATTTTTCCTTCTTCTTCTTCTTCTTTTTATCTCAAGATCTGATATCCACGTTTAGATTTAAAAAATAAATAGTTGAGATTAAATATTTTATAAATTTTATTGTAAAAATAAATAAATAAATTTAACAATGGAGTTTTGGGTTAGGTTAAAAGAGATTTTGTTGACAATGCTTGTTGGCCGAACACCTACACGGCCTTTATCCATTGGCAAAAATAAAAAGTCCCCTTAGAGAGTGGATATATATATATTTTTTATTTTCAAAATTAATCCAGAAGAAGTATATTTTGATGAATTTGATATATTGAAAGTATATTTTGACAAATTTAGAGGGTTATCAATTATCATTATAATTTTGGAAGATTTTAAGTTTTAAAAAATTAATTTGGTCTATTATTTAAGGATTTCGTTATAAATATCATGGTTTTAATTAAAATAGAAGCAGTTTTTTTTTTGGACAAAAAAATAGAAGTAGTTAAATACAAGGAAAAGAATAATTTAACATTATTATTATCATTTTCTTTTCCTATAGTTTTGAATTTGAATGACCAGATGCGACACCGTTTGGGATTGAAGAATTGCGGTTCGGAGGCAGACCTACAGGCACGGTTCGATCGGGACTCTGGAGTCTGGACGCGAGGACTGGCCTTTTCACTGTAGAAACATCTTCATTGACGGTGAACAGGGAGAGAGACAAAACGTTCTTGTGAGATAAGAGACCGGAGGACGCCATTGTAATTGTCCATCTTCTTCCTTAAGAAACAGAGAGGGATACGTGATCAGTAGTGAGAGAGTTCCTCACGAACCAGTTGTTTGCGTGTTCAGTAATCTCATTCTTTTCTCTTGTGTATTTTATTTACATTAATACAGTTTTCTTTGGTCAGGCAACCAAAAAAAAGGTAAAGTTATGCGATTGTCATGTCATCATTGTTTGTTCTTATGAACCGCACTTGAGTGAATCTTTTGTTTAGTTTGTTTTTTAGGAATAATAATCTAAAGGTTGAGATGAATAAGAGAATAATAAGAGCAAATGACGTTGGTCTTTGTAAGAACAAGATTTAAATAATAAGAACTGTCCGGCTTTCTTGTGGCTAATGATTGAATGATGATGACCTCAATTAATGAGCTATAAACCCTAACTTTAGGGAACCCTTTTACAATGATTCTACTTTAGATTTAAAGTCATTCGTGGGGCAACTTGCTTTTTCATTCTCACCAAATCTTTAACTGGCTCGTCAGTGGATCTTGTCTTCATTTATTTATTCAGCTAGCGTTTGCATGATATTTTTTACTTTCCTTTATAGCTTCATCATTCTTTGACACGGAGTTGGTTCTCTGCTAGCATTCTTTGATTTGCTATTAATTTTATAATTTAAAGGAAAAGCTAGAAGGAATATCACAAATAAGGGCATTGATTCTAGTTGGAAGCTTTGGAACAAGACAGTGTCCAATGACGCCCAATGTCCCCAAGCCTATTGTTGAGTTCGCTAACAAACACCTGATCCCGCATCAGATTGGCTTTCTGACGCTTCTTGCCTTGAAGTCCTATTTCTACTATGCTAAACTAGGAAAGTTGAGATATTCTTTGTTGATGGCTTTTCTGTGCAATATCCGATATCTTTATCTTCTGTGTATTATGGATCTTGAAAATGGAAGGTATTTTCAGATAGAAAAGAAATGGTCATTCGCTTTTCCTCTTTTCCTTCACAAAAAAGTTAAGAAATGTGCTTCTTTAGTTGACACTTGTGGAGAAGGTATTCCAATCTCACTTGATGCAGGTTTAGGGTCTATAGATTATAAACTTTTGTTTATCTGTGATTGCATTTTCATTTTGATTTTACTTAATTTTCAGATAGAATCCCTTAAGTCTGTTGTGGTTGATGAAATGGTATTAGCCATCAATTATCAACCAGAGGTACGGATCAAAATATCCTGACTACATTATTTAGTCAATAATTAGAGTTTTATGGTTAATGTTGCTCCCTACGGCAGCTGGTGTTGAACTCCTTTATAGAATCCGAGGCAAAGCCAGGCATCAAGATCACATGTTTGCAAGTAACTGAACCACAAGGCACTGCAAGTCGTTTGGCTGTTGCTAGGGATAACTACAAGGCACCACAAGACCCTTCATCGAGCCATTTTTTGTTCTCAATAGTGCTGTTGTTTGTGAGTACCCACTTAAGGAGATGGTTGAATTTCATAAATTCCATGGAGGAGACACAGGTGACAGCACTAAAATGTTTCCTTACTTTGTTAAGACTTCAATGATAGTTTAGAGCATTCAATATCATTTTCCCACATACTTGTGCAGGTTAATGAGCCAGTGGTTGTCATGGAGGAGACCGCAAGGAAGATGTTGAACTTTGTGGAAAAGCCTATCAATTAATGCTGGAATTTACTTACTGAGCCCCTCAGTGCTGAATCGCATGGAGGTAAGTCACACATCTGTTGAGAAAGAGGTCTTTACAAAGATTGCAGAAGAGCAAAAGCAATTTGCAACGGTCCTTTCTGGGTTTTGGAGGTGCATTGGACAGTCATGGGACTATATTACTGGTCTGGAACTGTGCCTGGATTCTTCTAAGTTGATCCCTGGTCTTTGCATTAAGGGCAACGTTGATAAAATTGGCGAACTATACCGCGTCGGACACGGAATCCACGACCAATTGGAAGTTGTCTATGGTAAGGAAAACGCTAGCATTTCCAAGCCTCCTCTAATGATAAGACTCCACTCTATTAGGAAGCGTCTATAGCAAGAAAAATACTAGCAATTCCAACCCCACTCAATTGAGAGGCGTCCAGAGTAAGGCCAACCCCACTATATATAATGAGAGGATATGGCTTTTCCACTCTAAATAGAGTTGAGAAAACAAACTAAGTCCATCCGTCTAACCCTCTTAAGCCTTAAATTTATAAGGGCTCGACTTATGTCTCTGCACCCCTACCTCCTTTATCATTTAGCGGTTATTTAGGGGCCTTAGCTGGTGATCCGGGCTGTTTCCCTCTCGACGATGAAGCTTATCCCCCATCATCTCACTCGCCGACCTTGACCCCTATTATTTTGAGGTCATATCTAGTATTCAGAGTTTGCTTCGATTTAGTACCGCTCTCGCGGCCTGCACTGAAAAATTGCTTTACCCCTAGATATCTAGTTAACTACTGCGCCTCAATGCATTTCGAGGAGAATCAGCTAAGTTTTTCCTTTAAAGTAAAAGTAGTGTTGGTCCCGTATATATATATTTTTAAAAAATGATAATAATATTATTAGTTTTTTTATATATTGTTAATGATATTGCAAAGATTTATTTGTTATTATTATTTTTTAGAATTAAGTTTCATAAGAACATTCCAGTGACTTATAATAGATATTTTTTATTTCACAAATATTTTTACTAATTTTGTATTCTTTGACTTATTTTTTAGTGATTGTTTTGTCTTATGTTGTTAATTTTGTCGACTACTATTTATAAGAAGTGTTTTTTATTTTGTTAAGTCTTCTAATTAATTATTTGTTATTATGATTTGTGAATAATAGTTTGCTTTTGATTATGACTCAATAATTATGTTAGTTTGTTGCATGATTCGTATGTTGTACATCTTAATTTTTGACAATACTTATGTCTTAAACTTTTATTGTTGTAGTTTTATTTTTAAAAAAAAGCTGAAAAAATAATAAAAAGTTGTTAAAATAGGGATTTGGAGTGGACGGGAGGGGAGAGAAAATTTTTATAAATTGAATTTTTAAAAATTTAAAAAGTGGGGTTAAAATTTTTAATTAATTTTTCATAATTTTTTATATTACTTTTTCTCTTTATTAAAATTTGATAACCTCACTTTTTCAGTTTTTTTTAAATTCAACTCTTAAAATTTTTTATTTTCCCTCCCTTCCCTCTTAGCCAAATAGGTCCTAATGGAAAGAGGAAGCCCGGACTAAGGGAGATGCTTGCATTTTCAGCAGTACGAGGGAGTGGCATTCCACAGTAGGGACTTTCGTAGACATAAATGAGGTGCTTGATGAGACATGCGGCCTTGGTGATAGATAACACTAATTCAGGTCTCACTAGATATTACTATCTCTATATTAAGATATCATAGGAGTAGAACACTTTGATTTCATTAGTATATATTGTTCTTGGTTGTTAAAGAAGTGCCCCTCATGTGTGTTTGAAAAGTACGTTTACATAAAAAAACAAAAGATTGAAAAATACATGAATATTATTAATAATACATATATATTATATGTATATGTATATTCTGAAAAATACATAAATTTGTCAAAATAAAAATAGATAATGTATTATTGGGAAAAATTTTAAATACTAAACTACTTAATTTTTTTTAGGAAAAATTGGGGAAAATTCCTTGAAATATTTAATTGGTGATAATATCCTAAACCATAGCACTGTCATAATTTTTATTTAAAGAATTATTAAGTAATTCTCACCAATTAAATTTCTCGAAGACAGCTTCTCTCCCTTACTTTACCTCTCCTTTATCCTTTTATCACCATTAAATTAATATTTTAATAATCTGTAGTCAATTTAAATTGTAAACCAATAGTAACAAAAAGTAAAGGAGAGGCAAGGGAGAAAAAAAAAAATAAGGGAAGGAAGCCGCACACAAATTTCTCATGGAGCTAAATCAGATTGCCATAATAAAAATTTACTGCTTTGGTCCTTAATGTAAGCTTATTTTAACTAATTCTCTTACATCTTTCCTTATTCCCAACGAGAATTAAGTAAGCATAAATATAGAAAATAATGATTATCAACTTTTAAGTGAATTTATATTTACGATAAAAACTTTTATCTATACAGATGTATGATAAGGATCCCAATAGTATTTCAATTAAAAAAAGTGGGATCCAGCATTTTTTTTTCCATCAGCTGCTTTCTTCTCCATGGTGGGATAACTAAAAGTAAAAAATTTTGACTTACAGCTAAAGCTGCTTTTTTTTTCCCCCAAAAAACCAATGGAAAAAGAAAAATTATCTCAAACACTTAAAAAAAAAAGTTAAAATCCCCGCACGTTTGTCCATGAAAAAACCACTTGTAAGCTTAGAAGCTACTAACGAGGTTTCTTGAACGATAGTCTTCCTCATCAATTTTTAAATCGTTGAGATGCCAATTCAACGATTTAAAAATTGAGAGTATTTTCAAAATAATTTCCCCTTTTTCCTATAATGAACTTAAGTTCGAGACTTAACATCTCAACATGTTATAAAGTCGTTTTCCATCTTTAAAGTTTTTTTTAATCACTGACACTTGGTTGCCTATTTGGGTTAGTAGCTAACCGTAATTTAGTTTTGAGAATTTTGATTATTATTTCATTTATTAAAATCACATTTACATGTATAATTATAAAAAGGTTATTAATTTAATAAAAAAAAAGACATATAAATATCATTTCAACTTCCCAAATTCACAAAATTCCATTATACATGCAAAGGACAGGGAGGGGATGTGGTGGGAATTTGTGATATTCATGTTTGGGAGAAAACATAAAAAGTTATTTAATCTTTTTACATATATTGTTAGTATTTATTTTATCAAAACTATTACAAATTTCGTCAACACCATTATTTATTTTGTCAATCTTGTTACTCTATTGGTCATAACCTAAAACTCTGTTAATCTATTTACACATATTATCAATATTTATTAATTTTTTCAAAAGCATTACAAATTTTGTCAAAACTATTACTCTTTTAATTAATCACATTAATCAATTGGTTACGACACAAAACTCTTTGTTAATCATTTTACACATTTTGTGAGTGTTTATTTATTTTGTCAAAACCATTCCAGATTTTGTCAACACCACTATACTATTCATTTTGTTAATCGTATTACTTAATTGGTCATAATCCAAAACTCTTTTTCAATTTCTATATCCAAGTTGTTAATTTATATACTTAAGTTGAATATAGCAAATGACAACTTGAGTATAAAATTAGCAACTTGAATATTAAGATTAACTACTTATTACGTATAACAATTAGCAATTAGTTCAAGTTATCAATCTTTGTACCCAAGATATTAATTGCTTGTACCTAAGTTGCCAGCACCTCCCTTCTTCAACCTTCCTCCCTTCCATACCCAACAATCAGTAAATTCCAACAGAGAAAACCAAATAAAAGAGATTCCCAAAATAGACAGTGAAGTACATAATTCAACTATCAATTAGAACCCAAGTAGAAAAAAATCAATTGATTCAACTAATGCTAGTCAGTTCCATCACCATATAGGAGGTGATGAACAATTTCGTCTAATATTTTCCCTTTTCATCACTACTTTCCTCACCTTTCAAAAACAAAACAAAACCCAAAAAATTTCCCAAAATATTAACTTTGATATCTTGTTGTTCTTGGAACCTTTTTCTGCATCTCCTCCTCTTCTTTTGCCATTATGGCTGAGCAAGCCAACCGCTACCCGGTCACCCCACCCATACCCTGTACAAATTTACTAGTTTAGTGCCTACCCAAAATATGCCCAATTAATTATTAAATGGGTGGGTCAAAACCCGCACGTTTAAGTACCAAATGGGAGGGCTACAGGTTGGACATCAAACTACCCATACCCACCCGTTTATATAGATTTAGTTTTTGTATTTTTTTCCTAAAACACTCCCCCAGTCTCTCACACTCTCACGGTCAATGCTTTTGTTAATGGGCTTCTATGGTTGGTTGTTTATTTTGTTCCTTTATATTTGATTTTTGAGAATGAGAGTTTTGAAAACTCTTTCTAGGTGTGACTTCAATTCTGAATTTGTGATTATGAATATTATGTGATGTGATGCTTTATTTGCCATTGAATTGAGCTTAAGCTTGGTGGTGGAGAGAGAAGAGCTGGAATTAGAAGACAAAAGAAGAATGAGAGAAAGGAAAGATGATGAGAATAGAGAGGGAGAAGGGACAAGCATTTATTGTTAGCGTCGTTGGAAATCTTGCATTCACCGTTAAATATGCCTTGACCATCACTAGAGGTCACACAAGAGCTGGGAATTAGAGGAAAAAAACATGAAAAGATGCTAACTTAAAGATGTATATCTTGTAGGTCTCAGTCTTCCCTCGATGGAGGAGCATTAACAGCCTTCGAAAGCTTCATAGGTTTGAAACCCATGCCTTCGATGAGATGATTAGCCACCAATCATTGTCTTTAAGATAAGGGAAATCCACATCTTGGCTCTACCATTGAATCCTTCTCCCCTTGCTATTATGGCTATCGACAAGATGGTTAGGAAACACATAGCTTCTCCAACAAGATGGACTAGGGGAAGGTGGCCAAATTGAAATAAGGAGAAGGAAATGCCAGGAAGAGTGAGAGATGGAAGTGGCGGTGAGACCAGGAAGATGGAGAGAGGGAAAATATTAGGGAGAGGGAGAGAGGGAAGAGATTAGGGAGAGGTGGTGAGGATGCCATCAAGAAAGATGATGAAAGAGGAGCAAGGAAAGGTGAGAGAAATAAAGTTTTAATGTAAGTATCATTTTAGTAAAAGCACCCAAATTTCAAATTATCATATTCTTACGAAATGACCTTTTTATCCTTGAGTTAACAGACTTTTCTGGGTTTTAGAAATTCATATAGTATTTATTTGTGTTTTCCCCTTTAATAAAATAGTTTTTGATATGTGCCCTTGTTATGCTAATTTTATAAAACTATTTACATGTTCACCATTATATTTATTGATAATTATCATTAAATATTTAATAATTTTTATTAAGTGCGATTTAATAAATTATGAGTATTTAAATATTATGTTTAATTTATAATTGTTATTATTTAAAAATAATTTAAAAATTTATGTTAAGATTTTAATGGGCAAATAATATCTAAAATAATATTATTTGAACTACTTTTGTTAAAAAATAATAGGCAAAATATGTGCTGAGACCTGAGAATATTTGGAAAGAGAATTTTAGAGAAGGGAGGATTGGGTAAATTGGATGAATTATTGTTGTTGAATTTTCGGATAGTTTTAAAAGGAAAGAAATATAAAGGATTAAAGCTTATGATTTAAAACTAAATGATCAAAACCAAAATGTGAACAAATTAAAAAAATAAATATTATATTAACCTTTAGGGAAAATCTCTAATGAAGACAATTGAATTATTCAAATTCTAAATTAAGTTGTTAAACTCAACAAATTCTAAATTGGGTCATATGTCATACAATAAGATTTTAGAACTCAATATTTTACTTAACTATCACTTATTTAATTTCAACTCAAGTGATATATAATCCACTTGTCTCTCATCCATCTTTGTTCTTTTAATTTCTTTTACAAGTACAAAGAGGTGAGCGTGCGCGCCCACACACACACACACACTCTCTCTCTCTTTCCCCCTCCCCCTCCCCCTCCCCTTCTTCCCCCCCTCGGTTTCTCTAGTCTTTGTAGTTGTGGCGTTTATTCCCTCTCTCCCCGTCACGGAACCTCTCTATTTCACCTATACTAAAGAAAAATGGCATCGTTTTCTTATAAAACATAATCTTCTTTGCTTATTTGTTTCTAATCAAAGCTAAGCCATCGATGTCAATTTTAATTCGCTTACCGTCTCTATGTTCCTCTATTGCTTTTTTTTTTTGAGATACATGGCAAGCCAAAACTTGAAAGAGGTGGTTAAGACACCTATGATCCCCTCATACGGAGGTGTTACTAATAGTAGTGGGATGCATATCCTCATGAAGCAGGTTAGTGTTGTAGTTATTATGTATAAGTGTGTAAAAGGAATAAGTCTCATATAACTCAAGACTGAAAATGCCCTAGTATACCATCATATATGAGCTTGAGTTAGTAAAAGGCTGATGAGAGGAGTCCTTGAACTGACCGTTATATATGACCGTTGGAATTTTAATTAACAGTTTTAATGACAATTAAAAGTTTTATTACATTTAATTATAATTAATTTGAATTTTGTAACTGTCGTTTTAATTGTCATTAAACTATCGTTAATAGTCATTATTACTGCTTAACGGCCATATGAATTTCTGCCTATAAAAGGCAATGTCAGGAGGAATAAGAGAGAGCTTTGAGGTTAGTTCTATCCTGAGTTCCTCTCCTCTCCCTTTCTTATGAGTTCCAAGTTATCTTCCTGTAGTTCTGGTACCCTACTTCATGTAGGAAGAGTTCGTTTTATCCTGGGGAATGCCACTGCCTAATTCACTAGGGGGTTGCAGAATATCTTCTAAGGACAGTGCCTTTAGGCGTGACTTAAAATGTTTGTTTATTGTGTTTTTACAGGTGTTGCTACCAAGAATTTGTAAAGTACAAGAGGCTGACGCCAACAATAACCCCAGTTGTTTCCTATTATTGCCATTCAACAAACTTTCTTCAAATTTCCTTCATTTTACTTGGCATAAAAAGTGTATAAAGCAACTATTAGAATAGCTAAGAAGGATCCACAAATTTAACACCGCACATGAAGCATCGGGTGCTCTTTTCTTCATTTTCTCTCAGTTTTAAGCGAACAGAAAAGGCAAAGAGCTTACAATGTTTTGGGCATGAATGTTTCCTGGAAGTATAATCTTCATGAAGTGGGCTAGTTCAGCATTGACCGTGGAAACTGATCACTGGACAAAGATTCGCCGGTTATGCCTCGATTTGTAGCTCATCAGAAAGGTAAGTAACTCCGGGCTGCTTGTGCTTCAGCAAGATAGTTAGCTTCATTCACGCCTTCACTCTCCTGTCAATCAAGTTTCAACTTCCAACCCATCACCTTGTATTTATGGGATAATTTTGAATTAGGACGAGTTAGGGTACGTTTGGATTACCTTTTAGAATAGCTTTTACAAATTCTGAGATAAATATGTGAGAGAAGGTTTGTCTCAGCTTATACAAACCTAAGTTTGGGGGTTTCCCAAACAGACCCTTAAATTCAATGGAAAATCCTAAAAAAGGACGGTGAAAACAGGAAAGTTTCAATTTAGGACAGCAAGATTCAAAAATCTCAAATCATTCTTTTTGTACTTCTTTTTACGTAATTACGAAAATGTTATTGGATTTTTAATAACACAAGTATCGTAATTAACAACATGAGTATATAAATTAACAATACCAGAAGCATTTTGGTACTACATATTTACGCTGTGAGTAGTTTGTGTTGAGATACTCTTATTGTGAATTACGATACTCGTATTATTAAAAATCCGGTTGCATTTTCGTAATTACGCAAAAAAGTACAAAAAGACTTATTTGGGATTTTCGAATCTTGTTGTTCTGAATTGAGATTTTTCTATTTTCACTGTCTATTTTTGAAATTTTCCCAAATTCAATCAAACTTCACAATATTTTGAAATTTTATTGTATCAAAAGATTAAAGTAAAAATAAATTGAAAAAAAGATAAATAAATACCCTTAGAACTTTAAAAACCCTCAAAGATAACTCAAATATGGTAAAGGACAAATGAGAAGCAAATGACTTATCTGAAATATCAAAATTATTGATAGTGATTACAACTGAACATACAATGACTACAATTAAACAGGGTATGACTAAAACTCAATATTCAATTGTAGTCACTGTTAGTAATTTTGGTATTCCAAATAAGTCATCTACCCCTATTTGTCATTTACTATATTTAAATCATATTTCAGGGTTTTTAAAGTTTTGAGGGTATTTATTTATCTTTTTCCCAAATAATTTTTTTAGATAAAAAGAATAATGCCCCTTACTCCATGAACAAGTGAAATCTTTTTATAAACAAGAGTGCAATTTTGATAACTGGAAATTAATATGTTGTTTATAAAAGGATTTTACTTGTTATGAAAAGTTGCAGACTTGTTTATGTGAGGATTTTACTTGTTCATAAGATAAGAGGCATTATTGTCTTTTTATCTAAGAAACTTATTTTTATTTTGGTCGTTGATCCTGCAGTGAAATTTCATAATGTTTTGAGGTTTGATTGAAATTAATTTAGGTCCTTAGTCCTCCATTGAAATTCTCGCTATTTCTTTCTTTTAGTTTTGTTTTTAACATCATTTTTATATTAATCCACTTTTTTTTATATATTACACCACTTGATAGTATCTAGTTTGGTGATAAATTTCAGGGAAACACAAGTTTGGCTTTAAATTTTGGTACTAAATGTAAAATTTTTATATTTATCATTTTTTTAATAGGATGAAAGAACAAATTTAACAATGAACAATATTAATATGAAAATTCATAAAAATTATTTACTTTCAATGCAAAAAAGTAGACACAAAAAATTTATTTAAGAGTAAATATAATAACGTGGTTAAAATAGAGTGAACTTCTGTCCTTTTTGTACTGTGACTCCTACAAGTCTTCTTTCTCTATTATTTTAATACTTCTTTAATGAAAAAATACCTATAGAACTAATGGAAATAATTTTATTTCAATTAACACTCAAAAGATTCAAAAATTTTACAGTAACCCTTGAGTCAAAATAAAATTAGATTATTTTAGTGAAAAGACAATAATACTACTCTTACTTTATTTTTAATAAAAAATTTATAAGATAAACATGGACATGTTAAAGATAGATAAATTCAATTTTTAAGTGAAAAGATAATATTCCTTACTTTAGTTTTTTTATAAGAGCATTTACATTGCAAATATATATGGGTATTTTAAAGATAAATAAAAATATTTACAAGACAAACACCCAAATTTGTTAACTCCATATTCATTCACATGTTGTTCTTATAAATATATTTATTTGTCTTGAAAATACATTTATTTGTCCTAGAACTTAATTTCATTTTGACCTAAGGAGTGTTGTGAAATTTTATAGTCTCTTGGGGATTAACTAAAATAAAATTATTTTCATAAGGTCTAAGTGGTATTTTCCCATTAAAAATATTAAAATAATAGAGAACAAAGGTTCATGGGACCCACAATGTCAAAGTAACATTGTTATATTTTCTTGCAAATAAATTGTTTATATATATTTTCCACGCTAAAAATATATAGTTATTATGGATGCTTATAGCAATAGTATTCATTGCTGAATTTGCACAAATTTCCTTTTTTTTTTAATAAATTAATTTTTCTTGTAAATATTTTAAAGAGATCTTGCCACATGCTCTTTTCATCTTATTTACAAGACATTTTGAACATGTTTCACACAAACCTAAAAAAAACAAAAACAAAAAAACTTAAACGTTGTTAACTCTATTTTCAAATTTAACAACTTCTTAACTTTAGAGAAACAAAGTTTTGAGAACATCCCCTATAAAGAACTTTAAAAATAATTAAACAAAACAAAAAGTTGCTCTCAATATTAATAATACTCATTCGGTCCTTAATATAAAATATATTTACTTAATTTGATTAAATTTAAGAAATTGGTTAACTTAGTGAATATGACATATATTTTATAAAATACTCTAACCACATTTTTTTTAATTCCCCCTTTGATTATTGGTAAGGAGCATCAATAGTCAAATTTGTCTTATATCAAGGACAGAAAGAGTACTAAAAAGGTGTTAGAACATTATTTGTCCTTTTAGAAATAAAAATGAAATGACAATGTCCATATCAATGCCTTCTCCTTGCCACCTCTCTCATTCTTTTCCCTCCCCATCTGTCTGCTACTAAACTAGTGGTGTATTGTGAATTTCATATCCAAACTTAGTAATATCAAATTCGATGTTAGTAATCGCATATCAAGTATTTGAATTATTCTTTGTCTAATTTCTCATCTTCACAAGTGTTTAATTTGAAATGGTGAGTTATTATTATTAAATCCAAATTTAGTAAAATCAAATTTGAAGTTGGTAATATCATATCAAATCTAGGAATTAATCCATGATGTTTTTTCATTGTTATAGGTGTTTAATTTGAAAATCAAATTCAAAGTTGGTAATCCTTTATCAAGTCTATGAAAGTAATTAACAAAGCTTTATAAAAAGCAGCATTTGATTATACCTAAATTGAAAAGAAGATAAAACATCAATAGAAGGAAACCTCAAATAACACAAACTTTTTTTCACAAAATTTGTACAATATAAATGTCAATAAAATTTACTCTCTCCTGCATTTAATATAAAACTTATTTACGGATATTTAATGTATTAAGAAAATTAGTTAACATGACTTATATTTTTTAAAACACCATTGTCATCCTTAATTTCTACATTGCCTCTCTTCTTTGATTATTGTTAAGGAAGCATCATTAACAACAACAACAACAAAGCCTTAATCCCACTAGGTGAGGTCAGCTATATGGATCGCACAACACCATTGTGCTATGTCAAAAACCATATATTTAGATAGATTGTTGACCAAAAGGTCCCTCTCTATAACCTTACTGAGTGTTTGCTTTGGCCTTCCTTGACCTCTCTTTATAGGATTTCATAGTACTTGATCAACCTTCCTTACAGGTGCATCCAACGGTCTCTTTTGCACATACCCAAACCACTTCAAATGATTTTCTACCATTTTTTCTGTAATAGGAATCACTCCAACTCGTTCACGTATGTGATCATTACGAATCTTATCTAGTTTTATATGACCACACATTCATCTCAACATTCTCATATCTGCAACTCTCATTTTATGCTCATATTGTCCCTTTAATGTCCAACACTCACTTCTATACAGCATTGCTGGTCTTATAGCAGTGCGATAGAACTTCCATTTTACTTTATTAGGTATTGTTGAGGAAACATCAATAGAGGTAAATTATAATTAAATTTGATAAATATAAAAAAAAGTATTAAATTTAAGGGTTAAGGTATTTAAATAGCCATGAAATTTTCTCAAAAGTGCAAAAATAACCATAACTATTTTTGAGTGCCAAAGTAATCATGAACTTTAGAAAATGGTGTAAAACTGTTAAAGTATTGTTCAAAACCGTTAACCGTAACATCATAATATTTTTAGCTCCCTATATGAGATATTTAGGATGAGTAAAAGGCTATAATTAGTAGAGGAAGAGGTCTAAAAAAAGAATAGGAGGAGGTCCAAAAAAAATAGACAAAATTTGCTGAAATTATTTATTACCTATATAAAGTAATTTTCAGAAAAAGAATTCATTTTGGTGGTTATAAGTGACGAAAAATTCTGAAATTTTTATGAGAATCTCCTGAAATATTTAGTCTGACCCTTTACTCATCATGAAGTCCTCATATAGAGAGCTAAACATATTAAGATGTCAAAGTTAACCATTTTTTTTGGTGATACACAGTTAACAGTTTTGAACATTATTTTAACGGTTTTACACTATTTTCTAAAATTCATGTTACTTTTACACCAAAAAATAGTCCATAGTTACCTTAACATTTTTGAAAAAAATTTGTGGCTATTTAAGCACATTAACCCTAAATTTAATATCAATACCAATTCTCCCAATACGGCCTGTATTAGGGACAAGAGAGAATATTAGCTTTTTGTCAAGCTAAAAACTTTAATTCAACTAGAATAACAACAGTAAGAAAAGTTCCAATGAAATTCTACAAGAAAATATTACTTAGATTGAGCGTAAAGGAGTTTAAT
>JBAGKO010000013.1:14340896-14352408 GCA_037177275.1 Acacia concinna
AAAAAAAGTCACTTCTACAATGTCACATCCAAATACAACAACTTCTAATAAGTCACTTATTTTTCTGAAGCTACTTACCATAAGCCCATAAAAAAAATAAGTCACTTATTATAAGCCGCATCCAAACGGACCCTTAGAAACCATTATTTGATCGGCGTATGAACCATAGTGCTACATTTTTAATTAAATACGTTTGGAGAAGATATTAGATTTCCTATTTTTGTTTTTTATTCTAATTATATCATCATTTTTTATGATAGTTCTGTTCCCTAGTTTTCACTCCCTTAGAGGAGCGCTTTAGTAAAACCTTCAATTAGTGACTTTACAAACTGAGAGCTTGAGGCCTGACCGGAACACAAGGATCTATTGACCATGATTGTTGCCCCCTTGAATTTGTTGATATACGATATTTTTTTGGGAATAAATTACCATTTTGATTTTCAACATTTCTCAATTGGGTTAAAGACTATTTTTATTTGCAAGTATTCATTAGGGATTAATTTTATCTCAGAAGTTTTATAGGGAGTAAATTTACCCCAAAAGTATGAAATATGAAGCAATTTTGGCCATACCGTTAACATAGTTAAATTTGACCGTTAGTTAACATGAGTGTCGTCATTTTTATTAATATATAAACTTATTTCAAAAATTTTTACTTAAAAGCAATTTTACTTTAAAAGTTTTCAAACAATAGCAAATTTGATCTACCTTCTTCGGCAAAAGTGCTCCTAACAATTAAACTTGAATAATGGTAAAAGTAAAATTGCTATAAATTTCATATTTTTAAGATAAAATTGGCTCTCGGTGAATACTTTCAGGACAAAAATTAACCTTTAATCCTTTTTCAATTAGATGTTTGAAGGAAACAAGTTTGCATTAATACTAATTTTCTTAGATGTTCATATCCAATGCAGTAAGCCGTATTCAGCTAATATCAATTCATTTTGGAAATTACCAAAGACCCATACGGAAGATACAATCAGCGACTTTTTTTTTTCCTTCAAAAAGCAGAAGAGTACCAGTAAGTTGATTTTATACAATATTCTGTATAAGATATCAAATGTCTTGTATAGTTGTATTATCGATCAAATATATCTTATGCCTAGGGGCTTGTTTGAGAACTCAAAAAGAAAAGAAATAAGTCACTTATTAGGCAATACCAGAAAAACCTCTCTCATATACTTACTTCGTACTCCGCAATAAGTCACTTATTTCCCTCCTTATTGAATTCCCAAACGAGCACTAAATCTGATTCGACTCATTATTTGATCAACTATCTATTACTGACATCTGCGTCCCCTTAAACAATAAATCAAGCATTTTTCCTTTTTAAGAGCCAAAAGTAACGCAAGTATTATTAGCATTTAGCAAGCAACACAAATTATAATTATTATAATTATTTCCAAGATCATACATACACGATGGCTTTGTTGAATAAGGAAGGAAGCAATTGTCAGGTGTAAGGTAAAAACTGAAGATGACAGAGAGTAATAATAGCATAACACAGATTTTCCCTCTCTTGTGGTTGGATTACATGATTTTAAACCAATTTCTCCAGAGACAGAAAATAAAGCTCAGACCAATCCCCTTGCATTGCCTTCTTTGATGAAGAGGGTGCTTTAGTAGCAAAATCAAGGATCAAGAGGTAAGGTCTTTGTGGGTGTAAACAACTCCTTTATCACCATCCACTACTTGTCCACTTCCTCTAAGTATCCTGCAAATAATGATGGCAGAAAAAGGTAGAATAAATAGGTGTAATACCAGTATACCACGTGTCTTCATGGAATCATAAAATGAATCTAAAGTTTAGAAATCATGTTTATTATTATTGTCATCTTCATTATTATCTTTATACCGTATGTAATTAAATTTAGTATCGCAATATATGCGGTTTAATTCCAACTAAAGATGTTATATACATATTTTGAAAAGATAACTTAATTAATAAGAGTAAAAATACACAAATAAAAAGATAATTTTAGTTTATAAGATAAAAAAAAATAAAAACTGGGACTGGTATACTCCCTTCCCCAATACCCTCACCAAGTGGGGACTCGAACTGGGTTGGCCCTTAAAAACTGGGACTGGGATCCTCAAGGGTGATCCCGATCCCAAAAGATTCCCAGGATTAAAATCTCGAGACTAGGCAGGAAATATTGAAACCAAGATTTTTTGAACACCTCTACCATCAGGTTTGCTGATTGCTTGTAAAGGAAGAATTTTTTATTGTATATGATCAAACCAGTACATACCATCTGGTTGTTAACAGTCCTTCAACTCCAACGGGACCCCGAGCATGAATCCTGCTTGTACTTATTCCAACCTATCACACGATTAAGAGAATTAAAATAATTTGCAACCTTAACATAATAGATTAACCCCGGAATGTGAATAATATCATACCTCTGCACCCAGTCCAAATCGTGCCCCGTCACAAAATCTTGTGCTGGCATTGTGAAAAACAGCAGCACTGCCAGTATACAGCAAACAAAGTAAATATTTTACTAAATTTGCACAATGTACTGATGTCTTCTATTGCAAATAAGAAGGCCGCCCCACGTCCACGTACCACAGCAATAATGAAATGCTGCAAACCATTTAATAATGTGAAAAGGAAAATTAATCTTTTGGTCTCTATAATTTTGATTAAGTTCCCCATAGTTTTGACTCAGTTGTAATTCAGTTCCTAAACTTTAACTCACTGCAACTAAGTCCCTATACTTTAAACATTTTATAATTCAATCCTAACCTTTATATTAAATCACAAGCACTAAATTATAAAATGGTTAAAACTTATGGGGTTTGAGTTGTGGTAAGTCAAAGTTTAGAGATTGAATTACAACCGAATCAAAACTATATGAATTGAATTGCAGCAAGTCAAAGTGTATAGACTGAGTTATAATCGACTCAATTATAGGGACCCAAACATTAACTTTCCCCAATTTCAAACAATTTATTCCCAACACTTCTTTCTTAAGAAGACAAACGAAGAAAATAACATAGAAAAACCTGTCCACTTGGCGTAGAAACACATCAGCAACTTTGCAATCTTCAGCAATTATACAATCAGTATGGGCACTGCCACAGATAAGAGGGAAATGTTGCATATTTCCTTATAAGTTGATTGCACCATCACAGAAGTTATCTGACTTGAAACAGAATATGGGGAAGAAAACATATGAAAGGTACGGGTTTCAACAGTGACATGCCTTCCATGAAGATTTATATGATCAATAGCTGAATACACATCATCCACAATTTCAACAGTGCAAGCCAATGAACTGTATTCATGATGAAATGAATGCGCCTTTGGGATATTCAACAATGAGCTTGCCTTGGGTCCTCCATATAAAGCAACACCTGCATAAATTTTGCACCACTTAGCCTTTTCTGCGACGCAAGCCTTTTATAAGCATTCATTTTACTTCCATACATCAGCCATCTATGTCCATATGTCCATATTTTCAAGTGCCTATATTGCTATTTAATCATATTGGGGAAAATCCTGTGGTTCAATCATATAGGCTACAAATCTATTACAGAAATGCTCCCTTCAGCTGCTTACCCACAAATATCCTCATCAAGTTTCCTCCATAAACAAAGAAAACTACACCGAATTGATATCTTTGATAACACAAATATTCAATCTTTTTAATCCAAAAATTAAGAATTCAAATTTGTAATCATTTTACAGCCATAAATAAAAATAATTGCTCAAATTTGCATAGAGAATTAAAGATTAAGTGCCTGTTTGGGAATGAGAAAAAAGCAACTTATCATCACATTTAAATCACTTTTTACAAAATGGGTGTTTGGGTAGAGTGGTGAAGAGAAGGACTTCTACCCAAAAAAGTGATTTATTTTAGAAGTTAAAAAAAATGACTTATTTCATAAGCCTGTCTCATTCTCTTTCCACTTTTGTTACTTCCTATCCAAATACAAATAACTTCTTATAAGTAACTTTTTTCTGAAGCCACTTCTCATAAATTATTTATCATCAAAATCATTTCTACCCAAACGGGCCCTAAACATATACTTACAGCAAGAATTTTACACTAGTGCTGGAAAATGGCCAGAAGCATCAATTTTGTAAGGTGCACTACTATTACTAGAGTTGCTCATTTTCCTTACTAAAACTAAATGGTTTGTTACAAAACCTCAGGTGTAACATAACTCAAATTCTGAGTGAAATCATATGGACAAGGAAAAACCTTTATCCAACTAAAATAAATCTATTATGGCAAACTTACAGATTAAAGCATACAAAGAAAGCAGCTGTTGACAGAAATATACAGTTTAAGATACTTTTTGCCCAAATTACACACCTTCAGTCCGTAGCTCAACAATAATATCATTGAGCCAACCTTTCTCTATGTCTTTGTGAACAAGAAGTGTTTCCTGAAATTTGAATTTTGAACAAGAGAATTAGCTATACATGCCTATGATAAGTGGGCAAACAAAAGTAGTCGGTATTACTAATCTTTCACTGTCATCCAGCAATATGGATTACCATGGCATTGCAACCAGCTGGATAATCTATTTTTGCATCCAATACAATCCGCCTAGCCATCTCCATATCAGCAGATTTATCAACATAGACGTGGCAAATCCCATCTGAATTAACAAAAATGCAGCCTTACCATGACAGAACCAAATTCCTGAAGAAAAGGATCTAACGTGGCATACCAAGCATTGCTTGAATGTAACATTTAATCATAAGCATAATGATCTTACCAGCATGACCCAGAACAGGAATTTTAGTGGAACATTTAATACTAGAGACAAGTTTGTTGCTGCCTCGTGGAATAACCAGATCAATTACATCATCAAGCTGAAAGATAAAAATTAGAGTTCAACTTTGGGTTAAGGTTCCAATATTTGAAGTGAACTGTTTTATAAACTTGGTAGCTTGCTAGGTCTGCCCACCTTAAGCAGCTCAGGGATCTCCGCTCTTGAAGTCACAAGTCCAATAAGTTTTCCCCCAACAGTTTTGGGGATGGCTTCAGTAATTACCTGCAATTTCATAGGAATTATTATGCCAAAAAATTATTGAGCGGGATGCGAGTAAGGAGGGTAGATCAAACAGTATGAAGTCCTCTAAAAGGGGTAAAGGAAGACTAAAGAGAACACTCAATAATATTATTGAGTGAGACCTTTTTGCTAACAACTTATCCAAAGATTTGGTTGTTGGTAGAACATAATGAAATCACACAATTCATCTAGCCAACCACACCTAGTAGGATAAGGCTTCTTATTGCTGAAATTGTAGTTGTATTGTATTAAAAAATTATTATTACCTACGCTACCAAAGCAAACATCTAAACAGAAACTAGTTTAGAATTGCTAGTTCATTTGAAACCATACCTTGTGCAAAATTGCATTTGATCGCTTAGCCTCCTTGCCTCCTTTTAAGAGGAGTCCATTCCCACTTCGAATTGCCAAGGAAGCTATCTGTGCAGATCATATAAAGCCACTGGTTTATATCATTTTTATAAAACTGTTAATGAGACAAAATCAGGAATAAATTTATGTCATTATTTAGGGAAAATCAGAAGCTTAATTCACTTCATAGCTTATATTGAAGTTTCTTAAAATATAATCCTGACTGCCAACTGTAAAAATAAATTACATGAAAGCAAAGATGAGAATATGTAAAAATAAATAAATAACAACATCTCAGACCAAAGTAGTTAACAATAAAACTTGATATATAACAAGCTATATGTAACATCAACACTCGCAGGCAGTAAGATTACAAACAAAGAAAAAGATAAAAAAATGTTTAACATACCTGTACAAGGGCATCAGGGCGGGACTCAAAAACAATCAAGAGAACCCCTAAAGGAGATGAAGTTTTCTCTAGAACTAGCCCATCTGCAACCTGGATATAGGCATGACCATCAGAAACATCACAAATCAATAGTTATCAGAGTAAATTTGGTGAAAGCATTCCCTCCCTTTCCTAGCAATTGCTACTATGTCATGGTAGGTAATGACCGTAGCAGGTTTGCCAAATTACCAAACGAAAATAGATCCAAGATAATTTCCCACATGATCCTAGAAAATTCAGTTCAAAACACTATAACTGACAAATTACCAAGCAGTAAGTATGCTTGCAAATTTTGGATAATTTAATTACATGAAATCATAGAAAACATAAGTCATGAGACATGTAATTCAAATTTAGTGAAACAATAAAAGATTGATTGATGTGCAACCAGAATCTGTTGTTATTACTTATTACCATAAGATGAAGAAAAGTTTATGATCCCACTTGGATGCAATAATCAAATGTCCTTACCTCTGTTCGTTTTATTACTCGACCAATTGGATCTTCCATGTTTGCAAGAGTTCTCAGGTTCCTTGCAAGGCTTGCAATCTGTTGGTTAATAAAATATACCAATAAAGCTTCTTCAATGGGTTCAAATTTACACTATCCATGCATTAGGTTAAATTTCTTAAAGTGGGAAATTGTCTTGCCTTCTCAGGCTTTAGAAGCAACCTAGCAACCAATGATTTATCAACATTTGCTTGTTGTGCATAGGCGACATCAGCCTCATTTTCGATCCTTATCTCTTTTTCATTTGCTTCCATTGCGTCAGCTATATTTAGCAAAATTTGCTTCCTCTCTTCTTCAGATAAAGCCTATAGAATTAGGAGATTAGCTTGTCAAACTAGGATTTGTTCACTAAGTGCTCAGAAATATTTATGATTTACCACACATTTAGGAAAGGTAGAGATAGGTAAAGAAAACCTGAAGCCGTCTAGAGCAGTCCCTAGCTGCAACTGCCATTTCACGTGCTGATACCTCTTTTACTGGGACCCACATATGAGCATCTTTATGGAAGAGGGTTCCGATATATTGTCCTTGAAGGACTTTAAGGATATTTTCGGGTGCATAACCACTGCAGAAAAAGATGTGAAGGAGTGAAATTCTATTTACAAAGAAGAGCAACAGATAGAGTAGGTAGTGTACACAGGATTTTAGAGCCTTGTTGGTATCAGAAAGACAGAATTTTATTTTGAAATACACACAAAAACGTACACACATGCACACATACACACACGTACTACCTAAAATGGAAGTGAATATTCACTAACTCTGTGGGGATAGGCAAGAGATATACAAACAGGAAGAAAGATAGGCTATAGCATAACAAAACATATAAATCTTTAGGACATCCAAAAGTCATGGGCTCTCACTTCTAAACTTACCCCTCAGTGAAAATGGGACTTTGTGTTCTTTTGTGTGTGTGTGTGTTTTTTTTTTTTGTTGGGGGTTTGGGATCCCTTTTCATCATGAACATGAAGAGGGCAAAAAATCCTTCAAAAATTATAATTTTGAAGAAGGCATAACAAAGGCTATATTTTCCTCTAAACTTCCTCACTGAACCACACAAAATAATGTAAGTGTACCTGGTAATAATAACAGGAATGCCAGCTTCGGCTGCATTTACAGCAGCCTTTACCTTGGCAGTCATCCCACCTCTTCCCACCCGAGACTTTTCTCCAAAAGTAATTTCACTCTGATGCTTGTCCTTGATGTATGTATGAATAAGCCTTGAGCGTGGGTCACTTGGAGGGCCACTATAAAGACCATCAACATCGCTCAACAGAACAAGAAGATCAGCTTTTAATTCTAAGGCCAATAAAGCTGCTAAACTGTCATTGTCCCAAAATATACCAGAAGAATCCTGCAGAATGCAAGGTTTTTTTGGGCCAACAGAATGCAAGGGTTAGAAATCCTTGTATAAGTTATATAATTAATAACAATAATGGAAAGCATTAACTATCAACTAATCGTTTCAAAAGGCAAATTTCAAATACTACTTTCAAAAATCAAAACTGAAAAGACATATGTTCCACATTCAAAAAAGATTCAGAAGAAGGATGCATACCAGCACACAATTGTTAAACCAATAACCTCAAGAGAGATAAGGGAAATGAGGGGAAAGAAAAAGGCTATCGTACAAGTCTATTAGGTTTTATCGATATTGGCAGAATCCTAACATGATAACATATTGAACAAAAACCTAGAAAAATCCTCAATAGAATAGTACTTTAGCCAAACAGTGTGAATAAATGCAGGGTAAGTTGATCATGTAATGGGAGAATAAGGCATTAACTGAAGAGGAAACACAAAGTCAAATTCTCTTATAAGTATTTAGGCAGGCTTGTTGACATAATTTTGACTAAAGTTTGGCGATGCCTACAATAGTCTGAAAAAGACATCAAATACAGAACTAAACTTAAGCTTAAACATATAATTAAGCAAACTTATAAAAGGAAAAGAAAAAAAAAATCTTCTGTTGATTTCTCATTAGTTCAAGCTTAAAATTGATCATGCGATGAGCTAGTTCCAAGCCTTATCCTATCAAAATTTTAACCATATAAAATCCTTTGCAATGTAAAGCTCAAAGGTTACCACCTAATTGACTCTAGCCTTGAACATATCACCCGCAATGAATGCCATTAAATTCAGTGGCAGTAGTTGTATACAAACTGCAGGAAAAACCTAAAAAGCTTTACTATATTAATCTCAAGAACTTTGTTGATATATTGTAGCAAATGAAACAAGTAAAGCAACAAACCTCATATGGAGCCCTCCTAGTACTGACTGCATCATTTTCATTGAATATGGGTATGACTTTCAGTGCTAACAACGATTTTACAGTTTCAGTAAGTTGCTTTCTGAAATCTCTATCTCTAAAATCATTGTCTGTCACAAGAAGCTGAGCCGATGTCACATCAAGCTGCAGGGTAGGAAGCAAAAGAGTAATGTCAAATATCTACCCTACTGAAATCAGGTTATAAACAGTTGCTGAAATAGCCACGTGAAAACCCTGAAAGAGATAGAAGCCAAAAAAAAAAATTTAAAAAAAAAAAGAAGCCTGCAGAGGAAAACATGTTGCAATAAGTACAAACCTAGATGCCAGAGTAATTGGAGACAAATGACAATAAGTAGTGCAAATTACCTGAGTGAACAGAGCATCATATATGGCCATTAGACTGTTTTGACCAACTGCTGCGCATGCTTTGCCATCAAGTTCAACTTGTGGCCTTTGTAAATCAGCAAAGCTACAACAGCATATGCAATAAACAAGCAAATTAATATTTTAACCTGATTATAACTGCAAGAGATAGTGATCTGCCAAAATTTCTAAGATTTAATAGATTTGAAGGTGTACTGAGGAATGAAGTCTAACCTGCTGTTAATTAATTTCCTGTATTTAAGCCTTTGGCGACCAAGGCCAACAGCACCAGATGACACTAAAATAAGCTCATATCCGAGAGTGTTAAGCTCCTTAATCTACATTAGTTTCAAAATTCAATGTACAGTTAAAAATGACGAATTGAAAGGTCCTTGATAATTTGACAAACCATGACCAGTCAGACGTTGAACACCATTTCAAGATAACTACCTGCTCACAGAGAGTCCCCACTTTTCCAACTGCTAATCTTCCATCTTTACGGGTCACAACAGCGGTCCCAACCTTGAACAGTCAACCAAACAACATTAGCGTTTGTATCAAACAACCACCTAGTCATAACTATATGGCATCATCCATCACATCACTTTCGAAACTTAATTACCTGGGCAACAATTACCGCTCAAAAAGCATTAACAAACCAGGAAAAGAATTTAACCGTGTGCAATTCTGAACTAGCAAATATCAGCCTTTCACTTAATTAAATTTGAAAACTACCATCAAATCATCACATGGAACCAACGGATTCAATGCAACTGCTTCACAATTGCGCAGTAAACTAGCAAAGCAGCATTCAATTAGAAAAGACGCATCTAACCTTGATGACAATGCGCTTAACGTCCTTGACGAAAGCTCGAGAAGGATCTACAGCGTCCATGCCCAACGAAGTGTAGTTCGGCGTCGGAAGAAAGCGGTGGGAATGGGATGGCGGCGGCGGTGACGAACGGCAGATATGGAAGAGGTCGAAAGCCAGTGAAGGAGAGGCTGACGTTCAGGCAGAAACGGCAGGACAAGACAAACTAGTAGCAGCGGCAATGTCAAGCCGCCCCGTGAAGGGCATTCGAGGAATTTAACCGAATTTTGTTTGTACCAAAACCACACAAACACAGTTCATTTACTAGTCACGAGCCGTTCTCGAATCTCGTCTTCCACTTGTTCTAAATCAACGTGCCTGAGTTGTCATTTTTACAGTTGTTGGGAATTAGGATCAATCAAAACATGCAACTTCAAAGTTCAAAGTTCAAAGTGAGTTAAAAATTCATTTTTGATCATATAGAACTGAATAATCTTTTGCCCAACTTCACTATTGTTCGTGATTAGGCAGACATGCCAACCAGGCTAAGGAAGGCTGGCGCAATCTCTAATTTGATTTATACGGAGTTGACTTTTTTGTATATAAAAAAATTTATCTTTTAGATTAAGCATGGGCTGCAAATACAATAAGGGGTGTGTTTAGATTAATTTTTTTATAATAGCTTTTGGAGAAAATATAATAAAAATAATTTTAAAGAATAGATTCCAAACAAAATAGATTATATGAGGAAAGGAATTTTGATCAAAAGATAGTGTTTGAATACTAGTAATTGTTATCATAATCATTCTTTCACATTCAAATTATTAAAAAGGACATTGACTTTGTGATAATTGTATATACATGGATAAAATATTATTTTAAATATTTTTAACATTAAATTTCATAATAAATACTAACATTTAAATAAACTTGTCTACAAAAATTAAAATTATAACATTAATCAAAGGTAAGATGATAAAAAAAATTGACTTATATGTATTAATAAAGATTAAAATCAGGGCAAACAAAATAATAAAGATTAAAATCATTTTAAAATAATCTAAAGAAGGAAAGAGAAAAAGGAAGGAACGACAAAGAGGAAGA
Organism: Acacia concinna; assembly: GCA_037177275.1. Taxonomy (NCBI): domain Eukaryota; kingdom Viridiplantae; phylum Streptophyta; class Magnoliopsida; order Fabales; family Fabaceae; genus Acacia; species Acacia concinna. The sequence goes on from JBAGKO010000013.1 coordinate 14,351,784, forward strand.
AGAGAGAAAGAAAGAGAAAAGACGATTTTATTTTAGAGTTTACTGAATTTGGGTGTATTTAAAATAATGGTAAAAAAAGTATTTACAACTTATTTATAATTGGATTTACATAAAAGTCAAATTGTATTATGTGATTTATATTTAGAATAAGAGTAGCATAAGTTATTCATAAGTTACTCATTTAAAAATGAAACTTGTTTAGCCGGTATATTTAAAAGTAACTTTTGATGGAAAATTGTTGAAAAGAACATGAGGGAGTATATATTAGGATTCTCCAATAAAAGTTAATTAGGCCTTATAATTAAGACTTGAGGGATATATATTACATGTAAATACATTGTGATATTTATATTATATTCACTCATAATTATAAAAATGAGTTGACTATTTTTAGAGAAGTTAAATAAGCAAAATATGTTACTCAATTATATCATATATTATGTTTTATTATATTATATATTAATTCATAAATTAAACAAAATAATTTAAAGAAAAACGATAAATTTTAATGCTTTAAAATAATATAATTAAATTTGTTAAGATTATCTAAAAAAATTAACCCAGTCTTAAAATTAGAACCAGAGAAATAAATTATAACATAAAAACAAAAAATTAAATTTCAAAA
>JBAGKO010000013.1:14354116-14380831 GCA_037177275.1 Acacia concinna
GCTGGTACTACTAGAGGCAGCTAGGACGTTTGCAAGAGCTGTGAATGTGAGAAAGCAGATCTAGCAGCGGATGAAAGTGGGGTGGTAGGACATGTGGCAGAGGATTGGACTCCGATAGGCCTAACAAGAAATGTGAGATTTATGGTAGGGATCACGAGAGAGGCCGTGCACGATGGGTTGAAAGATGTGTTATAGTTGCGGTAAGACCCAGACATTACGCTCGGGAGGGTATGTAAAGTGCTAACAGTTGGAGACCCCAGTTATAAAGAAGGGTACGCTTTAACCCCAAGTGGAGGCTTGTAAGTCGCCTGAGTGTACAAGGTACATAGTATATTACCTTGTTACAGTTTTAGTGGGCTTGGGCGCTAGCCACTCATTCACAGTGTGTGAATGTGCTGGGCGATTGGGTCTCACTATTGATGCCTTGTCGTTTCGTATTCACTTCTACTGGTGCTATAGGTTACACCTCCAGGGCATATTTGAGCGGTATTGTCTGGTATGCACAATGTTGCCCTGAGTTAGAGTTGCATACCTTTTCGTGATAAGTATGCCATAGTTGGCCTAACCTGATTGTTGTCCAATGCCATACTCCCAAATAGTAAGAGTAGATCTCTGATATTCCTCCTAGAGAAATAGTTATTCCATAGCGCTGAGGTACAACTGAACCTTGTTATAAAGGCTCAGGTAGAGAGATACCTTAGACAAGGTTATTGAGGCTACATAGTGTCTCTCTCAGGGTAGGTAGAAGATGATGAGGGGATAAAGTAAAGCCTGGTAGTCAGCAAGTTCCGGAAGTCTTTCTGAAAGAAGATCAATGGGTTGCCACCAGAGTGTGAGGTGGACTATATAACTCCTTCACATAGGCTTTAGCCATGCGCAAAGGTGGAGTCTGGATAAAAGATATAAACTCCTTCACATAAGCTTTAGCCATATGCAGAGGTGGAGTCTATATAAAAGATATGACTCCTTCACATATGCTTTAGCTATGTGCAAAGGTGAGGTCTAGATGAGAGATATGACTCCTTCACATAGGCCTTAGCTATGTGCAAATGTGGAATTTACCATTGATCTGGTACCAGAAGCGTAGTAGGTCTCGAAAACTCCTCGTAGAATGGCTTTCAATGAGGTGGTTGGGCCAAGGGATAGATAGATGAGCTAGTAGAGAAAGGTTTAGCAAACCTAAAGATGTGCTCCAGTACTGTGTATAAGGAAGAGAAATCGTAGCTTTCGGCTGTGTATAGACTTCCACAAACTGAGCAGAGTTAAGGTAAAGGACGAGATTCTCATAGATATCGTTGTTAGAGATGAGTATGAGTTGGGTGAGATAGTCTATTTGGTTCACCGATTTGGGCTTCAAAATGGCAGTTGAAAACCTAGGGAAGATTTGGGAATGTTTGGGTCAACGATTGATTTGACTGGATTTTTTAGGGAAACGTCACTTACCTGAGAAGTACAAATAAGGAGCTTCTCAATCCAATTGGTTGGTGAGAATTGAGATGGAAGAACAACTCAATCTCTCTCTCCTTTATACATTCATAATTATATAATATAGTTAATTTTTTTAGAATAAATTATTTTAAAAAATGATAAATTTAAAATATAATTAATTTTTTTTAGAATCCTAAAAAAAATTAATTATATTTTAAATTTATCATTTTTTAAAATAATTTTTTAACTTATGAACTAATATATCATATGACAAAACTCAACATATTATATAATTAAATAATTTATTTTGTTTTTTTAGAGTGTGTTTGGTATGAGGGAAGGGGATGGGGATTGGGGGATTTTGCCCCCTCCTCTTATTTGGATAACAAAAAATTTTAGAAGGGGGAGAAATTTTCTAAGATTTTCTCCCTCCTCCTCTTAACCCTCTCCTCTAAAATTGAGAAAATTTGGAGGAAAAATGTTATATTTTGACTTATATTAATTAACATGCACATTATATTTATTTTTTTTAATACGCCTAGGTTGCCTTCATTTTAAATTTGTGTTATACATTGCATTTTTTATTACTATATACATATTTTTAATAAGAAAAACAAATTAAAATACACATTTTGAAAGTTGCAGGTAAATTTTTTTTATTACATGACAAATATTAACTATCATTTATATGCTACACTTCAAAAACTTTTACATTGACTAGTATCTATTTTATTTTCTATTGATTATATTCTTATATTGTTGATAACCTTTTTTTACATTATTAAAATCTCTCACCTCCCCTCTTATCTATTCAAATAAGGTAAAATAAAATCCTTCTCAAACCCTGATCTCCCCTCCATTAAAATGCCTCACCTCCCCTCCTCACCCCTCCATTGAGCCAAACATATCCTTAACTTTTTCAAAAAAATCAACTAGACCTTATAATTAATATCGGAGGTAATATAAATATCAAAATATATTTACATGTAATATATACTCCATCTTGTCCTAATTATAAGATTAAGTTTTTTTTTGGAAAATCTAAAAAAGTCAATTACATTACTTTCAATTATGTTATTAATTATATGTTTTTAGCCTTTTTTTTTTACTTTTATGAAAATTTATTTTTCATTTTCTTGTTATAATTTTTAGATATCACAATATATGTGTAATATATATAATAAGATTTATGTCATTTTCAGTCACTTCTCATCAAAAATTACTTTTAAACATATCAATTAAACATGTTTTACTTTTATATAAATAACTTATACTATCGTTATTTCAAAGAAAAATTACATTCTGCAATCTGACTTTTAGCCAATTTTATTTTTATAAAACTACGATTATAAATAAATTATTTTTTTAACCATTATTTTAAACACACATGAAAGAAAGTGAGAGAATAAAATACATCGATACGGAGCACTTGAAAAGGAAAGAGAGAGAGAGAGAGAGAGAAGTAAAATCTAATATCTTTTTTTAGAAAAAGCCAACAGAATGGACTATCCCTGTTAGAGAACAGGCATGTATATAATCCGTACATCTCATCCACACACTTGTTCGAACTATTGGCCACTTAGGCCGCGCGAGAAGAAAAGAAAAAGATCTGCAACCATGTACAGTGTCGGTGTCATACACACACGTGTATACACATGCTGGCTCATGGGCTTAATGATACAAAATGTTTAAATTATTTTTTTAATTATTTTACTTTACTTTTTATATACATAACTCCTCATATTTTGAGCTATATACAAATTAGTTAATAGCTTTCCTTAAACTTTTTCATGTGCGAATACATAATGAAACAAGCTAATATTTGAAGAGTAGATAGTAGTATCTGCATAAATACCAGCATAATTTAGGGAGCTCATGATAAAATTTCAAAAGTTGGAAAGATTATCTATATACAATCAAAAATTAATGTAGTTTGAAATCTGGGATCTAATGTTGGGTTATGTGTATATTGAAATAGCTGCATTTTCTCTAATAGAAGATTTAGATATGTACGAATTCTTGTGTACTTAAATTACCTCCATTCAATCAAATTCGTTTAAGCATATTCTAATATTTTTTTAGAAACAAAAATATTATTAGAAAAAGTTGGATAGAAACAAGGTTATCAAACCTGCAAACTTGTGATGTTTAAACTCATATCGATGACGACGTCAAATTGTAGACTCAAACTTTACACTTATAAGAGTTTATTTTTATCAATAATATGTTATAATAGTATATAATTAATTAATAAAATATAAAAATTGACACAAATTTAATTTAAATATATTTAAAATTTGAATAATTATAATTGGATACATCAACAATAATAATTTATCATTGTAATGAAATTATTTTTATAAAATTTATATATAAAGTCATTGAACATAATCAAATTTTTTGTACTTGCAAACATGGTTAAATTTAAGAGTGAGTTAACATTATTTTATAAATTAAAAATGTAAGAAAGATAGACTAGGCGTGTCAACTCATGAGTTAGTTTAAACTAAATTTACAACTAATACAAATTTAAAAGTGATTCGACATGATTTTATAAATTATAAACATATGAAAACGGTAAACTCAAATAACCAACCACAAATTTGATAACAATAGTTAGAAAATAAATTATGAATATACATACACAACTTACATTCTAGCAGCAAGTACAGAAAACACACACACACAAGACTAAGTATCTATTTTTTTAAAAAAAAATTGATTGCATGCTGCAATTTTTTAATTCTTAAAATAGTGCATCCTAATTAAATATATTTTTGGAATTATTACATTGACGTCCTAAGTAAAGAAATTAATATTAAAAAGATTCCTATTGACAAGTAAGGAGTTATTATTGACAAGTTGAAGAGTCATATTGACAAGCTAAAGAGTTAGTTGGAATTTATCAAAAAATTAAGTTTTTTACTTGAGACCTCAATATAATTCTCCCTATAATTTTTCCCCTTCTTGTCACACGGTTTGATTTCTCTCTCTCTGTTTTGGTACAATTCGATATTTGAAAATATATTAGTAATTTGGACAACTGGATCACTGCCTGCTATCAGTTATCAAGTGTTCCTGTGGGCGTGTCCATCATTTTGAGACTTTGGGATTGTCCTATATATTGGTCAGTGGGCTTAACTCCCAAGTCCAAACCGTAATAATGCATTTCCAAGTGCGCTTGGTCATAAACTAGTAATCACGTTTTAAGCCATTGGGGTTGGATCTCCTATTGTGACACGACCAATTCAAATTTGAATCCTTCCACTAGTTAAATTGTTGAAATCAATTTTATTTTACTTGCGAAAGGCACTGATTTTTCCCTTTTACATAATGCAAAACAGAATCAGACCAAACCAAAAGACACTTGAAAGAGTTGCAAATAGAATATAGATATATGTTTAGTTTTTATGTTATTTCAACTCTTCTCGTATATTTATCTCAAACATAGTAAAAATACTTTTAAAAGTTAAAATAAACCGATAGTAATTATGTCAAGTACATAAACATATGCTGGTTTTTTTACTAGCCACTGGGTTGGAGAAAATCATGTTTAAAGCACATTGACCATATATTTGGATGGATGAAAGAGTGAGATGAAAATAGAGGGTAGGGATCACTAGGAGATTTCCCTCCTATCATTCTATCTCCTCCTAATTCTCTTGTCATCCAACCATAAGGTAAATGTGGGCATTTTCGTACATTGAATTTTCACTCTACCAAGCCACTCTAAAGACCTATTTGGTATGAGGGATTTGGAAGGGAGGGGAAGGAGGAGAAAATTTTTATAAGTTGAATTTTAAAAAATTAGAGAAGTGGGGTTAAAAGTTTTTAATTGTTTTATTCATATTTTTATATATTATATTTTCTCTTTATTAAAATTTTATAACCCCACTTCTTCAATTTCTTTAAATTTAATTCCTAAAATTTTTATTTTTCCTCATTTTCCCTTCCCTCATACTCAACAGGCCTAAGAGAGAAACAATGGCATGCATAGATGTCCTATTCACATCTAAAAGAGATATCCAAAATGGAAGCCCACAACCATACACTAGTATCTTTTTTTTTTTATATATACAAACGATCCCATTTTAAAAGTCTTGATACATTTTATATTGACGTTGGTTAATAATAGATCGTGTCCTAAATTAAAAAAAAAAACTTAGTTAAGAAGTTAATTTTAATTCTAAATATATATGACCTTTTTTGTACAATTTGTTTCTGTTTTTTTTTTATACATAAAAGAATGAGGGGATCCCCTCAACCAGCTCCTCGCATTACATCTATACCCAAATTGTACTCAACCTCGATGATCTCAATCATTCTACCAAATCCAGATGACACATGATGATATCCCGTCACAACATTCAAAGCTTCGTTTGCCATCAAATTAGCAACTTGGTTAGCATAACGAGAAATCTGAATCACCTCCATTTTATTTTTCTCCAAATTAATTTGCCCAACATATAATATGATATATATAATCTAATTATTAGCCTAAGTAGACGATATATACTATAATTATATAATTTATTTAGTATATTTAATTTATAAAATAGTCAATTAAATCTTATATATATTCAAGAAAGGAGCTAGTATAGTAATATTATTAACTATAATTGGTTGGCTAAAGTCAAAATCAAAATCTTAGGGCCTAACCAAAGTGATTATTAATAATGAGATATGATATATAAGGTAACATGAGCTTTTGTATCTACTAGCCTAATACCGTATAAGTATGCATGCATATTGATACAAAGATTCCTACTTGAAGAACAAGCTAAGCGGTGTGATGTGCATGTCTTCGATCTACTCATCTAACCTCGCATTAGATACATAATTAACTACGTTGCATCTGGGGTGCACTTTAATTTGTTATAGGATTATTAATATCAACATGGTACGTTGATTATTATTTCACCCAACTGGATAATTAAATTAATATTAGAAAAGACCCATCCAGAACACCTATCTTGAAAGTCGAAACAAAACTAAATTAATCTAATCAGATATTAATCGATTTAGACTGAAGTGATGAATCGTCAGCTTTTGAGGAAAGAAACAAGTTTAAAAAACTCAGCTCAAGTCAGAATGAATAGCTTATCATCACACGAAAACACAACAAATTAAATAGATTAATCTAAATAAGAAGCTAGATGCCTGTCTCTGATTATTATAAATATCTTATATATTTATTTCGGTTTCGTTTTTTGTCTTCAAGTCCTGCCACGATTGAGAATATATATATAATTTTATATAGTATAAACCTCTAGAATATTTAATCTTGATAAACAGCCTTCAGGCATCATGCATGCTACATCATCATTGTTTACTTTTGGTTGTAAATATAAAATATTATTTTATATTTATCAATCTTTTCCTCATAACAATAATCAGGTGGTTAGGAAAGGGGTTTGGGACGTGAACAAAACAAAAATAATAAAAAAAGGATGGAAAAATTAATTAAGGAAGATAATTATTAATTAATAATGCGGTTTAGAAAACAAATGTTATATGCATGAACTAAGTTAAATAACTTTTAGTCTAATAAAATATATCTCTCCTCGGCTGTTGGCCATTGTCAATTTGGAATTGTATTATCTTCTTGTAGCTGACGCTGGCTTCAAACTTGTGCAACGCAAGAATTAGTCAAATTAAAAAAAGAAAAAAAACCATACACATGGATCAACTATTATTATTCATTTACGTCATGCTTTCATGAAAGGTGTCCTTATAATTTATAAGCCAAGTTGATGACTTTACGTTCGTCATCGATCTCTTCAACCAGAAGGATTTCGGTCTCTCACGTTTCGGAACAACTTCTTCATCTCTTTCATCTTCACTTTCCCTATGGCCTGCTTCTCCGTACTCTTCTGCTCACTTTTCTCTCTTTTCCCCTTCATCGCACAATCCGAACCAGCGATCCTACTCAATTCTTCGCCTTACTTATCACCCACCACGAGCCTCAACTATAAAAAAATGGTTCAGAATTTTAAAGTCTACATCTACAAACCAAACAAACCCTTCAACTATACAACCCAAGCTGAGTCTCTGTTCTACGCTACTCTTCAAAAGAGCCACTTCGTCACCCAGAACGCCGACGAAGCACACCTTTTCTTCATTCCTTTCTCTCCGGATCTTTCCTTGCGCTCCCTGGCTCGTTTCATCGGAAGCTTACGGACGGACTTTCCGTACTGGAACCGTGCCCTCGGCGCCGATCACTTCTTCTTGTCCTGCGACGGGGTTGGGCATGACTCGAACCGGAACGTCGTGGAGCTGAAGAAGAACTCTGTTCAAATCTCTTGCTTTTCAGCGGGAAGAAATGACGGCGGGTACTTCATACCTCACAAGGACTTGACTCTTCCTCCGCTCGTTTATAAGACTCACGCGCCGGCGAAGAGAACTGTGGGGTTTCTTGGTTATGTTAGGCACAGAGCGGTAACGTCGCCGAGTTTGATGGACTTGTTGGTCAACGATAGAGAGTTCTGTGTCGAAACGGAGCCGTCGGATGAGACTACTTTTGCTGAGAGATTGAGTAGCAGTAAGTTTTGTCTGTTCGAGTACGGAAACGACATGTCTTGGATCGGCGAGGCCTTGCGTTGTGGGTGTGTGCCTGTGGTGATAGCTGATCGGCCTGTCAACGACCTGCCGTTTATTGACGTGCTCAGGTGGCGGGAGATGGCGGTTTTCTTGAGAAGTGGGAGAGGGGTGGGGGAGCTGAAGCACGTGCTGAATAACACGTGGACAGATCGGGGCGAGCAAATGAAGGGATCGGGTGCAGCTGCTCATAAGCATTTTGTGTGGAACGAGAAACCAGAGCCGTTAGATTCGTTTCACACGGTGATGTATCAGTTATGGCTTAGGAGGCATACGGTTAGATATGCTAGAGCAGAGTAACACAAGGGAAGTTGAACCCAGACACGTACAGCACCGATTCTTGGACTTAATGATTTTTATTCTCTGTGTTAATGTCATGAAGAGATGTGTACAAGTTTTTACACAGGTGTTTTATTATTTTTATTTTCTTAAATTATAAAAGACAACTATCATTATTCTTTTGTTTTAAGGTATAAGAGACATTTAAATAATATCTTATATTTTGATTACTTTTTTTAGTTTTACCTTTATTTAATATTTATGTATTAATGCTTGTGTTGACCATATAAATTATCATTTTCTATGAGAGAAGAGAGGGAGAAGGCGGAGGGAGAGTGATGAATTTTAATAAAGGTATTCTCTCTCTTATTTCACATCCCTTTATTAATAAAGATATTTTAGTAAAAATGAATATAAATTCTAACATATTTATTGTTTTTAACCGTTATTTTAAATTAAGAGATTCAGTTAAACGTCTCTTATAATTTAAAATAGAGGGAGCAGTAATTTTTTTAAGAAGGTAGATGAATAAGATAATGAAACTTTTTAATTTTTTTTTTTGGGGAAAATGAATCCCCGAGTAATTATAGTTTTATTGAGTTTTGAATGAGGTCCTTACATTTATTTTTTCTTTTTACGAGGTCCTTTAAGTTAACTTAGTTAGATCTATTAGTCTTTAAAGTTTAAATTTGTTAAATAAGAGCGGTGTTAAAATTTCTGTCAAATAGGTGTGAGGCCGCATCTCTCATGCTGATGTGGGAAAATTGTTTAATTTTCAGACATGATAAATATACTACTGTGTTTGTGTGTGATTAATTTATTAAAAGAAAAAAAAGAGAGAGAGATGCAGATCACATTTGGCATAGAATATCTCACAACACCACAACAGCACAAGGGGTGACTTTGAAGGAAGCAGAAGAATTAAATACGAGGAGGAAGTACCAATTGAGCCATTACATACATATATATTCATGCAAGATGATGGGACTTAGCTTAATTTTTGGGGTTGAATAGTCAAAAGATGTATGCAAATAATTTCTTGTTCCTTCTCCTTCAAAACAATATTAAAACGAAGACGAAACAACGCTAGGAGCGATGTGTCTTAGTTTATAAGACGTGTTGTTTTTTCTTTTTTTAATTTTCTCTGTGTTTTTATTTTTATACTTAGATGCTTAATCAAGTCTAATCATAAAAATATGTCCACTTGTTTGTCACCTCATTGCTTCATAATGGATTAATTAACACTCTTAGTTTTTATTTAACAGATTTAAACTCTAAGAACTAAAACATGTAATAGAGTAAACTTAAAAGATTTAATAAAAAAGGGAAAAAAATTAAGAACTTTATTCAAAACTCAAGAAACTACAAGGATTCAAATATCCGTTTTGGATTAACTTTTAAAAATAATTTTTACACTTTACGAGATAAGTATGTGAGAGATGTTTTATCTTGACTCAAAATAAAACCAAACAGACTCCAAGATTCAATTACTTTTTTTTCTTTTTGGCTCATTAATGAAACATTTTTTAAACCAAAAGATTCTTCTAAGAATTGTTTCTTTCGTTTTCCAAGCAATCACCAAGCGCCTCAATATGAATAAACAAATAATAGAAGGGTGCGTGTCGTTGGGTAGTGTGAATATTTTACTACTCCACAATTTATTCACTCCTTATAATAAGTAGTCCGAATATTTTAGTACTCCACAATTTATTCACTCCTTATTATAAGTAGTCCTCCGATATTAAATGTATAATCTAGTTTGCAATGTAACTTGAAGTAAATCCTACGTTTAGGATCGAAGCTATTTTTTTTCTTCCTGAATGAAAATGCAACCATATAGATCAGAGAGATTAATATAATAGACTGTTTGATCTCTTGCATAAAAAAAAAAATCCTCACATCAAACAAACACCCAAAGTCCATATATGCAATTAAGGAGGAGAGAGAAAGCTAGACATAATTGATTAAGCAAGCATAAATTTCCAAATCATCATCATATATAATAGATTGTTAAATGTTACTATTATTAATATTGACATATATATATAACAATTACCGGCCACATCAAAGACAAGGGACCACTATACCACTAGTAGGGAATTGAAGGGTAGAATAGAAATAACAAGGATAAAAGTTTTCAACTCAATTTGGGGATAAGCCTGTATGTGTGTGTGTGTGTATTGGTCCCAAAGAGAGAACATGATAAAAATGGAGAACCCTTAAGGGATCAAGTTTAGTTTGTAGCCACAGGTCTTAATTTGCAGGCCCCAAAAAATTCCCGAAGAGATAACAATTGCTTTCGTTTTTTTTCTTTTAATAAAAATTGGGTCAACTGGTTCGATCGGCTGGTTTTCTCAGTCGAAACGGCTGATTCGACCGGTTCAAGTGGCTATTGACCAAATGAACTGGTTAACCAGTTTTTTTGCCAACCAGATTGGACCAGGGGCCAGTTCCCGATCCAACCGGTTGAACCGTATGATCCGATTCGGTCTGATTTTTTTTATAATGGTCGAAACTTTCCTCATTGAGAACAGATGCCGCCATAGGCCAGCGGTGATATTTTGTAAAAGATTATTCAGAAAATAAAAATATCCACATATGTCATAGCATAAATATATTTCCTTTTATTTTTTTGCTAACAAGAATAAATCCCTAAATAATAATATATGTTTCGATGTAGATAAAATAAGAGAGTAATGCACAATTGCAGAGTACAATTTTATTTATTTTATTTTTTTATTTGAGATATATGGAGGGCTATTTAAGAATTAAGAAATACATGTCAACCACTATTGATGGGACCGCGCGGACTGTGAACACTATACTTGTATATTTTTCTCTGGGCACTGCGACGACGTATTCATGCGAAAACCCCAAAAACCCCCAATCAGGTGCTCCCCCGGTCCATGTACGTTTTCAGACTCACCATGATTATTGAATAATGACCGTTGGATCTCGCACCCCATGTCACAGTTTTAGAAACAGTATTTTCTATTCTCATTATCTTTCTCATAGTCTCATCCTAGCTATTAAATTATGAGAAAGAAAATCTCTTTATTTTTCTCTCTTATAATCTAATGGCTAGGATAAGACTATATTAAAAAAAAAAAAACAATGAAAGAAATCTGACCCCTCCAGCCAACCTTCACAATCCTCCGTATTCTAGTGCTATATCACACAAGCAGAAACCATTCAATAATTAATTGCCCACAAATAATTTCAGTAAGGATGTACAATTTTTTACTCTTTATTTTTTTTACCCTGCTTATCCTGGGGCACTCGGCTTATTTGAACTGTTTAGATTTAATTTTTTTTAAAAAAATATTTTTACTTGATAAAAAAACTAAAATAAAAATAATCTCTTAACTAACAATTTTTTTTTAAAAAAAAATTAAAAATAAATATATTTAAACCATCCAAGTTTTATCTAGACAGTCCAAATAGAACGAGTCGTTCCCTTTTTCACTTCTCCACGCAATACCCTTTCTCTTCACCCCCTTCTTCACGTCTCCTTGTGAGAAACGTTGTTATGATATCCATATAATGGTAACCATATGAAATATTGGAACTCAAGTTTTTAAGTTTTCAGCGGGTTGTTGGAATAAATTTTCTTTTTTCTTGTAGACTAGATGACAATTAAGGGATAATTGAGGGAAAAATGTTGGGCCTCACTTTTTGTTGGAATAATTAAGGGAAAAATGTCATGGATATGTATTTATGAAAATCATTGCGTAATATTGTTTTTTTTCAAAGGTGTAATTATGTTTAAAATATAGCACTTAAGATATTTCTTGGTAAGACTTAAGAATTTTGTTTAAAATGTTTTAAAAAAACAGATTGATAAATTTTCTTACAAATAACTTAGTCATGATTTTTGTTTTTTATATGATCAGAAGACAGTTTATATTGACATTCATGAAATTTTCATTTCAGACCCCTCTTTTAAATTTTTTGTGCAGAAATATGTTATTAATTACATAGATATATGTTATGGTTTGTTCAATTGGCAATTGTTGTCAAAGCAGAATGCCTAAAAACAAAGATGTAGCGTGTTGGAATACTACTTCCACTAAGATTTTCATAAAAGAATTTGTTGAGCAAATCTATAAGCAATAATGTTGATGTGACTTTATTTTTATCATTAAAGTAGTTAATTAACTAGGTCTTAATTAATTATGTAGTTTAGGGTCAACCTATGTTATTTTTCCAAAAAAACAATATGTGAATTTATTTAGAATTGAGTTTAGATTATAAATGATGCAATGGAATTAACCTAAGTTAGAATGGAAAACACTATTACCTAAATGTGATTTAAGTAACTAAATGAAATATGCAATAACTCTAAATCCTATATGAGAATGAGAATATAATTTTGGGGGTTTTGACTTTTTATGAGAAGAATAAATGAAAATATTAAATAAAGAAATTAATTAAAAATGAGATTTGATTCAGTTATGATGAAGGGAGCAACCCAAGATTCACACGGAGTTAACTTTATTCGCCAAAATCAATCAATTAATTAGACCAAATGGATATTTAAAATTGTTGGAATTAACATAATTTAATCACCTAATTGAATATGGAAACCCTCAAGTTCATAATATTTAATCTTTTAGAGAATTAAGAGCTGGCTAATTAAATCCATTAAAATCAATCACAAATAATTTAAAATTAATTTAGAAATTATATTTACAATTGTCTAATTAAACAACTAAATAATTAACCACCTAATGAAACAATCAAGAGAATAAATCCAATCGACAACCAAATTAATAATGAAAACTCAACTAATAACTCAATTGACACTTAAAGGTTTGCAAATAAAAACTCCGTCAAATGTCTTAATATAAATCAATTCAAAATATTAATCCAATTCAAAAAGAAATATGTATATAATCTAAAGCTAGATTGTTCTCAATAAACACAAATTCAAAATTACTTAAAACTATATAATTTAAAGTTTTGAATCAAAATAATAATTCAAAACTACACACTATTTGTAGTATTATATCTTGTTAAATATTTTTTTCTTTATTGCATTTCATTAATCAATAGTACTGTTCATAATATTTTATTAAAAAAGCAATGAAGAAGGAGGGGAAATCTTTGGGTATCAATTTAGGCCCATCAAAATTTAAGCAGTCCAACAAAATTTATCCATTAGGTCTTTATAAAAATTTTCTACATTAATTTTGCACCATTGGATTTAATATTTTTCTTATCCTGCAATAATTAAATAACATCGTGATCTATCATATAACTAAAAATATTAATCTATCATAAAATTAGAAATTAAAATATTATCAATTTCAACGCAATAATATATAATTAATTCATATTTATATTATCTCTTAAAATTAGCTCATTATCCAAATATTCCCTAATATATCTAAATTAGTCTAGAATAATCCCCAAATTAATTAAATAAGGCAGGATAATATATATAAATTTATGGTTTATCAAATGTATTGAAAATGCATTTACAAGGAAAGTGTGGGACTGCAATAGCACCAAATTTACAAAGAAGACACGTTTATCATACACAAAGAAACAATTTAAAAACAAGTTGGACAACTTGAAGAAAGAGTGGAAAGCATAGGATGATTTAATCTCAAAAGAGACCGGCCTTACGTTTGATTGGTCAAGGAACATGGTTATTGCTAATAATGAGTGAATGCAAGAGAATCCCACAATGACAAGTACAAGCAGAATGACCTGAGGTTCAAGAAAGAGCTACATATAATATTTAAAGATGTTGTGGCATCGGGTGAGAGTACGTTGGCACCATCTGCTACACCGAAGCCAATATATCTAAATGAAGATCATGTGTACCGACCTACTATTGACTTAGAAGAAGGGTTAGGTGACAATAAGGAAGACCTTATAGGTGCTAACCCTAGAGGCAACGTGGGAGTAAGTGATGATTTCCAGGGGTTCAAGTTGGGCATGGGCACTCCTCCTATTACGTTGATTGGTTCTGGAAGAATCAGGAAGGAAGAAAGAGTTGAGTGGCCCTCAAAATCCAAAAAGAAGAAATGCCTGTCAAGTCTACAACTTGCAGATGCTGTAAGCACCATGGCATCTATATCTAAAGAAAGGGTGAATGCCCTTAACAAGATATACACTAACGATGCACAGATTCATGAGGTTATCAGTGAAATGATTACAATACCGAAACTTGAGGAAGACTCTAACTTTAGCCTCTACTGTTGTAACATGATAATATATCTACTGCCTTGATTGATATACTTAGCATTAATGAAAAATCGAGCAGCCTTGTTATGGTGGTTGCGGAAACAATCTTATGTATCACCATAGTATCAAGAATTATGGATATTATCATATTTCCATATCTGATGATGTTACCGCTTAGATGCTATTTTCATAATTTAATATGATCTTGTCCATCACAGAGATTGCGAAGCCAATGGCAAGCTAGAGAAAACAAAGGAAGGCTCTGACAATTTCCCTCATACATGAAGAGTTGGAAGATTATTAACTAGTTGGTCGAGCGGTGGTTGAATGCGTCCAGCCTTATATAAACAAATAGCCAAGTAGGACTAGTTAGCAAATAGGCATAAAGTTGGTAGCAGAGGTTTTGGAAAGACATGATGCAGTATGTCATGAAAAATTTCAAGTGGAAAAACATGCCTTCTATAACTTACGCGCTAAATTGGTTGAACATGGGTAACGGGAGACTAAAAATATTGTAGTCAAACAAATGGTTGTCATGGTCCTATATACAGTTGGCCACACACAAGGAAACAAGCTAATACAAGAAAAGTTTCAATATTCAAGAGAAACTGTCAGTAGAGATTTCTACTGTGTGTTATAAGCTCGTTTTAATCTAGCTAGAGAAAATATCAAACCAATTGATCCAAAGATTTATTATTGTCACCCAAAAATAGAAAGTGATCAGCGATATTACTCTTATTTTAAGAATGCAATAGGAGCAATTAATGGAACTCATATTTGATGTGTGGTTAGTGCTAATGAGCAACCCAGGTATATTGGGTACAAAGGATATCCCACGCAGAATATTGATGTTACCCTGCAGTTAATTAAACTAGGTTTTAAATAAATATGTAGTTTATGGTCGACGTAAGTCATTTTCCCAAGAAGCAACTTGTGGATTTCTTTTAGAATTGAGTTTAGATGATGAATGATGCAATAGAATGGACCTAAATTAGAATGGAAGACTATTAATTAAATGTAATTAAACTAATTAAATGGGATATGCAATGTTTCTAAAACCTATATGAGAATACGATTACAATTTTGGGGGTTTTGTTTTTATGAAAAAATAATAAAAATATCAAGCAAATATATTAATTTAAAAGCAATTCAATTATGATGATGGGAACACCCTAGGTTTCACATGAAGTTAACTTTCTTCATCAAAATTAATTTATCAAACCAAAGGGAGATTGATAAAATGGTTAGAATTAACAGAATTTAATCACCTAATTAAAATATAGAAAACACTCAAGTTCCATAACACTTAATACATTAGAGAACTTATAATGGATTAAGCGCAAGTTGATTAAACCCGTTAATATCAATCACATAATCCAAATCAATTTTAAAATTCACATTTACAATTGTCTAATTAGAAAACTAAACAATGATAAACTAAATTGACAATCAAATTGATAATGAAAACTCAATTAATAACTTAATTGATAGCCTAAAGGTTTGCAAATCAAAATTCTATCAATAATTATAATATAAATCAATATAAAATATTAATCCAAGATATGTTTACAATATAAAACGTTCTCAAGAAATACAATTCAAAATTATTTAAAACTAAATAACTTAAAATAATCTTGAATCATAACCATAAATGGGAAGAAACTCCCTTAAAAGTCTAACCTTCTCCATATTCCTTCAAAGTTGTCTCCCAAAAGAAGTTTAAGGTGCCATGACTAATTTCTCTTCCAATTGCTTCACGCACACCGTGGCCATTGATGAACGAATAGGTGAAGATGTGGATTAAATGGATATTGAGAGATTTGTGATGAGTATGTGCGTGAATGAGATAGATGAGTGGTGGGAATGGAGGCAATGGAAGGGTTTATGTGAGTGGGAAGGGTTTGGTGAGTGGCGTTTCACGTGAAAGAGGCAATGGAAGCAGAATACACGAGCGCTCCAGCAGCAATTCTAGGTCTCAGTTTTCTGATAAAAAGTGGTGGTTAGGTGGAGAAGAAGGGAAAGTTTTAGGTTTATGATTTGAATCCATTAAAATTTAAGTAGCTTAATAAAATTTAATTATTAGATTTTTTTAAAATTCTAAAGTTAATTTTGTATCATAGGATTTTTTGAAATGTCTTTCATTATTCTGTATGAATTAAATGAGATTGTGATATACTCCCTCCGTCCCAAAATATAAAAGACAACTATCACTCTTACTCCGTTTTAAAATATAAGAGACATTTGAAAAATGTCTTATACTTTAATTTTTTTTAGTTTTGCCCTTATTTAATATCAATGTATTAATACTTGTATTGACCATTAAAGTTATTATTTCCGAAGAAAGAAGAGAGGGATGGGGGAAAGAGAGTGATGGACTTTAATAAATGTATTCTCTCTTATTCTATATTTCCTCATTAATAAGGGTGTTTTAGTAAAAATGAGTAACAATTCAATAAGGGTGTTTTAGTAAAAATGAGTAACAATTATGACATATTTATTGTTCTTGATCGCTACTTCGAACCAAGAGATTCGATTAAATATCTCTTATATTTTGCGACGGAGGAAGTATCATATAATTGAAAATATTAATTTATCATAAAATAAGAAATTAAAATATTATCAATTTAAGCTGAATAATGTCTAATTAATTCATATTTATTTTATCTTTTAGATTGAACTAATTACCAAATATTATTTAATAAATATAAGTTAGCCCAAAATAATCTCCAGATTAATTAAATAAGGCGGAATAATATATGTAAATTTACGATTTATCATGGCTGTGTGTAATTGAGATATATGCTTTACTTTTATGTTGGTGGGATGGGAAGGCACTACACATGATTCTCGTGTGTTCAACATTACTCTGTCAATTCCAAATTTGAATTTCCCCCATCCACCTCCATTATGCCTTCAAAACCTTAAATTTAATAACTATTATTCTCGTCACAAAAGCTATTAAAGTCACATTATTATCAAATTTGGTTTACTTTTATCGGGAAGTATTATTTGGTTTATTCGGGTTACTCAACACCGGTTGGATATGTTAGTCCGTATAAACGTAAACATTATCACCTTCCATACTTTAGACGACAACAAGCATTTGCAAATTATAAGGATATCATTCAAGTTTGAGGTGAATTATAGAACGGACGTTTGGAATATAGAAGAGTAGGTTAAATTATTAGATATTATGTCCTCATACACATTTGAAACATAAGTCAAAATAATTTGTGCAACGATGACTCTACATGATCTTATCATGCGAATTTCTCAAACTGATATGGAATTCAAAGAAGGAGAACTATTAACTAGCAAATAGCACTCCTGAAGACAATTATCATCAATTTCATGGAGTATCATCATCAAATACAAGTTCAACACAAATGAACGGTATTCGTGACAATTAGAGACTAGAGACTTTTCATCCCATCATAAATGAACACTTAATTTCATCCCATCATAAATGAACACTTAATTGTGACCATATGGAAAAAATGATCTCACTTCAAATATTATGTAATTATAAAATTTTAAATACATCACAGTTTTTTTTAATATAAAACTCTCAAAAAATCTATCATAAGTTATTTTTTCACTTATCGTCCAAATATGTTTCTATGTGAACAAAAAAAAAAGTAACTTCTATTACTTCTAATCCAAACACTAAGTCAAAAAATAACTTCCTTTTTCTTTTTTAAAATTGCTTCTCATAAATTTCTTATTAAAGTTTCTTTAAGTCGGGCTTGTTGGAAATAACCATTGACACCTTTTCAATTGGATAACGTGAAACAAACCATAAATTGTGTTGGGGAAGTGGACGGCCAGCTTATCAGCGTTTAAAAGGATTGATCAATCAAACAGAAACTAGAATTAAATCAAATTTTGAATTGATCAATCAACAGACATGCACCCATACAAATTTGCAAAAAAAAAATCATTTCTATACATTTTCAACGTCCTAATCTAGCAACAACGAATTTTCCTCATTTCCCTTTAATATTTTTCTTCAATCATCGCATCCTAAACTTCTAGACACCTACACCAGCCCATACATTAAACATCAATTTGTCAATGGAACAAACAAATCCCACACAGGATAGAAGGGGACCAAAAGAATTACAACTTCATCAACTAAAGTCAGAGCATTTGCCGGAGCTGCTGAAATTCCTGACGAAGCGATTTCACTTCTTTCATCAACTCAGCTTGGTTCTCCAGAATGGATTTCATCACGTTAAATGTCTCCGCCTGTCAAATGTGGCTATTAATATGAGACGAAAGTAATTGGAGATGATAAAAAAATGGAAAAGAAATTTCAGACACGTACCTCCTGTAGATGAAACTGCCTTAACATTTCAATATGAAGGTTCCTCATATCCTCATGAATGGGTCTCAGATGCGAATCTAGAGTTTCTTCCAAGGTCCGTTGAAATAGCTGAAGTGTAAATGAAGAACCTTGTGCATCTAACTGAGACACTTTCTGTTGCGCGCTTACACCCTATTATAAAATATCACATCAATACACAGCATAAAGAGGCAAAAAATATATCCACTGGGTTCTGTGACCAATATGAATCTAAATTATGAGCTACACCTCAGAAATGACATAATATATATCAATGAAGCACACACATGACCTAAGTTTTATGCTGAGACATTGCGGAGGAATCCAGGGTGAATGAATAGAGATTAATAATCCACACAGTCTAAAAGAAACTTTGGTCATGTGCGTGTTTCATTGATCAGGATGACGAAATAGAGATAAATGCTCTACAGAGTCTAATAAAAACAATCAAACAATAGCATCTGCAAAGCAAACATGAGAAATAAACAATGCACAAATTTCAAAAAACTACATACATTAGCAGGTAATATAGAGGTTGGTTCTGTTGAAATTGATGCATCAGACTTCTGCAGCAAGCTATATAAAAGTTCTTCTCTGGTTTCTGCTCCAGATTTTTTCATCTTGGGCGATCCTACTGAAAGAGATACTCCATCACTGAAGGTTGATGTAGTGCTTATTCTCTCCGCATAAGTGGAAAATCGTCGGGTCAAAGCTAACGTTCGTGGGGAATCTAGGTTAACCTGTCCGATAATGGATTTTGTATTGATAGACAAGGAGTCAGAAGACAAGTGATCAGGCAAACTTAATGACGTCTCCTGGATAGTAGAGACATCTTTGCTGCGTAAATTAGCCAAATTAATGCTAGAAGTTGTAAGAGAAGTAACATCTGATGATGAGGAAGCCTGCAATGCAGAAGACATTGATCCAGCTGTCTGAACACCAGAAGCCAATGTCCCAAAACGAGAAGGTGCATTGATGGATTGACGAAGGTAGGCATATTTTTCAGATAACCTCTCACCACCCCAAGCTTCTGGAGGAGTGATTGAAGAATTTTCATCCTTTGAAGATGGGACAGCAAGTGATTCCACAGGTGGAAATGAAGATCGAGTTTCATCCTACACAAATTTATAAAGCAATATATTAATTTCAATATAAGTAACCTCACTTGATTGAACTATGCTGAGGAAGAGCAATGAAGGATTCGTGCAAGATGTGTAGCTTTTATTAAATCCTGAAAATTATTTTGCTCGAGAGTGAAAAAACAAAGAACTGGAGATTAATTTGATGAATCAATTTATAATGCTTAACCAATGCTCTTAAACACCATGCCTTCTTTGCAAGTCACAAAATTAAAATAAACCAAGACCTCAAATCTTTTGAGGATCATCCTCAAGGTACGTCAAATTTTTGCCAGGAATTTCAAAGAAAGGAAAAGAAAGTATAAACATGTGAAAGAAAGAGTAGTGACTATGTAAATAAAATGCAGAATAAACAAACTCACAACAACCACGCCCACAGGTTAGAATGATACAAAGACGAATGATGTTTCAAAGTAAAGAATTCCAACTATTCATTTGCTTTTGACAACCATCCTCTCTTTGCATTCAATATTGGGAAATTCTAGCAATATGCATCATATAGAGCAAACTAAGGCCACATGGAAACAAGAACCTGCTTGGAAATTGAGCCAGATTTCCAATCAAATATTGGATGATCAATGCCGCCCTCCTCTGTATTTGGAAATCGTCTACTAGATGAAGGAAACAGCATTGATGAAGGTTTCCTATCTGCAAATATGTTATCCTTCTTTGCTCCGTTTTCATCCCATAGTGAGGGTGTTATTGGTTGAACATCCACAAGAGGGGAGAAAACCTCCATATCATCTTTGAAGTTATAACTAGAACGTGGAGCATTTAGCCGTGAAAGATTTCCACCAGGCCATAAATGGCTTCGATGTGGTGTTTCCTCTCCACTAGATACATTTAGCATGCTTGATGCCAATCCACTGCTAGATGATTTAAGTGAAGATACTTCAATGGGGGAATTTAGACGGCCAGAATTCCTAGAACTTGACACTACAGTAGATAGAGAAACACTTGATGAGGTTGCAGAAGGTAAAGGATCTGGCATAAGGATGGAATCTTCAACTGCATCTCCCACAAGTGCAGTCTCAACAGTGCAATTAGCTTCATTAACACTTACAGGTTTTGACCTTTGCCAGCATAAGCCGGTAACAGCCTGTTTTACAATATACATCATTAGAGCAAAAGTTTGAAAGCATAAATTCATAAGCTAACTTAAGGGAATAATATAAAAAGGGGCTGTTATTCCTGTTCTGATAAACATTCATGAATTATAGAGGGACAAATAGGCCATAAAATAAACAAAAAAATACATTACAATCAAGCCCCCGGAGGCTGCTGATCCTTGGGCATAAAGTGGAAAAGAAAAATATCTAAAAGAGAAATAAAAGAGGACAAAATAAAGGGAATAAAACTATACATGGGCAAAAGTTAGTAAAGAGCCAATGGAGGCTCTAATAACAAGAGAGATTCTTTCTTAATGATGTGATAAGTTGACCATTGCTGATTGTCAAATCATTGCACATATTTAGGACTAATTCTCTGACCTGATCATATCATCAATGACATTAATGAAATATTCAAAATTAATCAAGGGGTTTAGCCATCAATCATATCTTAATGATGTCATATGGCTCCTTAAATAGCCTCAACAGCTCTTTGCCCTTTTTATGATCATCCCTCCATTTATTTCTGTAATTTTGTTTCCTACAAGGTACAGCAAATTGAAAACCCCATAGCAGTGTCTTCAGAACCATAGTCATACCTGTCAGTCAGACCAGAGTACAGGAGAACTGGCCAATTGTCTTTTCTAGTTTCATCTATGGATTAATTCTAACCCTTTGAAGGTATAATTTCAAACTGCCACTATTTTAAACAGGTTCACTTGACCAGCTTATGCATATCTCACACACTTCTCTTCTGCACCTAGAATATTTATAGACCACAAAGCACTCGGCTTTTATTTCTGGCCAGGAAGGACTTTCAAAAAAACTTTTTCCCCCTTCTTTTGCACTTCACATCTCCCTCCTTCAATACATAAAGATTTTGTTCTTCTGTTAATAAATAGAATTATTTTAAGTTTGGTTAAAGATATTATACTTTCACTGGATAAAACTATAATTATTTATTTGTAACAAAGTTTATAATCTAAATTTATATCATGAATGAAAAGTTGATAAAAATAATCAATATATTAGTGATCTTATGCTTAATTAAATCTTGGATAAATGCATAGTATTTGTCATTGTAGTTCACCAAAAATAATAGTATATTTTAATTATTCAAGATGAACAGGTGCCACCTTATTAATTAGTAACCCCAACTGAAATGTTACCCTAACCTGGCCCCAGTTCTGATAGCTATGTATAGCAGACACAAGAGAACTAATCTTGCAGGCGGTTCCTACCATTCACTACCACTCAGGATCGAGAAAATACTCATATTCAGCCAAATCTGTAACTTAAAGTAGCTTCTATATCATGCTAATTTCTCATTCATCATTCACCAGGCAACAACAAAGTGACTCCATAATTGCAAATATAAAGTTTTTAACGGGCAAATAATTACCTCCGAGCTACCATAAGCATGAAGAACAACAAAAGGCTGTGGTTTTCCACGAACATCATAGAAAGCAACCCTACCATTGCTTGTTGCAGCTGCCAGCATCCATCCATCATCCCTAAAGGCCATTGAAGAGAATGGTGCCTCGTAAGATATACAAGATGCTGGTCTTCTAGAACCAGTGTCATAAGTATATAATTTTTTGTCAAGACCCACGCTAGCAATTATCTGTCAAAAGGAGAATGGGGTCAGGAAGAAGAGTACCAGAACTATTTGATCGTCTATCCTACTGAGAGATTTATGACTCCCCAGTAGGATAAACAGTATCCCCATGTATATTTGAATACAATCAAGCCATTAGAAATACAACCTTGTCATTGGACGGAGAGAAGCTAACACCAGCAGTTGGTGCAGAATGTTGCTTCAACCATGAAACCTGTTATAATTTTTTTCCAAAACACACATGAAAACCAAATGCAGATGGTCAAAAATACATTTGAAGATTCAGTTGAAAATAAAGCAATAATTGAAAAGATCATCAGCAGGATTTTTTTTTTCTTTTTTCCTTTTTTTGTTACATGCAATGCTACAGGCCCAAGATGAGGTGACTCTTTGTATTCCTAGCATACCAAATTAATTAAGAAATGCTACCTCCAGTATTAAATATAAGACCTAGTTGACTTTTTTTTGGAGAGGTTATGGAGGCTAAAGAAATTATTTAATCATATGATATGTTGTGTAAAATTAAATTATATATCAGTTTATATAAGGCAAACAGATTAGTTTGGAGAAAAACGATAAACATAAATATTTTAAAGTAATCTAATTAGCTTCCTTAATTTCTGCAAAAAGGTCAATTGGGTCTTATATTTAGGACAGGAGGTAGAATAAGTTTAATAATTAGATTTAATGGTACAGAGGGTATAAGGAAAAGATGCTACAAGTGAGTTATATAGCTAATCTACATGGAGGATACCTGTGCATTGTTGCAACGAAATTGGCAAAGTGAAATTCCAGTGCAAATTTAAATATACGAATTCCACATTTAACTGTTGCTTTACTGAACAACTGATGGCATACGAGTTTCTATATCACTTAGGTATGCGTGTGTTAGACACACAAAAATAAAAAAAAGTGTAGAAAGGGAGAAGATGAAGAGAGACGGGTAAGGACTGAAAAGGGATAAAGATACTCAAAGACTCATCATGCACCAAAATGAGTTATAAGAAAACAGCTATTGGTTAAAGAACCTAACTCCCCAAACTCCCTTGACTATTCTTATTTATTTTACAATTTTCATATCAGTGCATGCATAAGCTACTTGATGGAAGCCCCTAGCAATACTACATGGGAAACTGCTTTTAAGATAAAGAAACTGTCTATCGAGTACCAACTGAAATGGTATTTAATTATTGCAAAATGTTTCAACATATGGTATGTGATATAGAAAAGAAAAATTGCATACCTTGGGGCTCCGACCAGTTGTATCCCACAGATGAACAGTACCATCATCACCAGCAGTCACCAATAGGTGACGACTGATCCGAGAATAATCAAGAACTCGCAACACCTGATCTTACAATTTTAAACATAAGTGGTTAACAGCCACTTCAACTCTGAAAACAGAAAAACTTAAAAAAAAAATTACTAGAACTTAAGAGGCAGAGAATTCAAAAGGAAAAGAAAAGAACAGAAAACCTGTTCATTGGGGTCTTTGAGTTCGGCAGCCCTTGCCCCAGAAGCCAGGTTATGAAGTATAAGTCCCCCACTAAGGCTGATAGAAGCCAAGTGTTCATCTTTGCAATTGTACATTACACCTGTAATAGTGCTTGTATGACCTCTCAACCATTTAATACAGCGCTTCCTTTGCAAATCCCATATCCTAACAACTTGACCACTTCCTCCAGAGCATAGATATCTGGAAGCCTTGTTACTGAAGCTGATAGCCATTATAGACTCCTGCACAAATTACAGAGTTGCATGAATTAAACCCTGAAATAACAAAATATTGATTGATTAGGCAGAACTTGAGTAACTTTCAGGACCAATGACACCAGATAGTGACTATAATAATTGCAGAATAAAAATAGCTGATAACAACAGGCTTGATTAAATGCGA
This sequence comes from Acacia concinna, assembly GCA_037177275.1. Lineage (NCBI taxonomy): Eukaryota > Viridiplantae > Streptophyta > Magnoliopsida > Fabales > Fabaceae > Acacia > Acacia concinna. The sequence continues at coordinate 14,378,724 of JBAGKO010000013.1, forward strand.
TACAAAGCCTGTAGGGAACCTTGAATGATGCCACATTATCTCATAGCTCTTAAAAGTTGGAACAAACTGCATTAAAGGAGGCACATCAGTATCATACAGATACTGATGGCCAACTTCAAAATTCACCTCATGCATAAATTCTATTCTCCAAGGTTAAAGCCTGTTTCTAGAACTAAAGGTTGTTGGACATTGTAAGAAAACTTGTGTCAATTTCCACATACACTAAGTGTATGGTATAGAGTCAAGACATTGGTGATTGTGTGGATTTCAATTCCTACCTCCATAACTTCCAACCACGAGATGTTCAAAATATGTATGGGAATGGAAGACAATTAAATCAAGCTGCTTTAGTTTTCATTCTTACAATCTTCAAGTATCACTCATCAGAGAAAGCTAAACTACAATGACACAAAACACATAATTTAGCTATTTTTTGCACTTTTTTGGGGGGAAGGGAGTACCCTACAACATAACTTATTTCCATACTGGCTGTTTACAATTTCAGATAGAGAACGATAAGGTTCATAACCATGAAACGTAACTAGAATCATTTGACTTTGACTTAGAAGCTTGATTATTTCTCTGAACCTTTACTCTTTTGATGCGATGTTCCTTTTTGTTCAGAATTCATTTTAATTTAGGCGTGATGAGGAACAGACTGATCTACCAAACAGTAGACATTACCTCTATGTTGTCTCCACTATCAGTACCAGCTACAGGAATGGTACCCATGCTCTGACCATTTTTATGCCACAACGAGATCTTCTTATCATCTCCAGCACTGGCCACAACTAAATCTGTTAACAAAAAGTTCAATTCAAACAATAAAACTTGTTTCGTAAGCCAGTGCGAGTAATCAAACAGCTTAAATTGTTTCTACGGCAATTTAGGAACCACAAAATCAAATGCATCAAACTAAATCAACGCCATTGTTTAGTTCAGTTGCGTTCAATCCGTCCGGAAGTCAAATAAATTAGTACAGAGCAGCAGTTTCTAAAAGATTTATATGGAAAAATTCCACAAACGCGAACCCTTCTGAGAAAAAACAATAATAAAAAAATATGAATGCAGCGTAAAGGAAAGAGATCAAAGATTGACTCACTGGTATGGTTCCACTTCACTGAATTGACTTGGAATCCAGGAGAAGGGGTATAACTCAATGAGCAAGGATCGCCCGGCTTGACCGAGGCATCGAACAACTTCACTGTATCACCTCCACAGGCCGCCAACAACGCCATTGACGGATCCCCAAAATCTACCACCCACTTTAATCTCACTTCAACTATGCTTCCAAAATCACCATTACCATACCCGAATTTTCCCGGATTAAAAAAAAAAAAGCAAAAGAATTCTTTATCAGTGACGACTCTGAGAAAATCTTTTGGGATGGAGTGCAGGGGAATGTGAAACAACTATTGAAATTGGTTTGGAAACCCTACAGAGGTTAGTGAAGATGTAAAAAATTTAAACGCAGAGAAACGTAGAAAGTGAGCGAATGTATGATGCCAAGGATCTGGGAACTCTAGCTCTCAACGATTGTATTCGGATTAACTTTCCCTTCACTTAAATTTGATACTTCAAATGATAATGGGGAAAATTTCAAAAAAAGGCCCTCAAGAGAAAAAAGACGGCTAAGAGCAATAAAACGTGACAATCTCAAATAAATCACTTTTGTGTTTTTTTATTTTTATGTAATTATAAAAATACTATTAAATTTTTAACAACATAATTATCTTAATTTACAATAAGAGTATCTTAATTAACAACAATATAAATATTTAGGTACTACGTATTTATGCTGTGAATTATTTGTACTATTGTTGTTAATTGAGATACTCTTATTGTAAATTAAGATACTCGTGTTATTAAAAATTTAGTGAGATTTTTGTAATTACAGGAAAAAAATTACAAAAGTGAATAATTTGAGATTTCCTCATTTCACTACTTTGACCTGTTTTTTTCCTATTTTGAGTGTCTTTTATTAAAAATTTTCTATTCAGGTAGTCACTTTTGGTTGTTTTATTATTTCTCCTTTTCATTGAGGCAAAAAAAAATCTCCTTTTAATATTTATTTTAATAAATTTCCAAGGTGGGGGGGGGGGGGGGGA
>JBAGKO010000013.1:14384197-14396556 GCA_037177275.1 Acacia concinna
GGGGTCGTCGTGGTGGTAGTGGTGGTAGTGGTGGTAGTGGTGGTGGTTGTGGTGGTGGTGGTGGTGGTGGTAGTGGTCGTAGTGGTAGTGGTCGTAGTGGTAGTGGTCGTAGTGGTAGTTGTCGTAGTGGTAGTTGTGGTAGTGGTAGTGGTAGTGGTAGTGGTAGTGGTAGTTGTAGTGGTAGTGGTAGTGGTGGTAGTGGTGGTAGTAGTAGTAGTAGTTGTAGTAGTAGTATTATATGTATTATGAAGTTATTTTATTATTGAAATTGTCTTGTATAACTTGTTTTATTGAGCAATGGATAGTAATATGATATTATATGAATTTAATGTTGATTTATGATATTGGAAATTTTCTTGATAGTTTGTGAATTTATAATAGAATGCAATGATTTATGATGATTTTATGTATTGAGTATAATTATGTTTCTTGAGTATTGATATGAGAGGGATGGTGGATATGGATCTTATGGGAGGTTATTCTAGATGAAATAAGGGGGTAAAATCTTGTACAAAAAGAGGAAATATGGTGATAGGCTTCTAAGTATACATTGGTTAACCCTTTAGCCCAATTATGTTTTAGTAGGGCTTTGACACCCTGCTAAGGTATTAAAGGGGGAGCCCATGGTCCGGTCTTGTGCTCTGTGGATTTTGGCCTATCCATATCACTCGATTGGTGAGCTTATTGAGTTGAACTACCAGTCAAATGGGTGAATACTAGCCAATGGGTTCAATAAGAGGAAATAATGTGAAAGGAAATAAGGGAGATCAGAGAGTAAATTGTTATGTATTAATAATTGTGTACCAATGTGATAATATGATAATGAAATTATGATATTGTAAATTGATATACCTGTTACCATGTGACATCCTTGATAGTGTGGTGTATTTATAATTGTTCCCACTTAATACCTCACGGGAACTTACTTGTATGCCCGATACGATGGACTATTGGTTGTTGAGGCTTTTGTCTCACCCCCGTTGATTTAACATTTTTTCCAATTGATAGTTCTCGTGAGAGTCCGTCAAGGAAGACTTCGGAAGCCTAAGCTACTTTTATTAAGAGTAGTGCTTCTATCCTTTTTGTTATACTTGATTATTTTATATTGCCACATTAAGGCTCACCTTGCATACTCTAATTTATTTTGAGGATTTGGTTCATGGACTAGATACTTTTGATTATTCTGTGACTGGTTAACTCTTGATGATTTTGGGTGGTCTAGAGGCTCTATGATTGTTTCCAAATTTATGGATCCACCCTTGGTTCGATATAGATATTTTGGTATGAAATAATGAATTGTTTAGTTAAAGTGTTGAACTCAAGAATAACTATCTATTAAGGGTTTATAGAAGTCAGAAGGCTAATTTTATACTTGAATTTCTATTAAGGGGTTTTTGTTCTTGTTAATCATGATATTGGGCTTTATTCTTTTAACCATGATAGTTCCTTTAAAAATTTAGTTTTGAACTTTTCTATCATGGTTAATTCATCTAAATTATTTATTACATTTTATTAACTATAATAGTAGTTTAATGGTAATTTGACAAAACATTTGCTAATTATGATTATATGGAAAGGCTTTTTATAGTATCAATCATCATTAATTGGATGGACTTTTTATTTTTTGTTTTTTTATTTTAAATTTTGTATTTCCCTTTTAAGATGATTGCCAATCTAGGCATCAATCGTCATTAATTGGGTGATTTTTTAATGGGACCTGGGTAAAATGAAGTGTTCATGAGGATACATATAAATACTTTCAATCAATGTTTGGTTTAATATCTATGTCCAAGCTAAAAAAACCAAAAGTTTAGTATCTATGTGGTTTTTTTCCTTAAATAAATCATTAATGTTAGTTTCTTAACATCATTAACTCTTATAACTTTGCTCTTATAGCATTGTTAGCCCATGTATAAGAGTTAATTGTACTAACAAACAAGGCCAAATTAAAGAATTTAATTAGTAGGAAAAAAACATAATAGGTACCAAATTAAAAATTTAGTGAAAATATAAGTACTACAAATAGGTTTCCTTATAAATAATACAAGATTAATTAAGATTCTAGATTGACTCGTGCACTGCTACATTTTCTTTTTGTCTTAATAATATCTTCGACATAAAAATTAATTTAATACTTTCAAATACTAAAATATAATCTCTAAAAAATTTAACTAGTCTTGTATTTTATGTCGAAGATAGTATTAAGAATTAGATAAAGAGTAGTATTAAGAATTAGATGAAGAGTACTAAAAAACACAGAGAACAAGAGCGGAAGAAAGTGCTTGAGGATGCATGTTTAATTTATTAATATGTAGGCACCGCATAAACAACCTCTGGTCAGCACATAAACAACCTTCAGCCATCACTAAATTAACCATTATTCATTTTTGAACAAATGATGATATTTTTTTTTTTTATTACATTATGGCAAGCCGAAGATTGAACAAAATAGACACCTTCAAGGACAGAGACCTGGTGTCATCCTCTATAAAGCTCTTATCAAACATGAAGCGATTTCTGCATCTTGGGTGAACCTGAGGAAATATCCTTATCTGCATGTCATCATCATGTGCCTGCCTTGCCAAAATATCTACACACTCAATGACTTCCCTATACGCATGGGATATTAACACCTGCCAATCCTCATATAGGAGGTGATGAGTATCTGCTATTACATCTCTAAAGGGATGTTCCAACACATTATCCCTTAACAAAATATTTAACGCCTCCAGAGAGCCAGAGAAGACATTAATCTTTTTAAAATTACTCTGCTGGCAAACCTGAAGACCTATTTTAATCGCCAACACTTCAGCGATTTCTACTGGGAAAATCCCAATATGCTGCATAAAACCGAGTACCCAGTTTCCCTTTTCGTCTCTGACAAGTCCGCCTACATTTGCCTGATTTCCCTCCTTGACTGATGCATCAACATCTAGACGAATATACCCAGGAGGAGAAGCCTTCCACTGCGATGTTGATTGTACATTTTCACCGATCAACTGATGTTGGATTTTTCCCTCTGGATGGAAAAGACATCGATGTATAATTTCTTGAGTAGTAGCTGCATGGCCTTGGAAAACCTCTTGACATCTAGCTTTCCATAAAAGCCAGCAGACAAACGAAAAGATTTGTCTCCACGGCCAGCTTCTAAATTGTGCTTTACCTGGTGACTTTGTTACATTCCTGCCAAGCCAAACCTGCAAATAACAATCAAAGAGAGCATGCAATTTATGAGGTTGTATAAATTCTCTCCACACATTCTTAGTTCTCTCACAGTCTCTCAGGACATGAAGCACTATTTCTTCACACTAACACCCTATAAAGGGCATCTTCCAGTAGTTGGAAACCCCATTTATCTCTCTCTGGGAATTAGTCATTAACCTCTCATGCGACACTTGCTAGAGGAAGAATTTAATCTTCTCTGGTACATGCCATGCCAAAAGCCCCCACCAGCCCGATCGGTTACCATTGGAGTTATGTAGAGAGAGAAGATTTTATGCTGACCTCACAGAGAAGTTACCTTCAGATGAATTTTGCCAAATAATTGTATCTTTTTGCTGACTTACCAGTGGATGGATTTTCATTAATCTCCTGATAATCCTTCTATCTACAAACATCCCACCTGCCATCTATAGTCATAAAATCACAAACCTTTTCATCTGGCCGAATGGCATCAAAATTCCTCTCTACATACTCTATAAGAGCTCTACCCAGGGGGTCCACATATCACTCCAGAATCTGACATTTCTTCTGTCCCCCACATTCCAGCCCACTCCTTGAACAAACTTCTCCCAAACATCCGTGATGGCCTTCCAAGTAATGGAGTTATGTTTCATCTTTTCCACACTCGACATTAATCCATCTCCACAATTGTATCAAACCCTTAAACATTTTACCCATATCGCATTAGGCTTGGTTATTAGCCCCCAACATAATTTCATAATAAAAGCCTTGTTTTGATTTTCTAGACTTTTGATTCCTTACCCTCTTGCTTTCTTTTGCTTTAAAATCTTGTGACATGCTATCAAGTGCATCTTTTTTAGCATTTTCATCATGGCACCATAAGAAATTTCTACTTGTTTTCTCTAATTCTTGAATAGCCCCTTTTGGAAAAAGAATAGACTACATTGGATAAGAGGGAAGAGCATATAGGACCACTTTGATCAATACGCTTCGTCCTGCCATTGTTAAATATCTCCCCTTTCAAGATGATAGCCTGGATTTAGCCTTCTGCAAGACGTTACCAAAGATCACATTTCTTACTCGCAAGGTATTAAAGGAACACCCAGGTATTTTCCTAAATTTGAGGTCACTCCTATGCCCAATTCATTACTGAGAGCCAATTTTATATTAAGATGGACATTTCTAGAAAAGAAGGCCTTGGATTTTTGGCAATTGATCGTGTGACCAGAGACATTGCAAAATTTAATCATTGTTCTCTTAATTACATTCATATGATTTAGAGAAGCCTCAGCAAAGAGCAAGAGATCGTCTATAGAAAACAAGTGAGATAGAGTAGGCCTAATGTAGTGAAGTTCAATAGTTTCCATATACCTCCTTCACACTCCTTCTTACTTAGATGATCGAGCCCTTCCATGCACAACATAAACAGATATTGGCTCAAGGGGTCCCCTTGTCTAACACCCCTAGTCGAATAAAAATTATAACCTTCACTACTATCCCAGATGACCTTCATGGTAGCTGTGTTGACACGAGCCATAATAACCCGAATTAGATCAATGTGAAATCCAATTGCCTCCAAAGTGTTTTCCAGAAAGCCCCAATCTAGGCGGTCATATGCCTTCTCCATGTCTACCTTCACAGTTATAAACCCCTTCCTACTAGGTTTAGTACGCATAAAATGTATAGCTTCTTGCGCAATAATAATATTGTCACAACTTGATCTTGATGGGATAAAGCTACATTGTTTTGAACCAATCAAATAGCTCATGATCTTTCTTATTTTGGTAGCCAGTAACTTCGTTATGATTTTAAAACTAACATTACATAGTGAGATAGGCCTCATATCCTTCAGTGTCAAAGGTCTCTCCTTCTTTGGCATATGTACTATATCAGTTTGATTTATAGTACTTTTAGAAAAAGGATTCCAAAATGCTTCTTTAACCAAATTGCATATATTCTTTCCAACTTTATCCCATTAAGCCTGAAAAAAGTGAGCATGTAACCCATCTGGGCCTGAGGCTTTAAAGGCACCTATAGAGAAAGCTGCATTTTTAATTTCAACACTGGAAACCTCTCTATGCAAATCCTCCAATTGCTCTTGTTGTATTATTGGAAAACCATTAGGCCATTCCTCTTTCCCCTAAATAGAATTCTCCTGAGAATATAATTTTTCATAAAATTCACTTGCCATCTGTTTCAGTTCTCCAAGATAATTTACCCACTCACCATTTTCATTTTGTAACACAATAATTTTGCTCTTCTTACACCTAATAATTGTCGATGCATAGAAGTATTTACTGTTCCTATATCCCCATTGCAACCACTGACATCTGGACTTTTGAAACCAAATAAGCTCTTTTTGCAACAACTTGTTATACCCTTCCCATAATTTATTCTCTATGCGATGCAGCCCATTCCTTTCCTGACTTCTCTTACATCTCTCAATACCTTCCAATCTTTTAAGAATTGCTTTTCTTCTTCTTGGAATCTTGCCTATTATGTCATTATTCTATCTTGTAACCATACTTTGAAAGTTTGATACTCCCTAACTCCAATTTGTCTCCTTCCAAGCTTCCTCTACTATCTTAGGAAACTCATCATCTAGCAACCATGCTGACTGAAAATGAAATCTATTATTTCTTGGGGGCAACCTGACTCTTCTCATAGCATCAACACAAGAACATAATGATAAGATTTATATTTAAGGTCATGAGACACCTTTGAATTAGGGAATCTAATTTGCCATGCTATATTACAAAAGACCCAATCAATTTTTTCTTTGATTTGGTCTCCCATGTGAATTGGTTCAAAGGATCAGAAATTTCCAGCAAACCTATTTCATACAATCGTCAAAATCCTTCATCGATCTCACATTCAGTCCCAAACCACCTACCTTGTTACAACTTCGACGATAAGCATTAAAGTCACCCATCACTACTACAAAAATTAATTCTTGTAGCACTCTTTTTTGTTAGAAATGTGACGCTTTTTGAACGCCATAATAGTCTACGCCACTAAAGACTCTTGTGGCGCTCAAGGATCACCACAGGAGATGATTTTAATTTTTTTTTGTTTATTCTCCTGTGGCGCTCTTTTGGATGAGCGCCACAGGAGAGTATATTTATATTTTTTTTTAATTTTTTTTGGTATAAAGCTCTTTTGGCGCCATAGGATTTAAATTTTTTTCATTTTGATTCTTTTTTTTTATATTATAAGGGAAAACCCTACCAAGAACTACCCAAAATCATCAAAGTGGATACAATCAACCAGTCATAGCTACTGATTATTTGAAATCTAGTAGAGAGTTGAATTCCAACCTAACCATAAAACATGAGAAAAAATATTAAAAATTAGTAAAGAAAAAAAATTCTGTAAAACAAGAGAACAAGAAGAAAATAATGAGAACAAACATACAAGATAACATATCATATAAGAGAACAAGAGAATAGGTGGAAACAAAATAAATAAAGAACTATAAAAAGAAACAAAGTTGGAGCAGTTCAACATACCTTTTTAGTGGAGATCAATATGAAGAAGTGAACCTTAAACTCTAATGGAGGTGGAAACATGGAATTGAGAGAAATAACGAAAGAGGGAACATAAACGAAGAAGACACTAAGAGAAAAAGAATAGATAAAATTAAAATAAGAGAGTAAAAAAAATAAGCAGGAGAATAAAAACAAGGGAGGGAAACAAAAAGTAAGGGACTTCCTGTGGCGCTCTTTAAAAAAAACGCCACAAAAGGTCCTTTTTTAATTTTAATTTTTTAAAAATTATAAATAATGATATATCATTAACAATTAAAAAATTACCTACCTATCGGGGCGCTCATTTGAAGAACGCCCCAATAGGGGCTTGCTTCCTTCACCGTGAAGGACTTCCTTCACGTGAAGGAAGAAGAAGGAGCCCCTATTAGGACGCTCCATAGTATGAGCGCCCCGATAGGTAGGTAGTTTTTATTTTTTTTAAATTTTTTTTAATAATATATATTATTTATAATTTTTTAAAAAATATAATTAAAAAATGACTTTTTGTAGCGCTCTTTTGAAGAAGTGCTACAGGAAGTGGAGGACTTCCTATAGCACTCTTGAAGGTCTTTTTTTTTTGAAAATACCTTTTGTGACGCTCTTTCAGGAAGTCCTCTAATTTTTGTGGCGCTCTTTAAAACGAGCGTCACAAAAGGTCATTTTTTAAAAAAATCAACAAAAAATCACATACAAGCTATTACGCTTTTTTTAGAAGTGACATAAAACATGCGCCACTTAAACCTCTTTTTGTAGTAGTGTAGAGAGAAGGAAATCGGACACTAACATGGGGGGAGGTTGATCAAATCACACTTATTAATCCCATTACGAGTCTTATTATTTATATTATGAGTGTTGTTATTTCCGCTACTGAGTATATCAAAACACGTTCACTAATTTAAAATGCAAAATCAGGATGGACTTGTTAATCCCGTTACGAGTCTTGTTATATACATTATGAATCTTTTTATTTCTGCTACTGATTACGTCAAAACATGTTCACCAACTTAAAATGCAAAATTAGGGTAGACTTGTTAATCCCATTATGAGTCTTGTTATTTCCACTATTGTTTATGTCAATGTCAGATATCTCTCTTCTCTGTCAGCATGCATTAGCACAAGTCACATCACCAAAATGCAAAAACTCAGATTCCTCCCACTAGACCAAATTGTCTTTTTCCAATTTCATCAGCTCTTTTTGGGTTTTATAAATTCATATAGTATTTTAATGGAATTTTCCCAAGACTAAATTTCATTTTCACCCAAAGAATGAAATTTCATAATCTTTTGGTGGCCAACTGAAATAAAATTTGTTCTATGAGATTTATGTGATATTTTTCTATCAAAACAAATATTAAACTAATAGGGAGAGGGAAGAGTTGTAGGACCCACAATAAAAAAGGAAGTTAAATCTCCGGCATTGTTATTTTTACTTTCAAATATATTATTTATGTCAACTTTTCACCCCCACAAAAATAGATATTTTTTATAATGCTTGTAACCATATTGTTAACAGATAAATATGCACATTTCCCCTTTTCTTTATTGAACTTTATAGTTATTTTGGGCCTATTTGATAACTTGTTTTGAAAACAGTTTTTTTTTAAAATAGAAATTTTTTTAGAAAGTTGTTTTTACTAAATTGTTTTTAAAAACTAAAAAACAAAAAAAAGTTTTAAGTTGTTTTCTTGTTTTTATTTTTTGATTTTGGATTTTTTAATGATATCACTTACTCACTATTAACATTATATTACTGATAATAAACACCGCAGCCTCGGGGGTGATGGGTAACCTAAAGGAAAGTGGTCTTAGGTCACAATAACAAGGTTTGTGAGAAACCTTGATATAAGAGTAAGGCTGAACCAAAACTTTGCCCTCTAACTAAGTGTGACCCACCTCGATGGTCATGCCATTGATTCTAACAAGGGAGCAGGAAATGATGAAGTAAATGATTCTAATGGGATCATTGTTGATAAGTGGTTTTACTTGAGCCTTAGATTGGGGTTTGCAGCGGGACACTTAATACCTTTTGTGATATTAGCAATAATGAAGAGATCTTGGAGTGACGCTGACTTTTATTTCATGGAAGTGATTATTGTAATTTTTTTTTGTTTAGAAGAAGAATCAATCATGGCTGTAGGATCAAGCCTAGTGGTAGACAATAAATTTAGAGGTATTTGCATTTCTCCTTCTATCTGAGTTTGATGTTTTGTTCAAGGCGATTGCAAAAACCGCTAATGTTGCTGTATTTAATTGAATTTTGTCTAGTACTTGTAATTCCTGGAATTTTGCAACTGGTGGTTTCTTTTGAAGGATGTCCCAACTCTTTATGCTTCTCGCTATGAGATGTCTCTTTTTCATTGTTACTCGCAAGATTTATAAAGCTGGTGACTTTTGTTGCAAAGAGTGTTTGCAAGAAGGTGAGGCTGATTTTGTGTTTGTTTTTTTTTTGGGGGTTTTGAAAATATCATAAATGGACATGATATTTTTGCCCTATGAGAGTGAATTAATAAGGGAAAATGGCAATAAGGTCCCAAGGATTAAACATATATATAAAAAAGTCTCACCAATTCTTTCCCTAATTAAGAGGTCTCAAAGAACTTTTTTGTTTCAAAAAAAATGGTCCTTATAATTAGGACGGGCATGCATTAATGGTCTGAGGTTACAACGACGAAATTGAACCTGTGACCTCCTCCCACTTGGGAGATACCATTACCACTAGGCTATAAGGTCTTGGGTCTCAAAGAACTTTTTTGATGATAAGTTTAAATGTGCAATTACTTGCATGTGCCCATATCAGAGACACAAATCAGAGACCATCTCTTCCTTCTTCACTGTATTTTCTCCATTTTGTCACTTTCTATTTAGCACTCAGCAGATAAGAGGATAACAAAATAGCGGATAAGACCCAGATTGGTCTCTACGAATCCATCTCCTTCTCATGGCAAAGACGGCGAAGAGCATAAGGTTGACGTGGCTAGTGAAGAGCAGAACAAAGGCACAACAAAGGATCCAGATCGATGAGGTGGAAATGGTTGTTAAAGGTGAAAGTTGCTGACGGATTCCACATCATTAAAGGAGCTAGGTAATCCAGGTGATATTCTTCCTATTACCCAAAATCATGTGCATTGTTCCTAAGTTTATTTCTACATAAAAATCCCGTGAATGGACCATTTTGCTATTATTCTTTCATTGTTCGTTGAAGCTAAGAAGTAGAAGTTGTAAGAGAGGGACATTGCTACCAACCTGATATGTGGAAAAAAAACATGTATTATTATTCTTTCAAGCACCGTTTGTATTATTTTCAGGATGTCTAGGAAGAAAAAGAAAGGAACCATAAAGAAGGAGAAATGCATCAAAAGTTGTTCGATTACATATTGTTCACATAAGACTATTACAAGAAGAACAAGAAGAAGAAGAAGAAAAAGGAAGCATTCAAACCTTTTACAAAGGAGAGACAATCCCTTAAAGCAACTTGGAAGACATTAAAAGATGCTAAAAGAGAGAAATATATGAGATTTAGTAGTAATCATGTTATGAATCTATGCAATTATCTTCAATATGTATTAATGGAGATTTAGGTTGTTGTAAGAAGTATATATATGACTTAATTTTGACAAGATAGGATAACTATCATGACAAATATATGCCTTAATTTTAGCAAGTAATTAACAACTTTATAGCAGCTATTAACAACTTATAATGCATGTTTTGACAATTCCAGTTGGACACTTTGACAACTACGTATGCACCTTTTGACAACTTCATTTGCATGTTTTGACAATTTGTAGTGCATATTTTGATAAGTTCACTTGTACATTTTAACAGTTTATGAGGACGTGATGATAATCACATGTGCAAGTTTTGACAACTTCAACACATTTTGACAACTTGTAATGTATGTTTTGACAAGCCTACTTAGACATTTTAATAACTTATGAGGCTGTGATGACAATCATATGTGCATATTTGACAATTTCCTTGGCACGTTTTGACAACTTTTAATGCATGTTTTGAAAAGCCCACCTGGATATTTTAACAACTTATGAGGTCATAATGACAATCACATGTACATGTTTTAACAACTTCCTTAGCATGTTTTGACAACTTGTAATGCATGTTCTGACAAATTCACCTGGACATTTTAACAATTTATAAGGCTGTGTGACAATTACATATGCACGTTTTAACTAGTCCACTTGGACCTTTTTCCATAAGTTTATGACCATTTCTTTTTATTCGAATAATGTATACGATAACAACTGCATGTGTGTGATTTAACAAGTATATCAACCAATTTTGACAACGTATAAAAAAAAAAGCTTCACCATATACTAGATATCATAAAACTTACAAATATCAATGGTCACATATTCATGTACATATTAAAAGGTCCATCCCTTCATAACCCTTCTAATAGGAAATACCTATATTCACCTATATCATAGTTGATTTTCACATCTTTATGATTTTTAACTTACGAGAATGACTTGAGTGGTTGCATGGTAGTATCTAGCCCAATTAGATAGTTGTGACAATAGCAAAAAGAGAATAAAATCTATCAGAAGATTTCTGGATAAATATCTCACCCTTAACCCTTCTAATAGGCAGGAGAATCTCCACAAAATAAGTTTTACTTTGTAAATTGGTTATCCCCATTCATCTTGGCCGAAGGCCTATTTATAACTTCTAGAGCATATTATTTTGATTTTTCTTTTATTGAAAACGGACCTGAAAAATAGCAAAGTAACTAACTACTACTCCTACTCCTACGTGAACTAAATATTACTCCTCCTGGTTGCTAGTGGGGTTGCCCACTTATTCCATGAGGAAAATACCTAATTAATAAATAATTAACAAAAGCAACAATGAATAGTAAAATAAAGGAATTTAGACACTTGGTCTTGATTCTTCTCTGGTCCGTTTCTATTTCTTGGAGAAAGTCAATATTGGGTTACTATTTTTGCATTCCAAGCAACTTTGGTTATCCAAGAAATATAATGGCTCAAAAGAAAATGAATGAAGATTTTAAGTATGTAGAATATCGAGATGTGATCCATCATGACAGGTTGGTTGTGAATAAAAAAGGTCAGTCACCGTATACATAGACCATTCTGGAAACATCTTGTCTGGAAGATTTTCCCATGAAATGACAAAACTATTTGGTGTAATGTACTTGAAACCTATTAAGATATCAACCGGCAGCATTCCTAAAAGCATATAAAATATGCATCATCTATCATCCCTTGATCTCTTGAGCAATCAACTTAATTACTGGTTTTGTTCCTCAGAGCTTGTCCTTCCTTGTGATTTTTTGGGCTACTTAAGTTTATCCTACCACAACCTTTCAGGTCTTGTCCCTTATTATAGGGGTCATATATATAACAACTTTCAAAGCATCTTTATTTGTTGGAGCCCTGGTCTTTATGGTTGTCCTCTCCCTTTGTGAATAGTGCCTACATAATAATAATGAATTGATGATCCTCGTTACTGGGGTTCCGGTAATAATGGAGAGAGTGATAATGGTGATGGTGATGGGCTTCCTATGTCTATTCAATGACGTCTATTCTACTGACTATTAACTCATCTGACTACGTTGTCCTTTAACATTTTTCAAAAACATCTATTTCTTCTGTATATGAAAGCTCCGTT
>JBAGKO010000013.1:14396656-14409925 GCA_037177275.1 Acacia concinna
TGGAAATATTCTCTTGATATTTTGTGAATTGATAATGGAATATGATGATTATATTTATTAAATATAATTATATCTCTCGAATATTGTTATGAGAGGGGATGGTGGATGTGGATGATGTGAGAGATTATTCTAGAGGAAATAAGGGAGTGAAATTTTGTACAAAAAGAAGAAATAAGGTGGTAGGTTTCCAACTGTACATTGGATAGCCCTTCTACCCAATTATGTTTTCATATGGCCTTGACTCCCCACTAATGTATTAGAGGGAGAACCCATGGTCCAGTCTTGTGCTCTGTGGATTTTGGCCAGTCCATATCACTTGATCGGTGAGCTTATAGAGTTGACTACCAGTCACATGGGTGAGTACTAGCCCATGGATTCAGTCAAAGGAAATAAGGTGGGGAGAAATAAGGGAGGTCAGAGAGTGAATTATTATGTACTGATAATTGTGCACACATATGATAAAATGACAATGAGACTATGTTATTGTAAATTGATATATTTGTTTCTATGTGACATCTTTGATAATGTTATGTATGTATTTATAGCTGTTCCCACTTGACACCTCATGGGCACTCGCTCGTATGCTCAATGAGATGGACTGTTGGTTACTGAGGCTTTTGTCTCACCCCGTCATTTTAACAACTTTTCAGGTGGTAGTTCACGTGAGGGTCCATCAGGGAAGTTTCCGGAAGCCTAATCTACTTCTGCTAAGAGTAGTGCTTCCATCCTTTTGCTTATGTTTGATTATTGTATATTGTCACATTAGAGCTCATCTTGCATACTTTGATTTATTTTGAGGATTTGGATAATAGACTAGATACTTTTGATTTCTCTGTGATTGATTAACTTTTGATGATCTTGGGTGGCTTAAAGGCCCTATGATTGTGTCATGAACTTGTGGATCCACATTTGGTTGATATACATATTTTGGCATGAAATGGTGATTTATTTAATTAAAGTGTTGAACTTGAGAGTGAACATCCATTAAGGGCTTAGTGAAGCTCAAAGGCTAATTATGTGTTGGAATTTCTATTAAAGGATTTTATGCTTTTAATTATGATATTAGTTTTATTCTTTTAACCATGATAGTTCCTTTAAATATTTAGATTTAAACTTTTCTATCATGGTTAACTCATCTAAATTATTTATTATAATGTAAAATAATTGTTAATTATGGTTATATGGAAAGAGAATTTTACATTATATGTTGTTGCTTTGTAGGGATTATGTCAAGTAGTGAGTCAAGTGTTCCCCCTATCTGAGCGTAGGCTATGTGCTAGGCACATATATGCTAATTGGAGTAAACAATGGAGAGGAAATGAGATGAAGAAGTTATTCTTCTCACATGCTTGGAGCTCTTTTATAGAATAGTTTAAGGATAACTTTGAAGCATTTGCCCGGCTGAATAAAGATGCAACTTCATCAATGATAACTTACAATCCAAGGGCTTTGGTAAGGGCTTATTTATCACCTAAATGCAAGTCTTGGATGGTTGACAACAATTAGTGAGTCTTTAAGTGCATGGATTGACAAATATAGGTGTTTGTCTGTAATCAAAATGTTTAATAGGATTATAATTAAGATTATGGGAAAATAGGCTGAGAGTGAGAATATTGTGAAGAATTGGAAGAGTGAATATAGTCCAAAGTGTATAGAGCTATTTAAAGTTAATAGGTGCTTAGCTGTCAATTGTAGGCTTGTGTTTAATAGGGATAATGGGTTATGAAGTCACTGAGGGCTAGGATAGACATATGGTAAACCTGAGTTACAACATTTGCACTTATGGAGCATGGGATTTAACTAAAATCCTATCCCAACATGTAATATGCGCTATGTACCATGCTAAGGTTGATCCTAAATCTCACATCTCACCCTATTACCATAAGGAAACATATTTTAATAGTTATATAACAAAGTTGCAACTAGTAAGGGGGAAGCAATTATGGGACATACATAGCTTCCTTCTAATGCAACTACCACTAGTTGAAAGTTTACTTGGATAAACCAAAAAAGAGAGTTCGAACATAAGAATACAAAGAAGAAAGATGAAAGGTAAAACTTGTATGCCTACTACATCTCATCCACATAAATCTAAAAAATTAAGCAAAAAAAGGTAAGAGCAACAAATATAGCATATGCAAATAAGAAGGGCACCACAAGACTTCTTGTAAAGATGTAAGTGTTTCATCATAACTATTTATTTTTGTTGTCTTTCCATATATAACCTAATTTACTTCGTCGTTTAGGCATCTTCTCAAGTCCCACCAACACACTCACAAGCCTCTTAAGTCCCACCAGCACCCTCACAAGCCTTTGGCCGAAATTCAACAAGGAGTAAGTCTCAATGTAAGGCAAAAACTACATGTGGAATGGGAATATGTTATGATGAAGACACTAGTAGAACGGTTTGCAATGTAATTATGACATTTTCATGGTCCTTGTTCCATTTCTATTTGATTTAATATTTTCATATTTATGCACAATGGCTAACCATATTTTTTCCCTATATTATCAAGCCTGGTTTGACCTTGGAGGTAGTAATTCAACCTGGAACTGCACATGACTATATGCATTGACTTGTTGATCCTGAAATCAAATTTCCTATCCCTAAAGAGTGACAATTGAGACGATCAAGTCTTGCAAGTTCAAGTGTAGAATATGGTCAAGGAGGATTGCAATCAAGGGCGATATCCCAAGCGTCACTGACCTAAATTAACTTCCATATGTGCCCCTAGGTTTGTTGTGGAATGGACAACCTGTGTCATAGCCTCTCAATTCCACAGACAAAGCAAGAGCAACACAAAAAAGTCTGCTAATTAGTTTTATATGTAGTCGATTAAGTATATATGAAACCCTTTTTAGATGTCACAATGTATTTTGGCATATGTTTGTATATGTTAAATGGCATTTAGACCATAAATTTGTTTGATATTTTGTGATATGGAAGGGAATTGGATAATTTCATGCGTTAGGATCTTTTTGTTCAGAATTTTAATGGTAGCGTGACCATTTAGAAGTAAGGTCATGCGCATTTGGGACAAGTATATAGATTTTATCACTTTTGTATGTATTGGAACATGTTTGATAATGAAATATGCTATAGATGTAGAACTCCAAATTTTGTCATTAATTTTTCTTTCCCCCTTAATTTCATTTATTGTTGTATGCCATGCTGTCAAATTATAGTTGTTCCAACTTTATATACAATCTAAGACTTGAGATTCAATTTTAGACTTGAGAATTTTTTAGCCATGGGTTTCAATATGGGACTTCAGATTCAATGTATGTATATATATATATATACTGAATAACTATGCAATGGTTCAAAATATGTTAGCCAATGATATGATCTCTTATTGGGAATAAAGTGAAAAAAGCGTTGAGCTTACGAGTGACACTTGAAAGAACAACTTGGGCACCTTATCCCCTTACAAGATCTTCAATAACAGTAACAAAATAATAATAAATATGTTCATATAAATATGAATGCTTAACCACAATAAGAGATATATAATTAAGGAACTTGGTTGAGCTTCTACCATGCCTTCAAGTTCATTTTTTTCATATACAATAGAACCACCCACACCCATGTCAATAATAGTATTCCCATAGCAAATCTATGCTTTATCACTG
This sequence comes from Acacia concinna, assembly GCA_037177275.1. NCBI lineage: Eukaryota > Viridiplantae > Streptophyta > Magnoliopsida > Fabales > Fabaceae > Acacia > Acacia concinna. The sequence goes on from JBAGKO010000013.1 coordinate 14,400,290, forward strand.
CCTTCTTGAGTTTTCTTTCATTGCCCTCATGTCTCTTTTTCAACTTTCTGAACTCACCATAGATTTTATTCAACTGTTCATAAAACCTGTCTCCATTCATCCTCCTTTGTAAGATTTTGTTCTCATAATAAAGTTTGTTAATATCATCCAATAGCTCATTTATCACAAGAGTGGCCATCTCACAAAGTGACCATCATGCCATGAGAATGACCCACATCCCCTATCTTGCAAAAAAATTTTAGCTTCTTACCAAAAACACATCATGAATTGGACTCAATGTTAGATACACTTGACAGATCCCAAGTGTTGAGCCATAGAAGGAGGAAGTAGTTTCTGCAATCTTACCTGAAAGTACCATAGAACCTTTGTCCTGGGTTTCCATCAGTCCACGCTGTCTATCGCGGTGCCAATAGCTTATGGTGATAGATTCTCTAAGGACCTTCATAATCCTACTCTCGACTAGGTTGCCATAAAAAAGCCACCTTTCTTTTAGATCTTGATGTACTACATCTTGATGAAGCCATTGATGTTCCTCTCCTCATTGTTGCTTCCTTCTGTTTCTCCTTTCTTATACTCTAGCCATGGCCATTAATGCGTAGGCCAAACTGTTGCTTCAACCTTTAATGAAGTCACCAAAATCTTCAACTTCCCTAACCTGGCATGACAACTAGTATATCAACCATTAAATACATGTGGCTACATATTTGGCACACAATTACAAAAAATAAACATCCATTTGCTTAGCTGAAAGGAGTTGTGGCTTTTGTACAGTTTTTGTAACTTTATAGTCACTTTTTCACCCTTCAAGAGCTTATGGTGTTAGGTGCACATTTAATACAAGTTTGTGGCTATTTTCACACCTTAACCCTTTATATGCTACCATGTTTTGTAATGTGATATGCATGTGATGTGCACAAGTCCGCAGTCAAGTGTGAAACTTAGTTGGATATGATATGAGATTGATATATTACTCTGCGATCAAGCATGGTCCTTAAGCGGGTAATGATGAGCTTGATATGTTACTTTGCTGTCAAGCATAGTCCTTACACAAGTAACTATTTTGTTATGACATATGTGATCTATTGCGTTATATGATGCATTGCATGCATATATTTATGATTGGTTGAGAGTTACTACTGGGATTATTTTGAATCTCACCCTTTTTTCTAAACTTTAATTTGCTCAGCTAGAGGAGAAAGTTCCCAATATAAGAACATAGTGATTGGATAATGAAGGACCGGACCCCGTGCACAGGGAAGGCTTTTAGTGTTGGACTCAACTAGTTTAATTTTGTTTTAGACATTGTATACTAATATATCTAATGTGATAATATTGTAGAAAACCATGTATTTACCCAAGATTATAATAAATATATCAATACTATTTTTGGGCTATTTCTTGCTTACTGTTGAATTACGCTTGTGCTCTCTGAAAAATGTGAAACCAAAAGAGAGGTTTGACACAAGTTCCACTTGAGATTTTCAATCCACTAATTTCTTGTTTAATTTAGGCATAAGAGAAGTCGCTATAATCCCTTAAGTTTCACGGGTCCTTAAGAATTTTTATAGACCATAAGTTTACTCTGGGCACTTGTGAAGCCTTTGTCACTCTCTCAGAATTACTCCCCCTTACAACCCATAAGGATACAACTTGATGATAAATATTTGCAAGAAATATTCTCTTAGAATACTGAGGCTCAAATGTAATCTTTCTCTATGGTATATTACATAATCACTGAAAAATAGAGTATATGATACGGAGATGTTAAAGTCAAAGTATTGGCATTTTTATTCTTTGTGCACGCAAGCTCTCGTCTATCATCATGCCATTCATCTTGAATGTTTCTCCTTTTATAGTTATTGTCCCTTTGGAGATGATGAAGTTTCCATTGGCTCTAGATAAACTTTTCTTCTCGTTGAAATATAGCCGTTGGAGTTCTGACACAATTTTGCTTTTTGCCATCTTGAGTGGTAACCCCATCTTTGATACTTCTAATATGTTCTTAAACATTTATAACAACTTGTATAATCATTAGAAACATATGGGTATCAATAACAAAAGCATGTAGATGATTTTATAATTACACTATAATGCCGTGTTTCTGAAAAAAAAATTTGATAGAGGAAAGCTCTGTGTTTTTGAGAAAAAGAGGCTCAAGTTATCATATTTTAGAAGAAGAAATTAACTTAGTGAAGAGAGCTTGAGTCACTATTTTCAACAAGGTTGAGCTTATGAAGGTTAATAAAGATTCATAGATGAAAATTGAAAATAACTCAGGTTAATAGTTTTCAATGAGCTTAAGCTAAAATGAAAGGAATTTTGGCTTTTGTAAAGAGACGAAGAAAAGAAATGTCAGGAGCTTGAGTCTACAGCTTGAGCTATTGAAGGTTCTAAGAATTGATCTGAAGTGTAAAAGATTTAGAGGAGAAAGCTTGAGTTAACTTCTTTCAAGAGCTTGAGCTATTAGAGAGAGAAAATTGGTTTAATGTTGTAAATGAAGAGATAGCTTGAGTTAATATTTTTCAAGAGCTTGAGCTATCTGAGATTTAACAAAAAGTAATTTGACTTTGTGTGTTTTTGGAACAAACAAAGAAAATGACATTATGGCTTGAGCTATTCAAAAGGAAGGAATGGTGTGTTTTAAAAAAAATGATATGTAATATGTTACAAATAAAGAGGAAGCTCAAGCTTATAGCTTATAGCTTAAGCTATGGGTTTCAAAAGTTGCAAAAAAAAATACAAGAGTTTGAGTCAACAATTTTTTTAATTTAAATAGACCCCCTGCCTTCAACAACTCACTCGTTAAAGGTTCTCTCCATAATAATGAGTGGAAGGCAATAATATATATATTTGAAAATCAATTAGGAGACAAGCTTGATCTTGTGAAGGATAATTTTTTTTCATTTTACCTCCAAATTTAGCAAATGACCTATCCCCAAATAGCTTTTTCAATCCTCTTTCTAGTGCAATAAGAATTATCCCTAAATTTATTATATTGTTGAAGATATGAACCAAAGAAAGGATACTATTCTGGAACCACCATTAAACCTCAACGTCATTTTCAAAAATTCATAACTCCCTCATATGATCTTTGTTTTGGTTGATATTGGCTTCTTATAAAGATGTATGAGTTTAGTCTCATATCCAACAAGCATCATCTTAATTGGAGCTATTGTTTGAAAGATATATCAAAACATTGAACCTTGTCTGGATGATTATGACGAAATCTAGTGCCAACCTTGAAAATTCATATCTCTTTCATATGGACTAATTTGAGACTGATCTTGATGTCCATATGTCTCTTTTTAAGCCTAGTTTTATATGAAATAAATTTAAGCTCAATCGGATTTGTATTTGGAGAGATATGGTCAAACGATAAGACCTATGCCATGCTAGATGGAAATAGAAGAATGAAGTTAAGTACTCATTTGCTCAAGCTTAGCCTATGAGCTTGGGCTCTTAGCCCTTTAACTCAATGTTATGGTATAAGATTACGGCCTTTCATATATTAGCTTCAATTTAAGTTATTCCAACTAGCAGTTGATCATAGAAACTTCCAATATCTCATCTAATAACTTGAAGATTGATATTCTCATTAAATCTAGCAATATTTTCTTTCTTCAATCTATTCTCTTCCTTATGATTATTCTCCGTACTTCAACTTAACAACTTCTTTTCTTTCCTTGACTACTTCACCCCATATTAGATATCTTCATTCTTGAATATTTCTTATTCTTCAATCCCATTTATTTTTCTAAAGCATCATCCATCCTAATAGATGTCTCCTTTGACTAATCTATAAAATATTTGACATTAAATATGGTAGTTAGTCAAAGTAAGGAATAATGCATGATACAAACTTTTTGCTCTTAATACTTGGCGTCTACATTTGTCATCATCAAAATTAATCATATGTCTAACATGTTACTCATTTTTTCATCTTCTCAAATATGACTAAGGAAAATAGAAAATTACAATAAGGATCCCCAAGTTTTTTTTAGAAACTACAATTTAGCCCTTGACAGTTTCCAAATTTGTAGTGTGCTCTTTTCAGCAAATTTTCTTTGTTTTTCCTTGATTAATTTGGTAGTATGTATGAATTGGAAGCTTCCTCCTTTGTTTCACAATCCAATGACCTCTCTATTGTTGTTATGGTTCCTAAGAAACTTACAAGTGACAACTATCAGGAATGGTCTTACTCCATGATTCTTGCTCTTGATGGAAGGGACAAACTCGAGTATATCATTAATGATGCTAAAATGCCTAAACCATCATAAAACAAAGCATAAAAAAAGTGGAAATATAGAAATGATTTAGTCGCTTGTTGGTTGATCAATGCAATGTCTACATCAATCAGAAACAGTTGTATGTATCTTCCTTTAGCTATTGGCATTTGGGAAGCTCTTCGGGAGACAACAGGTACTGTACATTTGATATGAAGACAAAACTATGGGATCTAAAACAAAACCACGTGTTTCTTGATGAATATTAAAATGCATAAGAGAACCACAAAAATCAAATGAACAAGCAACCACGCATAACAAGCAAAAAGATTTCTCAAATAACTGAGGTACACCTTAAAATCATATTTCAACAAGACAATCTAAAGTTAAAGAAGACATCAAATCAACCATGAAACAACCAAACGCAGACAACCAATATAAACATACAACATTAGAATTAGATCCCAATATTAGCAAAACACATATACAAATACCTCCAAAACACTTTTTGACCATGTTACACACCATAAACTCCCTAAATTAGAACGTGATCACTACACTGAACTACCCAGTCAAAGCTAACTAAATATGATGATGTTTAGCAAATTGACACAACTCACATTCTGGAGATGACAAATGATGGAACCGAGGGTACATTCTCTTCAAAGAAGATAAGTACACATGACCCAAATGAAAATGAATTTTAAAAGGTGGCAAACCATCATAGCAAGCAACCGATGCGGCACTCGATCATCAAGAAAGTAATGGCTGTTAGGTTAATATCCCTTACCAATAACTTGCTTTGTCATGAGATATTGTCATATGATCAGTGGCACCATAATCAATAATTCACTTTAAGAAAGAAGGGGCACGACTGGAAGCAATGTTACCAATACCAAAAGCGTTGGAAGAGATATACTTATGATCGACAATCTTGTTTGCAACTAGAGAGAAAACACCAATAGAAAATATACACTAAGAGAATAACCATATTTCACCAAACAGCATTCCACCAACACTAACGAGCCAAAAAAATGACTCCCACCACAAAGAAATCACAAGGTGAAGAGACGAAACCAGAGACCAAGTCCAATACCAAATGAGGTTCAAATAACCTCAAATTAAAATAGCAAATGTCACATTAGTGACCAAACAAAGGACCTACTACTACTACAAGACATAGATTTTACTTCCTCAAAGAATGTATATTTTCCAAAAAGTGAAGTAAAAAATAAAGGCAAAGGATTTTTGTAATTTTGTGCATTATCTATGGCATCCCTTTTTTTTAAAAAAAAAAAGGGAAGCAAAAAGTAAAGATGATGAATTTTTTGTAATTTTGTGCATTATCTATGGTGTCCCTTTTTCAAAAAGGGAAGTAAAAAGTAGAGCATGGAAATGATAATGCAAACTAGCATGCCAATAAAAAGTAGAGTCTAAAAATGGAGTTAGGCCTAAACCAGGGGGGCTATCTTTACATGACTATTGACACGCCAGTTTATATTTTTTATTTTTTTACAAAAAAAAAATTATGACTTAGTTGATAGTGATGATGATGATAGACTCAAGAAAAAAATGATAATGTTATTCATATTGTTTAGCGTCTAGTTTATAGTTTATATCTTTATCTAGTTATTTATTTGGACGTAGACATTACTTTTTAGACTTAGTGGCTATGTTTTTTTAACAATGTTCGACGTTTTAACTTAGGTTTGATAATAGGGTTAAGGTGAAAAAATAATTATCAACATTTGTTAAAAGTGCAAAAGTAACTATGAACTACTTTTGGAGCAAAAGTAACCATGCTACATTAACTCACAAAAAATTAATGACCTTATAGCAATTTAAAGGTTTTGCATCTTTTTCTAAAGTTCATGGTTACTTTTGCACTTTTGATAAGAGTTTATGTTTATTTTTGTATCTTAACCCTTGATAATATTTAGCTAAAAATTTTCTAATTGTTCTATCCAAGAAGTCTTCTAAATTGATTTTAAGAAAAAAAAACTATTACTCAATTTTAAAAAATCTTTCATTTGGTTCTTAATATTTCTACAAAGAAATTTTATGTAAGTTAAACAAAGAGAATGATTTTTAATTGTGTTTGAAGAGGTATGAATGTTATGCAAACTATAGCAAAAAGAAAAACTAATAACAAATTGAAAAATGAGAAGGCCAAGTCTCTATCTCAGGAAGAATTTTATTTTAAGACAAATGGTTACTATTCTATTTATTAAAAGGGTTAAAGCATTTGATACTTTAGAAATATTTGTCTTAATTTTAAAATTGTTGTGTTTTAAGTTAATTTTTTTAAGAAAATAAAAAATGTATTTTTGTTAAAGCCTAATGGGTCGGCCCATTTTCCAACATCTAGTAAAAAGTGAGGGCAGTGACATTTTTGTAATTCTGTGCGTTATCTATAGTGTCCCATTTTCAAAAAGGAAAGTAAAAAGAAAAGACGGTGGTATTTTTGTAATTTTGCATTATCTATTGTGTATGTTTTCAATAAAACATACGCCTAAAGGTTTTCAAAACCAAAAAGCATATCAACATCTTCTTTGACAAAGCAGCCACTTGTTTGCAAAATCACTTCCTCTCTCGAATCCTCCCCCTTCCTCTCACATCTTTATTGTTTTTTCCTCTTGCTCTAGCAATCGAGAATCGTGCCTTGGTGGGTGAATATTCAGACCTCAATTTTGGCACTTTGGGTATGATGTAACTGATTGAGTCATATGTCTCACTGGGCTTTCAGTTCCACCCAACAAATGAAAAGTTTGTTGGTTATTATCTTAAGAAGAAAGTTGCTCCTCAAAAGATAGATCTTGTGGTTATAAGAGAGATTGGTCTATATCGCATTAAACCATGGGCTCTATAAGGTAAACAACATACTACTTAATTAGCTTCGTCATTTGAATATATCTTCCTATTATTTACTCATTAGGGTTAGATTTATATATATTTCCAAGATCTCTTATAGTTTGTATATTAATGATTGTTTCTTCCCTTAAGACATAGAGTGAAATTGTGATGTGTGAGACATAAAGATACAGGATCGAGTCTAAGGAGCAAAACAAATGGCATTTCTTCAGCCACAAAGATTAAAAAAAAGTATACTATGGAGATGAGGATGACTAGCCCTTTTTTTAAAAAAAATACTTTAGTGTCCCTTTTTATCAAAAAGGGATGCTCTAAGTCACTTGTGGCATCTACTTTTTTAACAAAAGTTATAACAAAACTTTACTACATTTCTCATATAGGTGTCCCTTGGAAAGGGATGTAGAAATGGCTAAAAAATGAATGTTGAAAGTGTTTTTTGTAGTAGTGCAAGCCATAACACCAAAAACACTTGTCTAAAGAAAGCTCTGCATAACACACTGAGCCAGAAGCACACAAACAAGTAACCCAAAAATGAGAAAATCAAAACAAGAGTCTAAAAACACTTGAGATATACTTGTTCAAATATTTAATGCAAATAGAGGTGATTGTCGTTGCAAATGACGCTGCACGTACTCCCATGCATCGATTATAACACCACCAGACTTGGGGAAATCACCAATCGGAGGAAGAGAAAATGATCTAGAAGGTCATTGTCACAAAATAGAGTCGTAGTATGATCACCAAAGAAGCATGCTAACTCCTCTATTAACTAGAGCTCTGATATCATGTAGAACTAATTCTCCAAATTCTATAGAGACTGCCAAAAGAGAGAGAGATAGGTAGAGATGGGGGAAAGAATCGCCGGTGAATCCCAATCATACAAAACCTCCATGTCCAATTGTAGAAGCAAGGGGGAAAAACTAATGTTTGGTTGCACGATTTCCCTATCGTGAACAGTGCCAACTTTGTTGTCGATTTTAAAAGCAACAATTTGTTGCTTTTCTGCCAATACGATACATTGTTCATCATTTTTTTTTCTTTTATAATTTTACTCTTTTCAATCCTAATTATAAGACTCAATTGACTTTTTAAAAAATCCTAAAAAAGCTAATTACCTTTTTTTAAAGTATTAAAATTTATCATTTTTTCAAAACTATTTTATTGACTTATAAACTAATATATAAAATGATAAACACAACATTTGATATAATTAAGCAACATATTTTGCTTCCTTCACTTCCCTAAAAAAATTTTAATTGGGTCTTATAACTAGGACCAGAAGTAGTATAAATGTCACACTATATTTACATGTAATAAGACTCTCTTCGTCCTAATTATAAGACCCAATTGATTTCTTTTGGAGAGATTAAGAGAGCCAAAAGAGTCAACTAGGTCTTATAATTAGGACTAGAGATAGGATAAATATTACATGATATTTACATATAATAAGACTCTCTCTAGTCTTAATTATAAGACCCAGTTGGATTTTTTTAGAAGTTTAGGAAGCCAAAATAATTAATAGGTCTTATAATTAGTACTAGAGGTAGTATAAATATCAAAATGTATTTAGATATATATATGTAATCTATATAATATCATTCATGCCATTTTCAGTCATTTCCCATTAAAAGTAATTTTTAAAAAATTTCAACCAAACAAGTTTTACTTTTACATAAGTAACTTTTGCAATCTGTTTTAAACATAAATCAGATTACTCAATCTTACTTTTCCAATAGTGATGATTGCAATCTTTACTACAAACACACCATATCGCTTCCACTGAAGCATGTGCCATCTACACCATCAAGGGAGAAAATGTGCTAGACTTGTGACACATGTTTTTTCTATATCTATCCCTAACCCATCCCTACCCAACCTCATATTCTCTCTTCGCATAATCAATTATGTATTAAGCTCCTCCAATCTTCTCTCTTCACTATGGTTGCAAATCTTCTTCCTTATAGGAAACATTGCGAGGATTTTGACACTTAAGGGGAACATTGTTTCAATATAGAGTTCAAGATAACCAATAGGGGTTTTGAAAGGGTGTGAATTGTTAACTTCCCAATCTTCCTTATCTGAAGTAATGAAAATAACTAGGTATTCTCCTGTGGGTTGCACAGGCTAGTGAGCTCTACATGATATTTTTTAGAGACTAAAGATCAGAAAACCCTTTAATTTATTTGTTGGTTTTTAATTTTTGGAGACGTATTGCATTATTTTAGTTCTTAGGATTTCGAATAGAGTTCTAGTGGTTGGCACAAGTTGTTGAAGAATTGAATAGTAATACTTTTAGAAAACTCAAGAGATGACAATTATTCTTGTTTGAGGTGACTTTTATTGGGTTATCATTTCCTTATGATTTACTGATTAGTAATGTGCCATTATTTCACATTGATTAGTGTTTGAGTCCTTAGTTTCCTAACTATAAGTTTAATGTACATTAAAACTATTGAAACTAATTTTATTGAAAGAGTTCAAGAATCTATAAAGACATGTGTGCATTGAATATAATTTAAATGAGAAAATTCTAAGTTAGGTG
>JBAGKO010000013.1:14410025-14439649 GCA_037177275.1 Acacia concinna
TCACCTTGAATTCTTCATCTAGAGAGTTAAAAATATCAAGATATTACAGTTAATGGTTTTTAACAGTAATTTCACGGTTTTAAACAGTAATTTCGTGGTTTTGAACAATACTTTGACAATTTTGCACACTTTTCAAAAGTTCATGGTTACTTTTACACCCAAAAATAATTTATGGTTATTTTTTCACTTATGAACAAACTTTATAGCCATTTTAGTACGTTAACCCTAAATACTACATCGACTCCTAAATATAAGATACGGTGAATTTTTTAGAGAGATCAAGTAAGCCAAATAAATTATTTTAAAGTACGCATATTTATCATTTTTTTCTTCAAATTAGTTAGTATAAACTGATATATAATTTAATGATATAATATGCAATAAATACTATGATTAAATAATATATCTAGCTTTTTTAACATCTCTAAAAAAAGTCAATTATGCCTTATATATGTAGAACTGTAGTGAGTATTAGTTTTCCCATCACTTTATCTCCATTATGTCCTGTGTATTACAAAGAGAATGAAAAGAAAAGGGGGATGAGTATAATTAAGACGTGGAATCCATAAATATATAATTTCTTCCTGAATACATAAATGATTAATATACACTAATCCAAAAAAGAAAAATTAGTCTTTAATTAGTAGCTATTTCCTTCCCATATCACCCCTCCTGCTTCGCAATAGTATTTATAAAACTCAATAATAAATATAGCAAATTAAATTTATCAGCATGATGTTGACATGTGTTCGTTGTATAGAACTTAAGGGAGTTTAAAAAAGAAACAAGGTAAGAAGTTAGAACAGTGCATATATATATAGCAGTAGAACAAACTAGATGTAACTTTATGGTGTTTGAAAGTGACAAATAATACATTATCATATTTTATGTATACTTTTATGTATAAATAGCGTTTTCAACGACTATCGATCCTTTGGCGGTCAAGTGAAAGAAATCTTGAAGAACACAATTCCCTTTGCGTGATATTTATTTAATACATAGAACACAAAAACGAATAAACGATGACTTAGAAAAAGAAAAAGGGACAAAGATATAGATTGATCGAATTTTGATGACCTATATATAGCAACTAGATGCGCTTTGAGGTTTTGAGATGCTGTGCCACTGTCTTAAATAAATTAAGCACAGGAAGGTATCTTCTGAGGTTCTCTTGACACGTGGTCTGACTCAGAAACTACGCCTTTATAGTCATTTAGAATATGTCAAAGACATATACGTACACATATATATTATGGCACTAAACGGTTTTAGGGTTTATGTTCTTCGATTCTCTCTCATATCTTTCCTTTTTTTTTTTTAAATTTAAATGTTGATGATGATCTTGCATTTTCCTGGCCACCTAGTGGAAGGAAGCTTAAGGCTGTTTTCAAAGCACTTTGTCTGTGCTGTTTTGCCTCACAACTTTAGGGTATACCCCTAATTTATAGGCACTTAACCCTCTGTATGTTTAAAGATGACAGATATCCACTTTAGAGATCATAAACATGTGTCCACTTTATCCACATGAAACAGTAGTGCTGTTTGTTCTCTTTCAAATTAAAGCTATACAGAACAATAATCCTCACGTCTAATTCATTTTCTTAATTATATATATAAAGACAAGTCATGAGCTGTTCGACTCAACAAATAGAAAGATAGTGAAGATCATTGTGAAGTTCCAATGAATACTTCCTCCAATTCTTGGGAAAAGATATATCAACTTAATTCAATTAGATTAAAAAAATTAATTAAAATAGTTAATGCGAGTAGTGACATATATTTTTTAAAATACCCCGTCATAATCTTCCCTTTTCTTCCTTCCTAGCTTGATCATTGTTGAGGACACAAATAAAGATAAATTAGGAGAATGTTAACAAATACAAAAATTATGTTTTATATTTATTATCAATTAATATCAACTTTTCAAATATATCTTATATATTAAGGAAAGAAGGGAGTAATATAATATCAAAAATCTTAATAATAAGTTAGTAGTAAGAGCTTGTTGTCACTATTGTATAATGCTTACTTGTTGTGAGACTTTTTATATGATCGCCTTCCTTTCTATGGACCTTAGTTGGGGGTGTTAATATATGACCTAACTGGGGAGTTAGTTTTAATTAATTCTAAATGTAAGATTTATTTTTTCTATTTATTAATATTTTATAAAATTAACTTCCTTGATACCCATCGAACGGTAATCAAATAATAGGGAGACAAGGGGAGCTGAGGAAGATTATATATTATATGGTATTTTATCTTAATTTTCTAATTGAACTAGGTAAAAACATTTAAAACCGGAGGAGTATATGAACATAAGAGAACATCATAACCTTGAGAATGAGTGTTTGTTATTAGACCGAATTTGTTCTAGGTACTCTTTTTAGACTTGACATAATCCTACTTCTTAAAGATTAAATTCCATGGCTGAGACGAGCGTTAATCCTTTAACCATTCACTGTGCCTTCACACACACACACACCATGATCAAATAAGTATTTGAAGCATTGTGTGTGTACACAGCTAGCATGTGTGTGTGAGCCACACACATGCAACATAAGTACACTCAGTTTTTAAGGGTTTAGTACTTGATATATAGTTTTGAATTAGCTAGGTATTGCTAAGGAGAAATAATAAAGTATTCAAATGTTTCGTATAAGACTTGAGTTAACAGTAGTAGAAAATGGATATCTTTTAATTACTCTATCCTGTAATTGGAATTATATACTAATTTTATGGCCATGTAAGTAACACTAACACCTTGTATGGGGCAAGGGGTGCCCTAATTATATGGCGAATAATGAATATTATAACTCAAAAGCAACCTCCATATCCAACCAGAAAAGAAAGTTGGCAAGGTTGTAAAATGCTTTTGTTCTTTACCCTCTCTCTCTCTCTGCGCTTCTAAAGCTCTCCTAGCTTTCAGTGCCTCTCTTGTACACAAAAATATACAATGATGATCACCTTTCTAGATGGGTTTGAGAGATTGAGATCTGAGAAAAGCCTTTTTCTTTTCTTTTCTTTTCTTTTCCTTTTTCTCTTTATCTGCAGTAGCTGTCGCAACTTGTACACCAGATCAAACTAACAGACGATTGGTTAGCCTTTTCAAGCATATATTAATATATCAACATCTATATATGTGTGTGTGTGTATAACCTGTCGAGATATTCTTTTTCCAAAACTTTGGAAAATGAAAGAAGCCATACCAATGTGATACACTTTACGCAAGAAGATATAATAATAATCAGTAATAGTTATTATTTATATTCTCTTTCCTTCTTTTCTTTTAGCCTCTTGTCAAGTTCTCTCATGGACGACGATGACATGTAACAGAAACACCTTCATTAGTTGAGTTCCCACATATCTGTGATTTTTTTTGCTTCACGAGCTTGCCTTTTTATAGCAATATTACTAACAGCACAGAAAGATGATAGATGATGATGAAGATATATGATTCCTTGTGTGTGTGTGTGAGAGATATGAAATTAAAGGAACTTTTTTTTTTTTTTTTTTTGGTTTTGTGGATGGTCATGTCAAATGGGAGACAGTGAATAAAAATAGGATAAAAGGGGGTTGGGGTCGGTGGAATGGAATAATATAGGATGACGATATATCCCTCTAGTTTTAATTGTAAGGTTTAATTGGTTTTTTTTAAAAATTTTTTAATGAAGTTAGTTACATTACTTAATTACATCATATATTGTGTTTTATTATATTATACTCTATATAATCATAATTATAAAGTTTATTTGACTTTTTTTAGAGAATCATAATAAAGCTTATTATATTACTTTAAGACATTAAAGTTTATTGTTTTTTTTCGAACTATATTGTTTGACTTATAAAATAATATTAACATAATAAAACACAACATATGATATGATTAAATAATATAATTAAATTTTTCAGGATTCTCTAAAAAAAGTCAACTGGATCTTATAATTAGAACATGAGGCAGTATATTTGTATATAAGTCAAACAACATAGAAAAAAAACGATAGATTTTAATGTCTTGCAATAATGTAATTAGGTCTTTTAAGATTATTCAAAGAAAAGAAATCAACTCAACCTTATAATTAATACCGGAGAGAGTATATATATGCAGAGCCAGGAATAATAATACATGTACATGGAATTTATGAAAACGAAGTATTGTGGTTTCCTTTATAAGAAGAGAGCATCCTCAATATTGATCATACATTATTATTAATAATAATGGGTTAATATTTTTATTAAGAAAGATAGTACTAGTTAAGAAAAGTATCTTTTTTTTTTTGTTAAGGTTCTTAAATAACCTTCAACATTTCTCAAATGAGCAAAAATAACCTTCAAGAATTTTTGGTACCAAAAGTAACCTTTAACTTTTGAAAATGGAGTAAAAATAACCATGGCCGTTAACACCGTTAACCTCCGTTAAAAGTTGACATTTTTAGGTGCAAAAATAACTATTAACTTATATCAAAAGTGTAAAAAATAGCCATACATTTTTTCGCAAAGAGGAAAAATTTTGTAAAATTTCAAGTCAAAATGCGGACAGATCTAAGATCCCCAAAAAATTCTCATAAAATCCCAAAAAATAGTAAAGGGCATCCGAAACAGCATGACTTGATCAAAATGATGTTTTGAGGTCCAAGAAATTTATTATAAATTTTTTAATATTTTCATAATTTTTTTACTGAATCAAGTTTAAGTAGATATTGTCCAACTGTCGAGTCTAAGTAGTCTGATGAGCACATCTAAAGGGAAATATTGCCCAACTGACTCGTCTTGTGCAGTGGGGATGAGCCAGCAGCAGGGGCCTGTGTTCGATGGGCTGTACAAGGTGGAAAATTGCAAATACAATGGTAGGATTAGGACAATCCATATCACCCCTAGCCATCTCATAATTAAAATCCTCTTAGACTCCAACTTGTATAAGTAATACAAAACTTATGAATTAATATTCCAAAAGTTAACTTTCAGTCATTTGTGCATGTAAAAAAAATGTGTAGCTACTTTTTGTACTTTTAGTATAAGTTAATGGTTATTTTTACATTCAAAAATGTTAGAATTAAAGGAGGCTAACGTATTAACAGCTATGGTCATTTTTGCTCCCTTTTCAAAAATTAAAAGTTACTTTGTTGAAGGTTATTTTTTACTCCTTTAAAAAATGTTAAAGGTTATTTAAGACATTAACCCTTTTTTTTTTCAATCAGGAAATAATGAATGAAGAAATCATAAGGAGAACGTGCAACATCTATCTCAATGGATGTGATAATCATCATACAAAAACTTAGTACGAACGATCGTAAAATGAGTTAGCAGTCCTATGAATCCAAACAACATAATATTGACGAAAAGGTTATACGAGGTGGGAACAAGCAGTACGAGTAATTCTTGACCACAAAAAAACTAAAATATAGAGTGAAAAAGGTGAATTAATTAATTAGAAAAATATTATCAAAGACTTGACTTCCAATTCTCACACACATGCGCTCCTGGTTCAATTACCCCTTTTTTTCATATGATTTTTAATATATTGGAAATCCTGTGTTAATCTTAGTCAAATCATGAATTTAACTAAAGAAATGTAAAAAATAACTTTTATCTTAAAAGCTAACCTATTTGCAGTAGAAACCAAACAAGCTAGTGTATATTTAAGTTTGGTACGTATGGCAAAAAAAAAAAAAGTTTGATTTCAGTTTGTTATTACCTTGTGTATTTTTAATTAAGCTCATTACATCATCTATCATGCTGAGATAAATTATATTTGACTCTTGTGGGTAGAGTGGTTATAATCATCGGTGGGCAAAAACAAAAAGGTAAAACTGATCTATAACCTATATCAATATTGATATAATTGCTTTAAATTATAGAGGGAGAATCTCTTCAAGGAGGGTCAAGACATTTTGAAATTGAATATCAATCTTTTTTGGTAAAACAAGAATTAACCTAAATAACTTTATAATACTATTATGATTTGGAAACTTCTGGAGTAAGATTAGCCCTTAATGAAATTCATTTTAATAAAGTTGTACCTTAACAAAAATGATATAGATGATACGTGAACCCTCAGTTTATTATATATCTTACTAACTAGTGATTAAACTTAATTAAGATAATAATCAAAGCAAAATTGCATCCATTTTACCACCTTTGAGGCAATATTGAACACTGAAAACTTTGTTAGGCAAAATATTGTCCCACCTTATCAACTACCGAGACAAAATAACACTTTAACCCTAATTCTATTTTGACATAAAAAGATCTGTTGAACCTTATTGAAAATTATTGATCACCACATGTGGGGGCTAAATGAAATTCTCCCTTATTTAAAGCTATACAAACACCTGTCCTCCTAACCTTTGAATCATTTATACTCTCTGTTTTTAAATATAAGACCAATTTTTGTATATAAGATCTATTTTTGTGTCATAAAAATAGATTTTATATTTAAAGACAGAGTGAGTAATTATTATATAGTTTGAACAAAAATCCCTCATTTTAACAGATGCCACTGTGGCATATAGGCGTCATCAATTATATGGAATAAGCTGTTGATTGTTTTGAGTTAGCACTAACACGTGGGCCCATCCATAATAAAAGTGATTCCTTTCTAGTAGTTCTATTTTCCGTTTCTCTTTCTGCATTTGTCCACAATATCGATCAATTCTTTCAAGCCTAATATTGAAAGCTAGAAGAGCACAAGTTCTAAGTTCATAAGAGATGAGGGGAATTCTTTAAAGCAGAGAATATCAGCAGAAAAATATGTCAGAAATTAGAAATGGTTGACCTTTTACTTCCTGACGAAGGAGACGACTCTTGATGAAGCAAACTAATTCTCTTTAGAATTCTGTCCAGAAAAGGCAAGAAAGAGAAATTAAAAAAAAATTTATACATATTTGAGCTGATTGCTTCAAGTCTTCAACTTCCATGCGTGCAAACGCAGCACTTTTTCTTTTTTCTTTTTGGGTTTTCTTTCCTTTTCTTTCTTTTCTTTTGTTTCTCTCTCTAAATCCATCTTCGACTCTCGGCAATCCACAGTTACCTGATATTCTCCGCTTCAGCAGATTCCCCAGGACCCATCTTTCTGCTCTTCCCCTACTTTCTCTTCATTGCTTTCCAAGCCAAGAATCTCTCTCTCTAGCACCACTTCCTCTCAGATTCCCCCCCCCCCTATTTTTCTCTTCCCCTTTTTCCACTACTATTAACGATGTCTAATTCCCCTTGTTCTCCATCTTCTCCCTCCTCTTCCCTCCCTCTCTCTCTGTCATTTTCAGTTTTCGTCTTCCCTTTTCCTTCTCTGGCATCTTCCATTTGGCCAATTCTATACATCATATTTCCGCCGCCGTTATGGCTCCTTCAGAAGTCAATCATCTCTCCCACCCTTGTATATATGGTATCTTCTTCGTTCTTCTTCCTCTCTTTGCATTCCTCTTCGAAATTGGAGTTTCGTGCTGTTTGCTGTTCATACTGTATTGACTACTATAGCTTTTGATTATTGGAAATGAGCTCCTGAAGTTCGAATTCCTTTTTTCTTGTTTATTGATTTTACTGTGCTGATATTGGGAATTGTTTTCCTGTTTTGATTAACTTCTATCCTTCTGATGTGTCTTATCTCGAAAATTTGATGGGAACCAGGGGATTTTGCTTCCACGTACTCGGAGAGGAAGTCTGGATTTATGAAATGGATTAGTAAGCTTTTCAAAGGTGGGTCCAGTCGAGGAAGGGGAGGTCGTCATCTTCACCAGCCTACAGAGGAAAATTTGGTTTGGCGTAATCCAGCTAGATCATTGGTGAACACATAAGCTCTGACTTCTGCTTTTTGTTGTTGCCCTTGTTTTGGATTAAATCACTGCTTTGCTTGAAGTAAATAGGACATAACTAATCATTCAGTCAACGTTATGTGGTGCTACTTCTAAGATAAACCTATGTTAATTCTATCTGTCAACAGAATAAAAATATCATGAGCAATAGAAAGTTGACTTTTTCTCCCCTGTTTGGTTCATTATATCACCCCTTGTACTTCGCTTCTGAAAAAGTCGATTTAGGAAATCACCGTGAGTTGTTGTTTTATACTTAAACTTCAGCTTATAACTCAATCATATACTAGTTCAGGTACCTAATATAAGAGATAGCTGACTCATTTGGGTAGATTAGGGGAAGTTAGTTATGTTGATTATTTGTACAAATATAGACCGATTTTCCTAAAATAACATTTTTCATCATGACTACTATTGGATAGTAATTCATAGGCCAATAGTAGTTCATAGGGGATATTTTGAGAACAAATTTATAAACTTGAAGACAAAGTGGATTGAGGTCTTATATTTATGACTAAATATAACCTTCAACTAGCTCATATGTTAAGGACTCGAGGTAGAACTTGATTTCTGCGCACACATCATACCTAACAGATGTCCTTCTAAGTTGCAATTGATTACGACATACAATATGCTTGATACGCGTATTAAGTTCTGTTCCACTATGCTACCTTAGCCTCACATTATACATTCCCATCACGTTTCATAACTTTATAAAACATCTGATGTTTTCTTTTTATGTCATTAATAACGGCATTCATTTAACCCGCAGAACAATTTTTATGCATGTTTTCAATCAGAAGATGACCAAGTACTTAAAAGTGTTGAATTATCAACAATGTAATTCTTGGACTGACAAATTTTAATCATCCCATTTGAAACTGGAGGCAGATTTGTTGTATGTGAGGCATGAGATCTTGCCCAGTGTTTGAGATGAATTTCATTGACGACATTGCATTCCATTGCACTATGTAGTAACCAGTGACAATGGCATTCTTCACATATATTTTAAAGCATATGCCCATTTGACTTATTAAGTTATTTGTACAAGATTAAACTTTTCCTAGTTATTCAGCCATTTCACATTTGAAAACAGTCAGGTTATTATGGTGACAATATTAAATGGAATACCCCGTCTCCACAGCAAGGATATTATCAAGCTTGGTTCTTCCACAATGAGTTAACAAGAAAAAAAAGATCATTATTGTATACGCAATGACTATGTTGCATTGTTTCTTTGACTGTTTTACAACTTTGATTGGTAAATAACTAAATACAACATCCTGAATAATCCTTCTCTTGTCATCAGGACGACCGTTCTAGAGCTCAGAAGGAGAAAGAGGATCTGGACCATGCAATTGCACTTTCTTTAGCTGATGATTTGAAGAGACCAAATGGTAGTCGTTTAACTTTCAAAATGCTTGCTTTCTTTATGTCAATAATGATCCTTTGATCTGGAATTAAACGTTACTTTTCATTAGCTCGTCAAGGATATAGATGGCGTGGAGAAGTTGATGAAGATTATGCAAGTGAATTTCCCAATAACCAGAACTCATCTGCACATCCTCCATATGCCCGTGCAACATATGGGGAAATTAGGTAAAGTCCTTCTGTTCTAAATTGTATATTTCATGATTTGCATACCAAACTAAAGTTCAAGAAATGAAAACAAAGACCAGCAAGCGTGCTCTGTTATATACAGTTGCCACCTGCTCTCATTCTCTAAATTTCTGAGCCCCCTTGAAACTTGAAAGGTGAAAAGAGAAATCAAAGGCGCGTGCGTCCCTACTAATCAATATTCACTATCTGCCTATCTATTATTATGTCCAAGCAAGGGAAAGGACAGAAATTTTGGAACCTTTTCCAATTAATAATGTGCATTGGGCGATTAATATGCAGGTTATGTGGTGGGTGCCAGCGGGAGATAGTCTCTGGAAATTGTTTAAGATGCAATAATACTTATTTTCATCCAGGGTGCTTTCGCTGTCACTCTTGTCGCTACCCCATTACTGAGCACGAGGTAGTTTGATCCTCTCAAAACTAGCAGACTGTGGAAGTCATCTTTTAGCCTCTCAACACACATTTACACACTGCATATAGTAGTTTATTCACTTCTCACATTTACAAATATGTTCATAATACTTCTTCTATCCTATCTATCACTTACTGCGTCTTTTTCTTTCCTTTTTATACTAGTTTTCTTTATCAGGGAAGCATCCATATCACAAGTCCTGTTTCAAAGAGTTGGCCCACCCAAAATGTGAAGTTTGCTTCCAATTTGTAAGATTAGTTTGCCTTTCACTGATCATATTGCACTTTTTGTAAAATTATTTTCCTTTTCTGTACAAGTTAAATGTTCTAACACCATTTTCTTATTTTAGGATAAAAGATAAGCTAAATTCTCTCCTGTCACATGTTTCACTTTCAGATTCCAATAAATGCTGCCGGTTTGATTGAGTATAGGTGTCACCCATTTTGGACCCAAAGATACTGTCCAGCTCATGAATATGATGATACAGCTCGTTGCTGTAGTTGTGAAAGATTGGAGGTACTAATCAAACTGGTACCTTATAATGTGTGATTATTATTATTTGTTCAAAATAAGGAAGGAGAAATTGCTAACAACTACCTTCTGGTTTTTTAATCTTGAAGCCTTTGAATGTAAAATACTATAGTTTGGAAGACGGTCGGAGTTTATGTTTAGAGTGCATGGAGTCAGCTATTATGGACACTGGAGATTGCCAACCTCTTTACCATGATATTAGAGATTATTATGAAGGAATGCATATGAAAATTGACCAACAAATTCCTATGCTTCTGGTTGAGAGGCAAGCACTCAATGAAGCTATTGTTGGGGATACAAATGTAAGTAACGATCTGTTCTTTGGTCTAATCACATTAAAGGCTGCATTTCCCTTACTCTAAATATGCTTCTTCCAGGGTTACCATCACATGCCAGAGACAAGAGGCTTGTGCCTTTCTGAAGAGCTGACTGTCACCAGTGTAGGATTTCAAAATTTCCACCTTTGATTTATGATATACAATCTATTAGCCTTAATGAGCAAGGTTACAAATTACCTTTCAGGTGGTTGTACTAATTTCAATAGTTTTCATGTTTTAGATTCATCGTAGGCCAAGAATTGGAGGCCACCGGCTAATTGGAATAAGAACTCAACCTCAAAAGCTGACTAGAAAATGTGAAGTTACTGCCATTCTTGTTCTCTACGGTCTTCCAAGGTAATAATACATCAGAAAATCTGTTTGTTAAAAATCCTTAATTCAGGTTCTTCTTTTTATTCATCCTTTCGTTGCCATATTTTTGAGGGATTCAGGTTACTCACAGGCGCCATCCTTGCGCATGAGTTGATGCATGGCTGGTTACGCCTCAAAGGTAAGAATAATGGCCATGTTCATTCTTTCTTGGTGTTCAGGTTTACAGTACCCTTTAATATTATCCTTATTCATGTTGAACAAAGCAGGTTTCCGTAATCTTCATCCTGAAGTAGAGGAAGGAATCTGTCAGGTTCTGTCTTATATGTGGCTTGAGTCAGAAGTAATGCCTAGCCCTAAAAGCATGCCTTCAACTTCAGCAGCTTCTTCTTCTACCTCCTACTACTACCCACACTACCCATCATCATCCTCATCATCTAAGAAAGGAGCCAAATCTGAAGTTGAAAATAAACTGGGTCAGTTTTTCATGAATCAGATTGCTAATGATTCTTCTCCAGCATATGGGGGTGGCTTTAGAGCTGCTAATGAGGCTGTGAACAAATATGGTTTACGTAGTACTCTTGAACATATTCGTTTGACCGGTAGTTTCCCACTGTAATAATAATAATAATAACAGAAAATATGATATATCTGGTAAAAACAATTGGATTAAGGGAAAATGAGACAAAAAGAAAGGCATGAGAATTGTCAGTTTAAATTGTTTCTCTCATAAAGCTTTGATTTCAATGGAAACGCTATTCTCTTCCTTTCTGGTCTTCTCAGTTTTCCTTGATTCGGGTTTATATGAATGGCCTTGAATTAGGTTGAAGGTCGAAGACAAGCTAGGAGACCTTCTCCCCTGCTATTTTCATGGGGGTACCCACAGGGTGTGACAAGTTGGAGTATACCAATGACAAAATAATAATGAGTATTTTCTACTTCTGTGTTGGTGTCTTTGAATTGTTCTCTCACAGAATTTTGGCGATTTATCATTTTGAAACTCTCTTTCCTATGTATTTTGTGCATCACGTCCTTTTCCAATTTTCAGCTCTACATTATCAAATTTTGGTCTTTAACTCAGGTTGAGGTATTCTGTTTCTCATGTCAAATATGCTCTCTGTCTGGCCAACACTTCTTCAAGTGCGCTCTTAAATTAAATAAATGTCATTTCTGGTTTAAAATTACAGTTTTTATTTTTCAAGACCTATGATATATGAATTTGCCCTGTATCAAAAGGGTGTAATATACTTTAGTTCAATTTTTTATTTGCCTCAATTATCCATAAATAAATATAGACGTTTGTTATAATGCTAAATAATGGGTATTAGCAAGGCAAAAGAAAAAAGGGGTACTAGCATTAACAGAATCAATATGTTCAAAATTAAACCAAATGTGTAATTTCCTTTTCCTTCTGAAAAATGCTCCCTGTAATCTCAAATGTAGGGGCTAATTGAAATGGTCCCTTTTAGTTCAAAATGTAAGACATCAATTTACTTCATATTCATGAATATTTTTATTAACTATTTATGTATTGCTTATAAAAGAAGGGATTATCTTAAAAAGTTAAACACACATTTTTACAAATAATTAACTAATTTTTCCATATATATAATTATATATAAATTAACCAAACAAGACTATAACTTTGACAATAAGAGAGTATAAATCATCAATTATATTATGAAATACTGTTGCACTGCTCAGTATTATCAAAAAAGTATTGCTTGCGATACAATATACATTGCAAGCAATACTTTTAAAAGAACAACCTAGAGAGAGAGAAATAGGTAACTCACAAATAGATAGATAGTGATTCTGTTAGGAAACCTGCTTCCTTGATCTTCTAATGGATGGGTAAGGGGAGTTTCTCTCATGTGGCTATTCAAATAATATGGGGAAGGTTCAAATTTAATTTCTTTATTTTTTAAAAAAATTGTTTTAATTGGTAGAGAATCTGAAATAAAAATAATCTTTTAACTATCATTTTTTAAAAAATAATTAGTTAAAAAATTAAATCTAAACGGTCTAGTTGACAAGAGCTCCCCTACCCATCCTTTGTATATGAGTAGGGGATCTAGTTCCTTCTCAGAAGCTATCTTGCATCATATCCTATTGAATCATGCACCAACACAGTGCATATTTGCACTGACAATAGAAACAGTTTTTTTTTTTTTTAAATGTGATTTACGATATAAATATGAGTAAAATTTTACCTCAGCTCGCGTATACCTGCTTTTTGAATGTTAGCTCAAACAAACACACATGATTTAGGTGTGTGTATTTTCTTATTTCTATAGTTGTATAAACATTACATTATTTTGCTGAAAGAGAACATAAAATTCATGCCTATAACAAGATAGGACAAGGTCTTCCTCTAACTTGAATTTTGATTAATTCAATAGTTTTACAAAGAATCCCACAGTACACGAGTGCTCCGTTAACTCACTGAAAGGTGGAATAGAACATGACAATAAAATAAATGATTTTTCGGATGAATATGACTGCCTAATACTCCTATTAAATGAAGTGGTAAAATTTAAGATATAATTAAGAAATTGTTCCTATACATTGGTAAAAATTGTATTCCCCAGTTCCCACAGCAGTAGATCATCTTACTACCATGATCCAAGAAATAAAATGTGCTTCGTAAACAGGCAATACCTCTAAACTTCCTTTTTGTTCGGATAAATAACTCTAGTCTAAACTTCTGTGACTATGAAGTGGAGGCGACATCAGCTAAAAGCATCTTAAGTGTCTCGTAGGTCATAAAACATATACCTACGCCAGGTACAACCTTGTAATATTCAGGCAAGATTCCTCTGTATAGGCCGCACAAGCCTTCTGTCCGGATTATGTGCCTAAATGTCCCAAGGAGACCTGTTGTGTACACACGGGCCCGCCCGCCCGCCCCTTCCAATTGCTTCCGTCGCCTTACAAGATCCAAAGGAAATGTTGCTGCATATAGGATCAGTTTAGAACATCAATCACATTTTATTTAAAGAGATTCTTTTACAGATGCAAACTCTGAATCCTCTACAGTAGTGTCATGCAAGGGAAAGTGACTCTCAAGTATGTAGTAGATTCATTTCTCTGTATTCTCATACATTATTTTCTCTCAATTTCTATTTTTTAACAGGGCTGAGTTTAATCAAGGCCACGGATCCTTTAATATCAAAACAACTGAACTAATACATCAAAAATCAGAAATTGCAGAACAAGTCAACCATATTTGATCCATATGAGCCACCAAGGCAACTACGAAGTACGAGATTCTTATGGTAATGAGGCACCAGTCCCTCTTGGACCACGATCCCCTGTCTCTGAGAGGACAGAATATTGACAAGAGGTTCTAAATAAGACCAGTAAATCATGTTGATGGGTCAGAGTTAAGCAACTTAGGCTATATATTCGGAAACCCGTTGGAAATGGGGCTTTACATCCAAGACAAAGCTACTCTCATGTTACTTTGGTCAAAACATCTTGACCAAGACCAATGGGTTTCCAGAAATAAACTGAGTCCTATAACGCAAGTATTTTTAGTGAGCCAGAACAGTAATATGATGGAATCACTTGTAAGATTGCTAGATTAGTTTAAAGAGGAATAAAGCAAGAGAAAACATGCAACCTCACCTGAAATGTTGGCACAAATGATAAGTGGTTATGAGAACTTCATACACATCAATAGTTTAGATTGATCTCGTCAGTGCCCATGATTTACGGTTTTCAACACACTAGTATCTCATCCATAAGAGTCACTTATAGATATGGCTCTTCTACCATGACAAAATCGAGGTGACAGTTTTTGACACATGAACTGATAATGATAATTTTATCATATTTTCATTCGTCGTTTATAATAGCCTATTACCATTACCATAATTATTATACTCAAGTCATTACTATAAAAGTGGAACATCTGAGAAACAAAGGGTTCTAATGGATACTAGGTGGTCGAAACCTCAAGTGAGAAGCATACCTCAAAGAGGACACTTCTCACACCTCACATTTGATGACCAAGTGCAGAATATAGGTTCATCCAAGTAATGCCACCCTACGATGGAATTTACTGTACAGCTTGGGGAGACACGTCACAGAGTTAAACTAAGGAAGATAATTAAGATCTTCAGAAAAAAGGAAAATGATCCTTTTGTTATCTTCCTTAGTTCTCATATGCAAGACAAACAACTCCAACCTGGTCTCTGGTTCTAGAGGTCAGTCTGGTTAGATAGTTGATGCAAAAACGACACCATACCCTCTTTCTCTGCATCTAGAGCATTATAAACCACTGAATATGTTAGCTTCTTTAATATCCTTTGGTAAATGAAATTTAATTAATTAAAGGAATCTTAAGTGTAATTGCCCATATAATAAGCATTTGGCATAGCAGTTCTAAGTAATCTATGTGATTGTAAGCAAGGAAAATACAAAACTGTACGAACAAAACCACATATGATAATGGCAAGAGCGACTTGAACAAGGATGAAGCAGCAAAAACCATTAAGTCTAAGTGAAAAGGAACTTCAGAACTGTAATTTAACATAGCAGCCCTTTAGATCACTCACCTGTTGACGATGCAATGCCTGAAAGACTACCACATGCTAAACTGACAAGGACAGTTGAATCATTGGGCCTGATAACAAATATAAAACTATAATAAGCATACATAAGACAAAATTAGAACCCTAAATTAAGAATTAATACACAATTAGATCCCTCAAAGATATACCTCCTAAAAATTTAGTTATCAAATTTAGGAAAAATGACACCAAACGTCCCAATCAAGAAAATTTATATCAGAGAAGTCTCATAATTTGTCGATGACAAGTGAAAGAGTTACCATAAACAAGTTATGGAACTCTTCTAATATTATTTTTCTTGATTGGAACCTTGGTGTCACATTCCCTTTAATTTGTTCCTCCATATAAGCTAGTCCCAAGTTTCTAACTTGTTGCACATTAGTCCCTGTGTTGGACAAAATTATATTTACTCTCCTTTGAGGGTTGATATAATATGCACAGGTGGCAACTAGCGAGTGACAAGCTTAGGAACTAATTTGTCAGGATAGATAAATCCATGGAGTGAGTGTAGGACCTATATTTTTCAAGGACCGAATTCTATGTCAACTATTAAATTAAATTGCTGGATATTTAAGAATTTCTTACCTATTTTCCTGCCAAAATGATCTTAAGGTTTCATACACAGAGAAGCTGATTGCTATACTGGGCCCTACACCCTGCATTACACCAGAGCCTCTGTAAATTACAAACACCAGAAGCATTCTACTTCAAGTCAATGTAAAATCTGTTAATAGCAGCATACCAACAGTGTAGCTCCAAGTCCTTTATAAAGCCCAAACAATCCCTCTTCCTTGCTAATAGTTCGTAAAGCATGCCAAATGCCTCTATAGTAGACAACTTTTGTCTGCAAAAAAATGATTAATTCATTGAAGGAGTGAGTTGCAAACACAAAGGAAGTTCCCATTAATTTTGCATGACAGTTCAACCAAACATGTTAAGCAAATTTTTTCTTTGCTGCTCTGATTTCAGAATAGAAAATTCAAAGTTAAATTCAAGCAAGACTTTGAGCATCTAAGACCACACGCAGAATGCAACTAATTCTAATCAGAGGGCAAAATCACATAAACTGATTAAAGCCAATTTAAATTGGTAAAAAGTTATAGGCCTGAGAAATGTGAAGAGGTGGCACTGAAAGCACAGAAATAAGGAATTATTAAAGCATAAATCTTAGACATTAAATCTTACCTGAGCAGCTAAGCGTGTCCTTACAAGATCCAAAGGATAAGTAGCAGTGGCAGCAGTTATTCCAGCTAGGCCACCACCTACAAAATGTATGCAAAGGTCTGCACTAATATTGTCCCCTTTATTTTGCAGTCCTGGAACCGTCTTAAGGAACTGAAAAATGAAAATAACCTTTCTATAAATTCAGCTGAGGTCAAAATATTTAAAACTATACTTTCCCAAATCAGAAATTAACCTTCTTGTAGTGCTCATATGCGTAGAAGTTGACAGAAGAATAAGGCAGACGATGAGCAATAGTAACTAAATTTCCTTTCCAGAAAGCCCTAAATCCCTCTTCATTGACAATTCGTGAAGCCTCACTCCATATGCAGGCCTTTCGCAATGTCGCAGCATTGGAGTGCATACCTTGAACCTGAAGATATCGCATAAGTAAAGCAGAAAATAATAGATTTAGGAGGGACAACCTCTTTGTTGAAGAATGCAGGAAAGAAGGAAGGATCACATCAATAAATATTTATCCTCCAGAAATGAAACTCATCATGTCAAATCAAGCAGAACTGAGCAAATGTAACAAGTTTTAACTGTAGGCTTCCCCTCCTTAATACAAATACTTATTCTTTTTGGCGCCTCCCTCTTTTTCCCCTCCTCAGTGGTAGAAAAGTTCAACGAACAACTCAAATTATTCTCCAACTGACATTATTCTCATGGAAACAAGAGATGCTTATGATCAAAAGTTTATGTAACGAAAGCAACACAATTCATTCAATGGCAGTAATAACAGTGTGAATATAAATCATTGTTGAATAATTTTTTTGCGAAAGAAACGCACAGAAGATTCAATTTGAAGGAACACAAGCCAGGACAACCAGCAATGGACTAAACAAAAAAGCAAAAGAAAATTACAAACCTGAAAGAGTATGGTCAACCGAGCAAGGGGCGCTGTACAGGTCTTGCTAAAAGCGCCGGCAACACCCCCAGCAAGAAGCTGAGAGATAGTCCCAATGTCAGAATGTTGCTGCTGCGCCAACTTCCTCATACCGCCACCGACGGCAACACCACCTTGACTCGAATTGATACCTCTTTTCCCCCCTTCGACCACCACACCAACCCTAGTATCCGCTTGCATATCGAAAACCCTCTTTACACTGTGTCCCTCTCTTTCTTCCTAAAATCCCTTTCACCGCTTTCGGCAAAGAAATGCCGGCTCAATCTAGTTCCGAAGAAATCAACCGCCAGATGTCGAACCTTAGATATCAAAAACAGAAACACGGTGCCTTAATGGAGCATTAGCGTGCTTCAGAAGAGGTTCTTATCCCTCGCATCCTTTCGTTGTAGCTTCACAGCTTTTCAGTGCGCTCCTCCATTCATGCCGTGAAGTTTGAAAAAGCTCAAGAAGGAAAGACCAAAAAGAGGGTCAAGCATACGACGTCGTTTCAAAAGTACCAGTCAATTCGAAATTTTCATCGCATGAGACTGGACTGGGTTTTGTTAGAAAGAAAACGAACAGCTGGCGTTTTCGTATGAATCACTCACCGCCCTTCGACCTGTTCTCGTGACTCGTGAGCGTAATATGATAAAAGCGCGTAAGACCGCTCGATCTGTGGGGTGCACGAGAGCTATCATGGAGCGCGACGCGGGAGATAAATCCCGTAAGGTTAATCAAAAATCAGATGCGATGTACCAGAGAATATCCCTGCAAATTATGCTGTGAGTCGCCACCACTGTGGAAATTAACGTTGGCTAGTTACTGTCACTTGAAGTCTTTCGAACACACCTATCCTATTAAACAGCAACGCACAAACATGCGATGTGTTCTTAAATATTCATCACTTTAGTTTGCTATTCAGGACTTCACGATGTCCACCGACCTACTTTTCTCCGTTGATATTTTGTTTAGAAAAATCATAATTCCACACCTTTTCCATATTTTTCGTCCAATATTAAATGTGAAGTTCGTGAACTTGCTTTCAGCTTTCTTTTTCATCGTCTTTGCCCCCCAAATACACTGTACAACTAACTACCTCTTGATATATTTATAAAAAAAATATTATGAATGTATGATGCCAATAATACTCTTAATTGAAAAATGAAACAAATACTCAATTCTGCTGGTTATACACTTTTTACAATTATTATTATAAGACGTATTTAAAAAGTTGATAAAATAAATAAATTAAAAAAGATGAGATGACTGTATTATTTTAAAGAATACATGACATATAAATAAATTTTACTGACTTTGTTATTTTAATTAAATTATATAAATATGTTTTATATTGAAGATGGAAGGAGTAAACTATTATCATAAACCAACCTAAATTGTCTTCTCCCCCAGCTAAAGTTAATGAAGTGCCGTGTTGTTTATTTGCATGCGTTTCACACTGTAATTCTGACAGATCTCCCTGCAAAATGAGGAACACATGTTCTTGCTTTTGAAACTTCAAATGATTTTCCAAATTCAATTGAATGTGCTAATTTCATAGAAGCCTTTTCAGTGACGAACGATTCGCAATAATATCTTAAGTTGAAGGGGTAGAAAAGGAATCCGCATGGATCTTGTGCCCATAAACAAATAAAAATAAAAATATTATTGCTAACCAAATTCCACATGAATTAAATAAATGTTAAGCCTATCTATCCAGTAGAATCCCAGTTTCATATTAAGTGCTCTTTTCATAAAGTTATCTACAACTAGGCTTAGATTCTTTAGAATATGACGAATCTCTATATGCTAACTACGCTCCAATAAACTTCGAATCTCCAATACCAAGCTTTATTGCATGTGTAATTCAGTACATCCTTTTCGACACAGTCTCCAAGAACAAGACAGTCTGTAAGTAGAACCACATTCTTTATACCTATGTCACAAACTTGCTTTAAATCAGTTAAGCAGCCTCATAGCTCAGCACTTAAAGATCCCTCCTGCTGAATTCTCATTATGAATCTCCCATAGAAGTTACTGTGTGGATCTCATATGCCTCATCCACAAGTTGCAAAGTAGAGAAGTTTTGAGAATACACCATCCATAGACAATTTATAATAACCTGGGGGATTGTCGCTGAGTGAGATCAGGCATTTCATGACTCCTTTGTAAATTCACATTATGGCACAATATAAAATATAATTGATTTTTGTGAAAATGTTAAGAAAGTTTAATAAATTACTTTAAAATATAATATTTATATATTTTATATTAAATTAATTTGTCTGACTCATGAATTGATATAATCAAACGATACACGCCTTATGTTATGTTTAACTAACTTATTTATCTTCCATAATGTCTTCAAAAAAATTAGTTATATCTTATATTAAGAATCGGAGGAGTACATATTTTTCATGTTTATCAATCTTTATTCTAATTTACCTTTATTGATGATGCTTCTTCAACAATAACTAAAGGCATGTTTGGTTTGAAGGGAGGGGATGGAAAGGGAGGAAATGGATGGAGAGAGAGGAATGCTATAATGTTTGGTTTGGTTTGGTTAGTGAGATGGGGTGAGGAGGGGAGGTGAAGAGTTTTTAATAGGTCTTTGCTTGGTCTAAGAGAGGAGAAAAGGTGAAGAATGATAACAATATACCAATTTACCCTCAACGTATTAGCTTATATTTTTTATGGTCAATGTGCAAAAATATACATATGATTATTTTTCAGGAGCGCTTAGCAACAAATGCTTTTTTTTATGCAAAAGTCACATGTAGTTATAAAATATGAGCAAAAATACACATGTAATTATAAACTAGAAGCAACAGTCACATTTGCTGTTAAAGTCAAAATGTTGACAATTAAATATAAATTTTTTTACTAATACTGATGACCTGGATGGTAATTTGGCTTTAATTTATAATTTTGGATACTAGAAATCTCCAAATCAACTTATAAGGTGACAGGCTAGTGGAAAATCTGAAGGCTTTTTGAGCTGAAAGTTGGAAATAAGGAAGTAAAACTAGGGGCGATTAGTGAGTGGAAAATCCAAAAGTGCTTTGACGTGAAAGTTGGGAAGGAAGAAGTAAAACTGTAGGCAATTAGTGAAATGACTAATTACTATTTGGGCATTCCTAGCCTTTAAAATTATAAATCAAAACTAAGTTATCATCCAGGTCATCAGTATTAATAAAAAAAGTTATATTTAACGGTCAACATTTTGACTTTAATGACAAATGTGACTTTTGCTCCTATTTTATAACCACATGTATATTTTAACTCCTATTTTATAACCACATGTGTACTTTTGATGATACTTCTTCAACAATAACTAAAGGCCTGTTTTTAATATAATGAATTTGCTGTTGAGTGCTCCTGCGGAATAAGCACATGTGTATTTTTGTACCTTGACCCTATTTTTAATATAATGAATTTTATAATACAAAATTAATTGCAAAAATGTCTCAATCGTTTTGTCTTATTTCCTATTAGTCGGGACTAAAATGCAAATTTTCTAATTTTTTATTATGGGTATTATTGGAATATCAAAAAAGTCATAAGGGCAAAAGAGTCTAAAATTTTGACTCCCTCCAAAATTTTGAACTAAATGAAGGGAGGGGAGCTAATACCCTCCCATCCTCTTCCCTCCAACCAAACACACCCTAAAGAGAGGAGGGAATGAGAGAATTAATGAAGATGACATTCTATTTTAAAAGATACATATAATATTAACTACCTTAACTAACTTTTTTTAATTTAATCAAATTAGGTAAACATATATTATATTCAAAATCGAAAGGAATTGTAAAATGGTGCCAAGTTTTCTTTCTTTTTCATATAAAGAGAAGTTTAGGTCAATTGATTTTTGGGTTTTACTAGGATTTAACAATACCTTCAAGTCTAAAGGGTTTTTTTTTTCTGTTTACAAATATACTCAAGACATGTTTGAATGAATGTTACAGAAATAAATTTATATAAGTTGAGATAAAATTTTTCTTATATATTTATTTTATATAAAGTAGATTACGTTAGAAAAGCTTTTTTTATCACTAATCCAAACAATCACTTACAAATTTCCTATCAATAAAACTTTCACATTAGTGAGATTTAAATGAGTCAACTCTTTTATCAATTTAACCAACATTTGTTGGCTATTGAAAAGCTTACGCGTAGGAGCTCTGTTTCCATCTTTCTTTTTTGGTTAAACGTGTCCAACTTTCTCACGGTCCGTGTTTTAAAAGCTTATATTACCAAGTTTGTTGTGTTTTTGTCTTTCTGTTTGGGTTGGACTCATTCCCTGATTTGGGCCTTTTTGTTTGGTAGTTTCTTTTGAATCAAGAATCATCGTTTGTTTGTTGTAACTTGTAACAAACAAGTTTGAATCTTTCAACTACAAGTTTGTCATATCAAGAAAAGAAAAAGAAAAAACTACAAGTTTGAATAAAGGATTTAATTATAAATTTACCCAAGAAATATTTACGGATGTACACACTTCACCCCATGCCAAAAGTGTTATTAGGTGCAAAAAGTCACGTGAGAGTTTCCAAATAGACATTTGTTAGTTTTTGTATTGGGCTTACATTGCTGTTCAAGGGTAAAAAAGTACACACAGTATGTCATGTTAACAACCATGATATTGTTATACCAAAAAAAAATTCATGATATTTTGTACTATTTTTCAAACTTAATGTATATTTTTTCACTTTAAAAAATTTTATTGCGGTAAGCGTCCATTCATAAATATTTTAAGGGTAGATTTTCATCTTAATTCTTAAATAAATTATATTATCTTAAAAATAAAACAAGAAGAGTGGGGGACGACTACCACTTTATTTTTATAAAAACTTAATAATAATGTTACACACACGCATTATAACATATCCTAATTGCCAAAATTTGAGCATATTACTCCTTATATTTGTTACTGAACCTTTTTCCCGCACTTTCAAAGGACTACCTTTAATTTACCATTAAAAAAAAAGTGTTACTACCTACCACAATCGAAATCTCTTTAAAAATATCAATGAGATTTGTTCAGTGTCCATATGGATTAGCTTTTAAAAATAATTTTTATAGATTCTGAAGTAAGTATGTGAGATGAGTTTTGTCTCAATTTGAGCAAACCTATATTTTATAATTGAAACCAAACGGGTCTTGGGATCTTCATCTCGATTAAAATTACATAATGTATATTATTCAATTTGATTTAGTTCATTTGTTTGTTATATTTTGACGTGTTAAAAATAAATAAAAAATAATCCCTTTAGCTTATTTTTCACATTTACTCTAATGATGAACACTGCATATTGTGGATGCAATAAATCCAATATACTCCCTCCGATTCTAATTATAAGGGTCCGTTGACTCTTTTAAAGAATTCTAAAAAAATCTTTAAAAAGCTAATTAAAGACATTAAAATTTATTATTATTTTTTTCAAATTATGTTGTTTGACTTATGAACTAATATACTACTTTCATTATTATTTATAAAACCCCATTGATTTTTTTGGATAATCCTAAAAAAATTTTAAGAAAGCTAATTATATTACTTGAAGACATTAAAATTTGTCATTTTTCTTCAAATTATGTTGTTTGACTTATGAACTACTATATAATGTAATAAAATACAACACATGATATTATTAAGTAATGTAATTAGATTTCTTATAATTTTTCAAAAAAAAAATCGATGGGGTCTTATAAATAGGAATAAAGAAAGTATAATGTAATAAAACACAATATATGATATAATTAAATAATGTAATTAGCTTTCTTAAGATTTTTCTATCATTCTCCAAAAAAATTAACGGCCTTTAAGACCGGAGGGAGTATATATTAATGAAGGAATGTGATTATAAAAAATAATCCATAATAATCCAGTAACATGAACCTATTGTCATTTTATACTTTATAATTTGTTATTGAGATTATATTCCTTTTTAAGATCTGTGATTTTTCCGAATATTTAATAACAATTCTTTAGCCTAAACAAGATATTCCTTACGCAGGATTTTCTCATATTTAAGATAAAAAAATCAAAATAATAATGACTAAACACTAGGTAGCAAACGATAAGTCAAGTGTCAAATATACAATCTGAACTCGGCAATGAAAAAGGCTACTTCTAAGAGGAGTAAGTTAACAGAGGAACAAAGTCAAGCATGAAAACATTATAAGACGTATCACGTACCCATGGAAGAACAACAATTTGAGCCTATTACATGTTCTGTAATGGGTTTAGCAGAAATCATAGGATTCATCTAAACCCTCGTAGCTTCATCTTCAACCCCATTAATATCAGCTTCCATTACCCTCCTCTGCACTGGCTTGTAAGTGTATCTTCTTGCCAACAACACGAAGGCACAAAGATTCAAAGCACCCAACACAGCCAAAAACCAGTAAAACTTGTCCAAACGACTCTCGTTTATATCCTTCCCAATCCAAGCCTTCCCATTTTTCCCTGTCACATGATCCACAATTATAATAAAAAAGCTGCTCAAGAAGCTTCCTACCCCAATGACACTCAGAAATAAAGCTATCCCGAAGCTTCTCATTGAATCAGGAACTTGGTCGTAGAAGTACTCTTGCATACCCACAAGAGAAAATGAATCCCCAAAACCTAGTAACAAGTACTGAGGAACCAACCAGAAAACACTCATCTTTTCATTATTCTCAGACATGGCTTTTCTTAGTCTCTGTTTTTCCACTAAGGCTGCAACTACCATAACTAGAACTGAGAATGCCAAGCCAATGCCGATCCTCTGTAGAATGTTGATGCCTCTTTCGTTTTTCCTTACTTTCCTCAGAAATGGGACGATGATTCTGTCGTATATTGGGACTGCTATTAAGGTTCCGACCGCCCCTGCGGCTGCCAGTGAGGCTGGTGGGATCTTGAAACTGTGAGTTATGTTTAGTTTCATAGCGTCTGCTTGCTTCACGAACAGGGTTGTGCTCTGTGCTATACAAACTCCGTTTGTTAATGAAGTTAACCATATGGGAATCATGTTAAGAATAAGCTTTGTCTCCTCCACCCTCGTTAACGTTGTCAGTCTCCATGGGTTGATGTCTATCTGCTCCTCATTCTTGTCTTCGATTATTGCAGCCTTATCCAGACACCTATTGATTGAATTATGGATAATTAATTTCTAACTGAATACTCCCTCTTGATCTTAAATATATAATATTTTTCATACCTATCAATCTCTTACTATTTCACCTTGAGAGATAAGGAGGGAATTAAGAAACATACTATCGTGTTTTAGAAAATACTTGTTATTTGAACAAATGTAAATAATTTTTTTAATTTAATTAAGTTAGTTAAACATGTCTTGTACTAATTAACGAAGGAGTAATACAATATTAGTGCATACCTGAGCCTGTTGGTATGGCTTAGCAGCCTTCCCTGAGATTTGCGGACTTCATAAAACAGAGAAGGATTTAAAGGACAGGGTAAGTTTCTTTTCCTTATAGCTGCAACTATAACCTGCAAAATGGGTTTCAAAGTGTTTCCTTCTGACTTCCTGAACCTGTAAAATGGCTTTCCAAAATAGAAAGCTACGATTGTTACGGCCATAAGAATAGTGAGGCTAATACTGGCAAGTCCCCAGCTCACATAGTCTTGAAGGTAAACAACCACAGTAACACCAAGCAATAAGGCAAAACAAAGAGAGAAGTTCCACCAATTGAAGTAAGACATCTTCTTCTTCCTCTCTTCCGAGTGATCATCGTCAAATTGATCAGCCCCAAAGCTCTCTAAGCAAGGCTTGTACCCTCCTGTACCCAAGGAGATACAATACAAAGCAAGGAAAAAAACCACTTCATGAGCCTTCCTGGGCTCAACACACACCTTTGTATGATTCTTGCATGGCGTTAGACTTGGGATGAACTGAGACATAGTCAAGAGGCTTAACCCCTGGGTTCATAGCATAAAAAAGGTTAGATTTTTTGAGGTGGGCGTGATTCAAATTGGCAAAAAGATGAGATCTTTAAGGTGTACAAGTAGAGTATGGGTTCATTTACCATAAGGTATACGAGGGAAGAGAAGAGAACCATATTGAAGCGACCAGTGTAGGCATCAGCAATAAATCCTCCAATTAGAGGCATCAGGGTTGTTGTTCCAGCCCAGTAATTCACATTCTTTGCCGCTGTATTGAGGTCCTGGTGAATCACTCTGGTGAGGTATGTGATGAGATTTGTTGCTATGCCGAAGAAACCTACCCTCTCACTAAACTCAATAGCTGCCACAAAATTAACTTAAAAATCACCAAGCTATTGTTTCTAATTAAACTGCATCTCCAAGATTAAAGGAGTTTTGTCTTAAAGAATTTAAAAAAAGATTAAAATCCTCCACTTTAAAAATGCAGGTTCATCAGCTTCTACAAACTGATACTTGTAATTCTCCTTCAGAAACAGAAAATTTGGTCAGATACAGAAAGCTATTAAATTTTCTGGGCTTAGACAGAAAAGCGTACTGAGGATGAAGGGGGTAGCTTTCCAGACACCAGTGGAAGCACGAAGAGGACGTTCGCCTCTGTGATCCACAGAAGCATCGTGAACCCATTTCTCTTGATCAGTTTCTCCTCTGGTTCTTCTATTTTCATGGTCCATTTCTAGCTCCATCTTCATTACTGGAAGATGCTGGTCAGATAGAACCTTACTGCAAGCTTTTTTGTTATGTAGAGCAAGAGGTCAAGGTTGGGTGATACTAACAAGTATAGTTAGCTTAGCCAATTTGATAATTGCAAGTTGATGTTAAAGATTAACATATAAGTGGGTCTCAAGGAACCATTTACTTGTGTGGATTCTCCGTTATCTTTGATCAAAGATTATAGAACCTTAAGCACTTAATGGAAATGGGATATTTTAATGGAGGGGAAGAAAAACGTGGGTTTGAAAATGATTTTATTTTATTTTATTTTAATTGATAAAAAGAGAGAAGAGAGGAGGAAAGTACATCATCTAAAGAAGGATTAATATTTATTATATAATAAAAAAAATTATTTGCAACTATTAAAATGTGTATATTAATTTATTTTTTTATTAAAAATATATATAGAGTGATAAAAAAATATAACACAACATGATACTAATAATGTATAACATAAATTTAAAAGGGAGACAATCTAGACAAATTAAAAAAGAGTAAAGATCATGTACATGTTAATTAATAAAAGTCAAAATATTATATTTTTCATTCAAATTCCCCCAATTTTGGAGTGGAGAGTTAGAAGGGGGAGGAGGGAAAATTAAAAAAATTTCCCCTCCCTCCCTTAACCCCATATTTAGATGGAGAGAAAATTAGAAATGAAAGAAAAGGCTTTTTTAACCATATAGGATGAACAGTAAAAGTAATAAACAAAATATGACAGTTTAAAAAGTATTTAAGGTAATAGGACACTGTAAATCGTGCTTAGGTGGAACGATTTGCGCAAATCGTTCCACCTAAGCACGATTTGCGTTGAAAAAGGGAGCCGGGGAAAAAATATTGGGGAAATCGTTCTACAGTAACGCAGCTGCCTCCCCCCGGGCGGTAGATAGTAGATTATTCAGCCTTTTTTGCAGATCACGCATGCCTTCCTCTCTGCGTTTTCTTCAATCTTCCTACCTCTCTTCCTTCATTCTCTGCATTCTCCATTTTCTGAAGTCGTGCTACAGTAGCACGACTTGTGTTGTAGATTTTTTTTTTTAAAGTTTAATCGCAGAGGGAAGGACTTAATTATCATATTTAGTATAAATTAAATTAGATAGATATTTGTTGCATTAAAGATAAAAGAGGAGCGTTTTTCATCTTTCATAAATAGAGGGTAGGATGAGAAATCTGATAAATCACTATTTTGAAAAAGGGGGAGATACTATAAGAGCCGGTTAGCTCTCCCTTTTTCAAAAGCTCCGGGGGCGCTGCCCCTTGACCCCGCCCGCTAACTGGCTAGTGAGACCGCCATAGCTAACTCCGCGTAGCGTGTTACATGCTAGTTTCATTACATATTGTGTACTATCTTTTTCCCTTCATTAGGTTTTTGTTCTAATGAGGTTTTTCCTAGTAAGATTTTAATGAGGAACAATATTTATTTATGGACATTTAAAAGGGAGTGCTATAAAATATTACAATATGAGTGTAGATGTCTATAGCAAAAGGTTGTCTTTTGAAATTTTACATTTAAAGCCATATAACCTATGACATTAATAGCATGGAAGTTTTCTATGATAAATGTAAATAACCTCCAATACTTTGTATTTCACCATTATGTAGATTCATTCTTTTGTTGTAACTTTTGTAATGAAATTCAAAAGGTTGTAACTTATATATAGTAAGTATGTACCAAATGTTGTAAGTTTTGAAGTGAATAAGAATTTCTCACTTGCATTCTTCCCAATTTCTTATCTTATTTTCTATTCTTCTCCTCTCCAACTTTTTTAATTTTATAACAGAAACTTATTTTATACTCCATTTGTTTCTATTTAGAAGACCCTTTTGGAGAATCCTAAGAAAGCTAATTACATTACTTTAAGACATTAAAGTTTGTTGTTTTTCTTCAAATTATGTTGTTTAACTTATGAACTACTATATAATGTAATAAAAAATAACATATGATATTATTAAGTAATTTAATTATCTTTTTTAGGCTTAAGTAATGTAACACGCTACGCGGAGTTAGCTAGTATCTCTCCCCTTTT
Source organism: Acacia concinna (assembly GCA_037177275.1). Taxonomy (NCBI): domain Eukaryota; kingdom Viridiplantae; phylum Streptophyta; class Magnoliopsida; order Fabales; family Fabaceae; genus Acacia; species Acacia concinna. The sequence continues at coordinate 14,438,396 of JBAGKO010000013.1, forward strand.
CAAAATAGTGATTTATCATATTTCTCACCCTACCCTCTATTTATGAAAGATGAAAAACGCTCATCTTTTATCTTTAATGCAACAAATATCTATCTAATTTAATTTATATTAAATATGATAATTAAGTTGGTAATTAAATCATTCCCTCTATGATTAAACTTTAAAAAAAAATTCTACTTCTGAAGTCGTGCTACAGTGGCACGACTTGTGCCTAATTTGTCTCCTGTTTCAACGCAAAATCGTGCTACAGTAGCACGACTATTGAAGTTGTGCTACAGTGGCACGACTTGTGCCTAATTTATCTCTCGTTTCAACGCAAAATCGTGTTACAGTAGCACTGAAGTCGTGCTATAGTGGCACAACTTATACTTAATTTGTCTCTCATTTCAACGCAAATCGTGCTACAGTAGCACGACTTCTGAAGTCGTGCTACTGTAATACGATTTGTAGTGTTATACTTACCTAAATATTTTTGAAACTGTAGCATTTCGTTAAATAATTTTTTTAATTATATATTATTAAAAAAAACCTATAGAACAAGGACGTTTTTAATTTTTTGACATTCCTGGAAACAAAAAAATAAAAATAAAAATAAAAATTGCGTTCACATAGACTCTCTCATCCCAACCTGTTTCTAACACAAACAAACGAAGGAATAGTAAACGAATAGGCAGAAAATAACATGTTATGATGGTCAGTTATATATGCGTTGCAAAAAGTTAAACTTTATGAAGAAAAAAGTGTCAGGTTTAATCTTTGAATTTGTATTAACAAACAAAACAAAGGGAGGAAATTTTTTTTAAAAAAAAAAAAAGAGAAGAAGAAGAGGAGGAAAAAAGAAAAAAAGATTTAGTTGCTGAATAATAAAAGAATATGTGAAAAACTCTCTCTCGCACATACACACCGTTTCATTTATAATGAAATAAAATTCAAAATTTAATAAGTCCTACGTACTTTTTTTTTTTGGTGAAATAAGTCCTACGTACTGTTGTGGACGTTGATGAAGAAATTATAAAGTGTGAAGTTTATCTTTGAAATTCTAGCTAGCTTTTCTGACACTTCATTAGTTTCGTGAACAAAATGTTGATAGAAATTTGATACATATTGAGTGTATATATATATATATAAATTATCTTCATTTAGATATATTATACGATATATTTTATGTTATTATTTTAATATATATATATATATATCACCGGATGTGTCCCGCATCATTATTTAAATTACGGATTAAAAAGTTGTATTCAAAGA
>JBAGKO010000013.1:14470470-14485689 GCA_037177275.1 Acacia concinna
ATAGCTGTGGGAGTAGAATTTACAATGAGATTTCAAATCTTTATCCCAACTTGCACGGAAAAGACTGGCATGCGCATATCTGTAGTTCACATCCTCCTGCTCTCTATGTCTTTCTTAATATAAATTTAATTCAATAGAATGCACCTCACAATTTAAAATCAAGATTTTCCCCAACAAACCATCTTACATTTGAGGTAAACGAAAGTGTTTGGTTAGATAGCTAGCTACGATTTCAATAGCAAAAAAAACCACCAATGCTTTTATTCCTTATAAAGTTTAAATAATTTTAAGAAATTTTTTTTTGGGTCTAGAAAAGATAAACTTTATTAAACAATCGACAAAAATAAACATCAGTATAAACGTCCAAAACAAAGCAAAACATAAAAAGCTAAAGCCCAACCCAAACACAATGACCCAATCCAAACAACACACCACCCTAACCCTAATACAAACAACTTCGACAATCCATACAAACCACTTCAAACATACATATTATGTAAATTCAATCAATTAATCCTATTTTTATCCCCTAAGATGCTTATTGAGTCAAACACATTATTCTTTTTTCAGACAAGTCAAAGAAGTTAGTGATTAGTCATTTTTCATAATAAATAGTTATTAGTGGTGACTATAATTTTTAGTAAAAGTAGCTACAGTTGATTATTTTTATTATTATTATTATTATTATTCATTTCCATTAGACCAAGGTCTTCCTTTTCTGTTTATTATTAGTCATTAGATATGACCATGAAAGCATATACAATAATATTTTCTTTGATATATTCCCAACGACACTTAAGTATTCATTTTCTGCTGTGCAAATTTATTGAAAAGATAAATTAAATCATGAATATATAACGTGATCAAATATTTATACCCTTGGGATTAAAGCTATTTTCTGTCAAACGTTTTAGGCAACTCTCGAGGAACCTTTCACACACACTATTCATAACTAAACTCTCATGTATATGGTACTTATTCGGTAATAAGAATAGAAGGCATTTTTTTTTTTTTAATAAACAAAGGAGACAGCATTAAACTCTAGCCTTTATCAGTGCACATAATTCAAACCAACTCCAGAGAAGCCGATGAAACTGAGTGAAATCCTGGCAGACAAGCGACGAGCCTTTCCTTAGCATAGAAGGCATGTTTTATTATGAAAGATGTATCATTATTGAGCACTAGTGATTGCGATATATTGATATTTCTAAAATATATAAATTATTCTTAAATTAAGAACGGAATTTTAAAAGCCAAGTCAATGTCCCCTAATTTAAGGCATATATGACTCACTTCTAAGTTCTGATTGGACCCCAGGAACCCAAAGTCCAGTCAATGGCCCCATGCCTCTGAGGTCTTTCTTTCCGAGAATAAGTGAACAAAATTAAAATGAGAATATATACCATTAAACGTTGACTTGACCGGTCAGTCCGGACCGTAACCCGCCAATCAATGGATAAATTGGTTTGGTGGTCTGACGTGGTCTTTTTTTAATAAAATAAATAAACAAATAAAAAAGGAAAAATTTTAAAAAAAGAGTCAAAATAAGAAAAAGACAAATCAGAATAATGAAATCAAAAATGCCAAATCAATCACTTTATACCTTCTTTTTCTGTAATTATAAAAGTGCCACTGTATTTTTAACAACACGAGCATATTAATTCACAACAAGAATATCTCAATTAATAATAACAACACAAACAATTTACCGCGTAAATATATAGTATCTAAATGCTTCTATTGTTGTTAATTGAGATACTCTTGTTGTGAGTTAAGATACTCGAGTTGTTAAAAATCCAGTAGCACTTTTGTAATTACAGAAAAAGAATGTACAAAGTGACTGATTTGACATTTTTGATTTTGTTGTTCTAATTTGTTTTTTTTTCTATTTTAACTGTCTTTTTTTAAAATTTTCCCTAAAAAATTAATTTTTAAATTTTTTTTAGAATTTCATATAAATAAGTTTAAAATTTTTACATACTCTCCAGTTTGACTCCAGTTTAAACTATTAACTCTTGACTTAAGACAACGATCTATGGAGTACCGGTTCAAGTTTCAAAACCTTGGAATATATTGAGTATACGTAGTTTTTAATTTTTTTTAAAAAATAAATATAATTAAAAAAATATATTCACTTATTCTTTATTTTTTTCACTTTGAAAGTGCTTATAAAAGTGTAGAACTATATATTCTTTGCTAGTAAATTTTGAGTCAATCTAGGCTCATGCAGTCATTTTACATTTGAGGGCTTATTTATTATAATTTATTTTAGCTAATTAAGATTTTATACACAAAATACAAGAAAGACCTTTCTCGTATACTTACTTCGTATTCCGCACTGAATCACTTATAAGTTATTTCAAACGAGCATTTAAACATTAAAAAAAAACGTAATTATTTTTTTATACTTTTAACTCGTGATGGTTACCTATTCTAGATCCTAGATCTAATTATTAGGTATATGAGTAACACATAAAAATATACTACTTTAGTTTTAATTATAAAGTTTAGTTAATTTTTTAAATAAATTAAGGAAGTTAAATAAGTTATTTAGTCATATCATATCTAATGTGTTATTATATTACATATAAATTTATAAATTAGACAAAATATTTTAATGAAAAATAATGAATATAAATGTTTTAAAGTAAGTTAATTAACTTTTTTTTTAAAGTTCTTTAAAAAAATCAATTAAGTTTTATAATTATGACTCAAAAAGTATTTAATGTCAAGAATGCCATATGCTTGCCATATTAATCTATGCAATCAACCGTCAATTTGGTAAAAAGAAAAATTAGTAAAAAGCTCTAAAAGTAAGATGTGAATCTTATCTTTAATCAACTTATATTTGCCAGCGCCCATAGATCCAGCTCATTTAAAATTTTTCTATGAAAAATGGATAAATAAAAATGCAAAATTGAAACTTTAAGAAATAATACTTATATATATATATATATATATATATAGTAATTATTCATGAAAAGAGTGTGCACTTTAAGTTAATGCAATTTTTTTTTTGTTGATATGGAAGTCCATGAGAGTTGGTTGCAGCTCTATTAAGGCTTGACTATAAACGTGTTTAGCCAATATATGGTCCACAAACATGATCCTTACGTCAGGGACATGACTCATGCACAAGTCTTTTGATCTTGAGTCCTAATGCTAGCTACTCTTTTTTATTTTTATTTTTTATAAATAACTTTATCGTTTACAGGGCTAGTTAGCTTTATAAATAACTTTTAACTTTTGTCTAAAAATTTGAATTAATTTTTTCTGTTTTACCCCTAATAAAAATTTTCTCTCTCATATAATCATTTATTACATATTTTTTCTCTTATTATATTTTTTTAAAAAAGAAATTATTTTTTTAATTCTATATTCCCAATATAAAAATTGACACATGATGAAGCAGATCGGAATGAGATCCCGGGAGCTCGTCCCATATTTATTTTTAAATAAAGAGTCATTTTTTTAAAAAATACCAGTCAAGAGATTATTTTATTTTAGTTCATCTACTTATTAAAATTATTTTTTTAAAAAAAAATTAAATATGAACCGTTTAAATAGGATAAAGTCCCACTGAGGGAAACTAGTTCGGAAGCCAACCTTGGTGTACGGCCAGCACCCAAGCAAAAAAATTGCTGTAACCTTGATTGGCTTGTAAAAATCCATAGTCTATAAAGATATTTAAACCATTTAGTTGGCACTTTAATCACTATATATCGTTGCATTCTCTGGCTGAACCCCACCCGTGACCCAAGTTTTAAAGACATACCATGTGAATGCCAAAGATCATGATGCTTCCCTTACGCCTCCATGCACTGCACAACCACTTCGAATAAATGACAAGGTGCGAAGAACAATCATTGCGGGTCTTATGTATGAATCGCTTCCTTCTCAATAATAATTGATCAGTCAGTTGGAGCTTTATGATCATAGTACCTTCCAATAGCTTTAGACTCTTGTTTTTTTTTATGCTCGTTTTCCACAATTACAATAAAAGTCACACACACACATATAAGACCGGAGGGAGTATTATTGTAATGGTAGGGTTCGTGGTCGGCCCATGCTAGCCAAGATTCAAGGTTGAACGGTGACATGATCAATCACATATATACTCAAACATTAAATGCTACACCTCCAATTCTTAATACAAGATAAGTACAAAGTACAATTTTTAGTTCAATTTCTTCCTTAAAAAGTAACATAGTACATTAATTAAATAATTCCCTTAATAATTCATATTATCGATTGGAATTTACTCAAACAATAAAAGCTACAACATCCGAAAAAGGAACCGCATTTATATCGATCCCAACTTCATCTGAAAAACGCGATCACACGACGTCACCTCACAAAACACAGACTTAAGTCATAACGCTAAAAATCTAGCAGCCGGGTACGAAAGTTACACATACTCTCCATATGTTGAATTATTATTGTGTGGACGGTAGTATCAGCCCCACTGGGGGGCCTGGCCTTCCTTCTCTAACCTGGATCGATTTGGAACCACTTGCCAAAATCACTATTTTCTGATGAAGAAGAACGTACATCACAAGCTCCGAAAATTATTGCGATATATAGCTTTCAATATATAGCTCCATGTTAAACAGCTTTTGGCCACGTCAATTCCTTCTTTCTTTCTTTCTTTCTTTCTTGTGTACGTAGCTAGACTCTTTAATCGATATGTTTTCATAACTTTATGTTACAACGCGTTTTTTGTTGATTGGGAAAATGACATGATGTGAATTTTCCAAGAATATGAGGAATTTTAAGCCTCCCTTGGTCTTCTATATAAACACGCATTGTTTGTAAGGTTGTCAGGTCATTACTAGCTAGAAGAACAGCTTAAGAATGAACAGAAAATCTTCTGCTCCTCTGTTTTTGATTTCACTTCTCAGCTTTGCTTCTCTTCTGCTTAAAGTTAAATGTCACTCTTCTTCCTCAGATGGACTCAAGGTCAAAGCGTGTTCTTTGTTTTTGATCTCTTTGTCTTGGTTTTTGAATCCCCATAATGATTCCGTTCCTGGTTACTAATTTTGTCTTCTCATGATAATGCAGACTTATATCGTCTACACTGGGAACAGCAAAACTGATGATGAAGCTTCTGCCTTGTCTCAGTACACAAGCTTGCTGCAAAAAGCTGCCGACAGGTACGTAATACTGGTAAAACTATACAGTTCAAGGCTACATGTACGAGTTTACCTTAAAAAGGTTACATCATTTGGATGTCTTGTGTTTGTTAAGAATTTGCTTTTACTAAATTCGGAGTGATCGCATGATCCAATAAGATCATATGGACAAAAGAGACAAAGGCCAAGTGTCCAATCTTTATCTGTATTTACTAATTGTTCAGCGATGCTGCTCCCAAGACAGTTCTTCATCAGTACAAACGGAGTTTCGGTGGCTTTGTAGTGAAGCTGACACAGAAGGAAGCTGAAAGAATGTCCGGTGAGCAAGAAGGCTATTTTCTTATATTCTTCAAAACTTGCGTATATGCTCTTCTGTGCCTTCGATTCAGAGTTAGGTTATGTTAACATATAAAATTCACAATGCAGGACTTGATGATGTGATCTCTGTGTTCCCTAATCGCAAGAGACAACTCCACACAACAAGGTCTTGGGATTTCATTGGCTTCCCACAGAACGTGCAAAGAGCCACGGCCGAAAGTGATGTCATCATCGGAGTTATTGATTCTGGAATCTGGCCAGAATCAGCAAGCTTCACCGACAAAGGATTTGGCCCACCACCTAAGAAATGGAAGGGCAAATGTCAATCCTCGTCCAACTTCACTTGCAACAGGTACATATATAAACAGACACACACACATATCACCCAATGGTTGGATGAAGTAAAAAGTGAAAGGAAAAGAGGGGAAAGAGAATAATAGGAAGTAAAAACTTTGGAAAACTTTTATTTAAATACCACTTAAATTTCTAAAATCTCCAAAGTTATGTTAGAATATCAAAAACCCAAGGGAGGAATATGGGCTTTCAAATTTCGGATGTGAACAGTAACATGATTTTCGCTATAAGAGTAATGAGATTACCTATAAGAGTAATAGAATTCGCTACAATTTCCTGATCTCTGTTTTTCTCTCTCATTCTGTCACTATTCATCTAACACTGACACTGACGTATAGTGACAGAGGATAGAGAAATATGCCCATGAAAGAGGAGAGAGGGGATTTTCACTATAAGAGTAATGGAATTCGTCAGTTTCCGAAGCACTTTTCACTTCAGCAAATTTGGAAAATAAAGGAGAGAGATGATTTTTCGTTAGAAGAGTAATGGGATTGCCTATAAGAGTAATGGAATTCGCTACTGTCCGTACCACTTTTCTCTTCAGAAACATAAAAAAACCCAACTTGATCTATGGTACCTTGGTGTCTTTTAGAAATATTAACAGACCTTTTCTGGGTTTTAAAAATTCGAGTGGTTTTTTAATTTCATTTTCCCTAAAAACTTCTCAAAATAGTAGAAAAACAGTGTGTTATTTCTTACTATTCTTTCCTCTCATTTAATTTTCTTCACATTCAAACATAGGATACCTGACTCCCCCGTAGGGAGAGTTACCTTAAAAAAAGAACCTCACAGTCACAGGATCTTGACTTTCCAACTCTAGGGCCATGTTTGGGCGGAAAGAAAAGTAAAGGAAAAATAGTGGAGAGTTTTTCCTCCTAATATTTTTTTCTCTCATAACTTTCTCTTCATCCTGGGAAATAGTGGTGCGAGACTTGTGTTCGTTATGATATATATATCTATATCTATATATATATATATTATATTTTCTCTTATGCACCATTAAGTCATTAACCGATTATTCTCTCTGTCAATGCAGAAAAATCATTGGGGCAAAGTATTACAGATCAGACGGATCATTCGAGGGTGAGGAAAAGTCTCCAAGAGACTATGATGGCCATGGGACTCATATATCATCTACAGCAGCTGGGAACCCAGTAAGCCAGGCAAGCTTGCTGGGGCTAGCACAAGGAACAGCAAGAGGAGCAGCTGTATCAGCACGCATTGCCACTTACAAAGTTTGCTGGGTCGATGGCTGTGGTGATGCCGACATTCTCGCGGCATTCGACGATGCAATTGCCGATGGAGTGGACATACTATCAGTTTCTCTTGGGGGGTTCAGTGATCAGAATTATTTCAAAGATGCAGTAGCCATTGGAACTTTTCATGCCATGAGAAATGGAATATTGACTGTAACTTCTGCAGGAAATTCTGGTCCAAGACTTGGATCACTAGAAAATTTGTCGCCTTGGTCTATCTCTGTGGCTGCCAGTACCATTGATAGAAAGTTCCTTACCAAGGTTGGATTAGGTGACAACAGAACATTTGAGGTGAGGTTGACTACTATGAAGTTATGAACACTCAATAGCAAACATTATCCAAACATCCAGTTTTATTAATGATCTCGTTGTTCCCTGTTTAGGGGGTTTCAATAAATACATTTGATCTTAAGGGACAGCAATATCCTATAATTTATGGGGGGGATGCACCAAATACTAAAGAGGGCTTTGATGGATCTTCTTCCAGGTGAAAGACAGAGCCTTTTAAGTCCTCTACATGAAGACATAAGACGATTTTGTTTCTTTGATCTAAGTCAATGAAATGATGTGTTAAATGCAGGTTTTGCTCAAGTGATACATTGGACCCAAATTTGGTGAAGGGGAAAATTGTTCTCTGTGATGGCAGAAGCAGAGCATTAGGTACTTTAACCGCAGAAGCCATCGGTGCAGTGACACAAGGTCAAAATTTCAGAGACTCTCCTCTAACTTTTCCCTTGCCTGCTTCGTACATAGACTTACAAGATGCTGCCAATATTTTCAGCTACATAAATTCCACAAGGTATTAGCCATTAACTGAAGCTACAAATATAGACTAACAGTGATTCTATACAACTATAACCTCCTAAAAGGAATTACTTGACAAAATCTTGTAGGAATCCAACATCAACCATTTATAGAACTAATGAGGAAAAGGATACATTGGCCCCTGTGGTAGCCTCTTTCTCTGCTAGGGGTCCAAGCCATGTTTCACCTGATATTCTCAAGGTACGTATCTTACTTATGGCTGATCATCTCTTCGTCACCTCATTATATACAAAGATTACAGTCTTATGTATAATAAAAATGTTTTCTTTTTGTTGAATAGCCGGATTTAATTGCTCCGGGGGTCAATATTCTCGCTAGTTGGTCTCCAAATTCGTCAGTCTCTGAGGTTGACGGTGACAACAGAACTGTGCAGTTCAACATAATCTCAGGAACATCCATGTCTTGCCCACATGTTTCTGGGGCTGCAGCTTACGTCAAATCATTCCATCCCAATTGGTCTCCTTCTGCTATCCAGTCAGCTTTGATGACCACCGGTAATACATCATCTGTTATTTCATATTTACAACACTACATTTGCCCACATATATTTAGTTGTTGTAGAACAGAGTAATGGAGAAAACAGAGCATCTATCATGTAATGTAATGTGGTCGGTTGGTTGCAGCTAGGCCATTGAGTCCCAGGATTAACCGAGATGCAGAGTTTGCATACGGAGCAGGTCAAATCGATCCTATAAAGGCAGTGAATCCTGGTTTAGTGTACGATGCTAGTGAAATAGACTTTGTGAGATTCTTATGTGGACAAGGGTACAGTTCAAGGACATTACAGCTTGTAACAGGGGATAATAGCAGCTGCTCTGAATCAGCTAAAGCAAGTGATCTAAACTACCCATCCTTTTCTCTTCCAACGCCTCCCTCTAATGTCACTGTTAGTGGCATTTTTAGAAGAACTGTTACTTATGTTGGGTCAGAAAAGTCCACATACAACGCCAGAGTGAGTGCTCCTCCGGAGCTGAAAATCCAAGTGAGTCCAGGTACTCTTGCATTCACTTCTTATGGTGAAAAACAGAGCTTTGTGGTGACTGTTGAAGGAAGCTTGGAAGCATCTACGGTGTCAGCATCTTTGGTTTGGAGTGATGGGAAGATCCAAGTGAGGAGCCCTATTGTTGTGTTTAATTCCCCATAACTGATAATTATTATACATTGAATAAGTTGAAGCGAAAGCATATAGACTTCTGCGAAGTTGAGTTGGAGGTAGGAATACTGACCCTTCCTTCGACGTACGGTGTCCGTTCTATAATATATATATATATAGCCCACCATCCATATATATAAATGAATTTCATCACACATTTTGTTAGTTGCACACCACTCTACTACTACTTTTTGTCATGAGAGCTGCTTCACTGGTTATAGTATAGTATTCCATGAAAGTAAGAAAAATTACTTAATTATAATAAAATATGACATGAGTTTTCTAAAACCCTTTCTATGATATTATATCATATATCATTTTATACTAAGTAAATTATTTTTTTTAAAAAAACAAATATTAGAGATTAAATAAATTGAAGTCTTATAATACCCCGTCTTTAATATATGAACTAATTGGAGATTTGATTTAGTCATAAATATAAGATCCAATCCATTTTATCTTCTAAATATAAGTACTATCTTTGGTCTTAAATATAATATCTAATTAATATTTTTAGAGGTAGTAAAGAAACTAAATAAATTATTTTAAAGACGTAACTATCATTTTTCTCAAAACTAATTAGTTTGACTTAATAAAAAAAAAATCTAATAATACATAACATACATTATTATTAAGTAATATAATTAACATCCTTGAACTCTCTAACATAGTCAACTAAATTTTATATATAAGGCGAGTAGTAATGATGAAAGATGATACTTTAGAAAAACTAACATAGATCTAAATCTAACCTTTTTGATTTACTTAGATTAATTAGTTAATTGTCTTTTATATTAAGGAGTGGAACTAGTATTAAGAACTAAAACTAACATCTGAATTAACTTTTATAATAAGCGCTGGAGTGGAGTAACATTTTCCAATTTCTTAGTTAGGAATCTCACTCTCCAAAATCTGCTTCCTTTATTGATTCCCATATGAATCTCAACAAGCTAACGCTCCACCAGCATATCCCATATACAAGTTACATGCACTTTAATTTGCCGTGAAAAACCAAATAAAATAATGAGAATACTCTTGCTTTGTTGCCAAAATAATTAACCTAATTTCAAATTCTAAAATATTTAGATATGACATCGACTTACCACCCACCACTTCAAAGAGGTATTTTATTTAGTGCTGCTGGTCCAAAAATATAAATAGAATGCCCATTTAATTTGTAATTAATTATACATAATTTATTACTTAATTTAAATCATATATAAAGATTAGTTTGTAATAATTTACAACTCTTTCTCAAGATTATTTAATTGTTTATTATTTATGATTTATCTTCCAAATTTAACCATGTTGCTTGCCTAATACTCCCTCTCCCTCCTATACTTAATATATAAGTATATGAATTAATTAAAGAGTTGATATTTACCCTAAAGATATGATGTATTTTCTATATTTATCATTTTTTTAAAAAATTAACCCTATTGATTCTATATAAATAATAATCAAGTAAGAAAAAGATAAGGGTAATTAAAGAAAATGAGTTGAGTATTTTAAAACATGTTATATTATATAATTTGATTAATTTTCTTAATGTAATCAAGTTACACAAATAAGACTTATATTAAAGACTAAAAGTACTTACATGATGTGTTACTGCTTTCACCTCTTAATATAAGACTCATTTGATTAATTTAAAGATATTAAATAAACTAATTAATTACATTATATATTACATACGGTTAGATTATATTTTTCTTAAAGGCAACGGACTCTTATCACTTTAAAAGAAAAAAATCAACTAGGCCGGTAGAGTTAATGAAAATTTGAGATTTACATGTGGTCTTCCAATTTGATAGCAAGAAACAAAATTGACAGCTGTCACGCATGTGAGGTGGGGAGCTGGGTGACGAAGTGACGTTGACATGCTTATAGTTGATAGACGTGTAGAGATGGGAAAATAGACCGGCTCGGCACAGGCTCAGGTCTAAACGGGCCGACCTGTTTAGACCCAACACTTAAATACATCAAATTTTTTAGGCCGGGCCTGATTAGTCACGTGCTCAAGCTAGCCTGTCGGGCTTGAATAAAAAATAATAAAAATATTTTTTAAAAGAAATTTAATTTAATGCTAAAATTTTAAAATTAAGATAAATATTTTTAAAGTAATAAATGTTTTATCTTTTTTAATAAATAGAATACATAACCTTTTGTTTTAAAATAAAATTCTTTAAAAGATAAATACTCACCTTTCTCATTTTCAATTTGTATTATTAATTTTTATTTTTCTTATAGTTTGCCTAACATGTAGACGTCCTTAAATAAATTAAAAAAATTGTTTTCTTTGTTATCAAAATTAAGTTAAAACATCAAACATTATCCATGTTTACAAAAAAAAAAGATGACATACATAAAGTTTAAAAACTAATGTCTACAATCAAATAAATAATTAAATAACGACATATATTATAAAATAAACACTAAACAATATGAATAACATTATGATTTTTATCTTATTCATGCCCATAATCATCATTATCATTTTATTATGTCAATTTTTTAAAAAATATATATAAATGGGCCTAAATAGCCCGGCCCGCGGCTCTACAGGGCTGGCCCGTTTAAGCCTGCGGCCCTACAGGGCCAGTTCGTTTAGGCCCGACTTCATTTTTAAACTTTAAATTTTAAGCCCGGCCCGTGACGGGCTCGAGCTTAAAAGGGCCGGCCCAATGGGCTCGACCCGAATTCCCGGCTCTATACCCAACTTGGCTGGATGGAAGGGTTAGGTTTATCGGCTGATACTTCTTTCCTTTATAACTTCTCCGTCAGATGTCTGTTTTATGCGTTTTTGATACCGTTCTCTTCCTCTCTTTTTTTTGAGATCTTTCCAATGGTGCCAATTTCAACACCTAATTCTCTAGTTTTAAATTAATCCAAATCTGAAAACAAAATCTTGTCTCTTGTTATCCATGAACACTGCCACTTTTTCAAAGTTCTTTTGCTTTAGGATTCTCCCCTATGATTTATCTATGTTATTTAATGTACTGAGGGACAGGAAAATCATTTTCCAGAGAAAAAATAAAATAGCAAGATATCCAACATAGATAATAAATCCTCATAAAAAAAAACTCTGTATGTGAGAACTTCAAAGAATAGAAACATATATTGCGTATTCTTAATTCATAGAAGCCTCAAGAAAACTATTGCTCTGATACCATATTAGAAATTTGGGGTGCACTTGAAGTGTCATCGTTCAATGTCTATTAGTGTTCAGTCAGTCTTTTATGCCAACGGTAATCGGATCACAGATATAAAAACGATTATGATGCACAACAAATAAAACACCATGACAGGAAGAAGAAGAGAATGAAGAGGGGCCAAGTATTCTATTAAGAGTAATTCGTATTCTTACGTATAGAATTTATCTTCTACATAATTGTGTTATTTAAATGAATGCTTAATGCCTTATTTATAGTATTTCACACACCCCTTTATTATTTACTATCATATCTATTCATTAGAAAGACAAACCAACTTACGTTTGGAAGATATATAATTTTTCAAATAAATTATCTCCCGTAAAGTCACGTTACATCGGTCAAATAATGACTTATAACTATTGGGAACTATTACAATTAACAACCCAAACTTTTATATTAATTATACTATGACCCCAATATAGAGGAATTTGGTCTAATTCACTAAGGGTAGACATATTTTCTAACATCAAATTACTCAACCCCGCATCTACAAATGAACTATGTTTTTGTAGCATCAATTTTATTATTGCTTCGACTTATGAAGAAGTTGAAGACGAATCCGGGAGTAGAGAAGAGAAAAGAAGAGGTCGGACTGGATGATGAGTTGAAAGATGATGGAAAGAGAGGAGATGGTGGTGCTGTGGTCTCCGGTGGTGGAAAACGCGATTCCGAAGGCAGAAATGGACGCCAACGGTGGCGAATGAGGATGGAGAGTGAGATTGATTATGGTTGTCTATGATTCGTATTATATATGCCCAACGCATTTGGTACAACAAAGAATGAAATGAGATTACAATTAAAACTAGCAAGGGAGAAACAAGAAGAGGAAAGGGGAAATTAAATCAAAGAATTGCATACCTCAAGAGATTGCCCATTGAAATTGATGGAGAGGAAGACGCTTCGTATATGAATAGAGGGAAGAGAATATTCATAAACACTTCGTATATGAATTAAACATATTTGATGGAGAGGAACAAATATTTGTTGGCATATTTGATGTGTCGCAAATATTCTATGTGCATCACTAGCACTTGTCTACTTCACGTCAAGGAAGTGATCATAAATTAAATTCTCTGACCATCATCAGCATATTTAAGAATTGAGTTACTTTATTGGAATTTTTTTCCCCTAATTTCAACAAAGTTTGTAAGGTCGCGTCTTTAAGTCCTCGCATTTTTAGCTCTCTGCAATATTGTACAACTGTGATTGCAGATCTTTGATGTATTATCATTTTACCTTCTACTAATGAAATTTTCCTTTCATAAAAAAAAAAAAAGAACATGTTCTTCATTTAATAATGTTTTAATATTCTGAACGCATTGAATTGTTATAACATGATATGAAGTGAGCTTACAAAACTAGTACTCCAACTATCATTGATATAAGATGTAGTGACTTTTTTGGAAAGTTAAGGAAACTAAATAAGTTAGCTAATTATTGCACATGTCGTATATCATTTAATTATATATTAGTTCATAAGTCAAATAAATTAATGTAGTATAAAAATAAATATCAATAATATTTTAAAGTAATTCATTTAACTTCCTTAATTTTTTTAAAAAAGTCAACTATGTCATGTACTCCTCCAGTTCTAATTATAAGATCCAGTTGACTTTTTTTTTGGAAAAGTCTAAGAAAACTAATTATATTACTTTAAGACATTAAGATTTATCATTTTTCTTCAAACTATGTTATTTGACTTATGAACTAATATATACTATAATAAAACACAACATATTATATGATTAAGTAATATAATTAGCTTTCTTAGGATTTTCTAAAAAAACATCAACATGACTTTATAATTAGAACCGGAATGAGTATTAAAGATTAGAGAAGGATATATAAGTGAGAAGGAAGAAGTGGATGATAACTATTTTTATGTTTAATGGTAACACCAAAGGGATTGTGGCAAAGACAATGGGTGTGTTTGGAATAAATATTACAAAAGTGACTTATTGGCAATTGTACTTTTGCAAAAGTAAAATTGAGTAATCTGATTTGTATTTGGAATAGCGATTACGGAAGTTAATTATATGTTACTTATGCAAAAGTAAAACTTGTTTGGTTGAAATTTTCAAAAGTAACTTTTGATGGTAAATTATTGAAAAAGACATGAATCTTATTACTTACATACATACGTACATACATACCTACATACGTACGTACATTGTGATATTTAAAACTTATAGCAGAAAAATGAAAAATAAATTTTCAGAAAAGTTAAAAAAAAGGCTAAAATACATATAATTAATAATAACATGACTAAATGATTTTTTAGGATTCTATAAGAAAGTCAATTTGGTCTTATAATTAGGACCAAAAGGAGTATATATAACATGTAAATATTATGATATTTATACTACCTCTAGGCTTAATTATAAAACCTAGTTGATGTTTCTTAGAAAGGTCAAGGAAGCAAAATAAGTTATTTAATTATATCATATGTTGTGTTTTATTACATTATATATTAGTTCATAAGTCAAACAAAATAGTTTGATGTAAAATAATAAATTTAAAATATAAATAGCTTTTTTAGGATTTTTCATAAAAGTTAAATGTGTCTTATAATTAGAATCACAGGAAGTAAATTATAACAGAAAATTAAAGAATAAAAATTTTACTCCCCTCCACACACAATGCAATTGGATATTAAGCACCAAATCTGTGCTTATATGCAAACATACGATTTGGGAGACCGGTCCAATTTGGGTAATGGAAATGTCGGATCAGCACCAGCAATCCTATGATTTGGGCTCCAAATCAGAGACCCAAACACTCCCTAAATGTTTTGGGCTCAAAATCAGAGACCCAAACACTCCCTATATGTGGGAGGAATGTTCACACCAAATGGACAAGTATGTATATGCCTCTAGTCCTTTTTATAAGGAACAACTAAACTCAAATAATGCAAATAGAAATATTCATTCAAATTGGTTCAGAACAATAAATTTGTAAGAGATGCA
>JBAGKO010000013.1:14485789-14498712 GCA_037177275.1 Acacia concinna
GTCTTTAAATAATCCAAAAGTATTCCCCATGAATTTTCATGTACTAATTCCATCGTTTACTATTTTATCTAGAATTTATCTGAATTTAAGCTTATATTAATAAACTTTCAAATAGAAATTCATTCTTTGCAATTTACCCCAAAAATTTCACATAAAATAATAATATTTTATCTTATTATAATTTGAAGAATTTACCCAAAAAATTGGAATGTTACACCCGTCATCTCCTCTTCTCTCTCTTTTGTAGTCTTCTCATTCTTCAGGCACATTGCCATGACCCAAAGGTAAAATAATCTCTCTCTCCACCCATATTTATTGATTATTTTGTGTCAACATTTATTTTCTAATTTCTTGAAGTTTGTATGAGTAAAGTGGTTAAAAATTTCTCTCTCTCACATTCTGAAGATTCAAACATATATCGTGTACATGGGAGATCATCCGAAGGGAATGAAAGACGCAGCAGAATTACATCACACGAGTATGGTTCAAAGAGTCCTTGGCAGGTTCTTACACTAAGTCTTTAACTCATTGTATCCAATATTCAGTGACCTATTAGCAAAGAGGGTAATTTGATATATCACTTTTTAAAGTTTTATTACTGTCTGTGCGATTGAAAGAGACTTCCACGAATTTGACCATCCAAAATGCTTTCCGTTCAGAAAATTTTTACCAGAAACTCTGCTCCACAGCTACAAGAAGAGTTTCAATGGATTTGCAGTGAGGCTAACACAAGAGCAAGCTGAAAGAATGGCCGGTATTGTTTATATATGTTTCTTTTCTCTTACAAAAGTGGGTAAATAATAACATATATAATAACGTTCATCAGAAATGGAGAGTGAAAAGCACAAGCTCCAAACAACTAGGTCATGGGACTTCATAGGGTTCCCACAACAAGTAGAAAGAACAAATGTGGAAAGTGACATCATCGTCGGAGTAATCGATACCGGAATTTGGCCGGAGTCTGACAGCTTCAATGACAAAGGGTTTAGTTCACCCCCCCACAAAATGGAGAGGGTCTTGCCAAAACATCACTTGCAATAAGTATATACTCCCTCCACTCCCTATCGTTGATACAGATTTTGGATGGTCGATCTTCCCGTTTTTTTTTCTCTAAGATACACTTATATATTGTCTCAAATTTTTGCGGTTAAATTCCCACTTTGCCCTTACTTAATTACTCGTATTAATAACAGAGCATTTGTTGCATTTACTCTCACTTTCTCCCCACCATTCATTTTCACTCTCCCGAGTCTCGCACATAGCTTTTTTCTACTTTTCTTATTCTCTCTCTTTTACTCTCTTGCCTTACGAATAAGGGTATTTTTTAAAATAAAAAATGTTTATTTTCCACTACTAACAATAATCAACATTTTTTATTTACGGGATTTAGTTAATTGTATCTTATAAAAATGAAGAGGAAGTATAGTATATCAATTCACTATTACACGGCACTGCCAACAATATATATACATACACATATAAAGGATTACCTTGAAGTGTGCATGTCATATCACTCAATATTTGTACATATGCATATGCAGCAAGATAATTGGAGCAAAATACTTTCGACTGGATGGTTTGTTTGGAAAAGATGATATTGTATCACCAAGGGATTCGGATGGCCACGGGACTCACTGTGCATCCACAGTCGCTGGAAACTGGGTTAACTCAGCGAGTCTATATGGTTTAGGCTTAGGCAGAGCAAGAGGAGGGGTGCCATCAGCTCGTATTGCTGTGTACAAACCCTGTTGGTCTTCAGGCTGCGAAACAGCTGACATTTTGGCATCAATTGAAGAAGCAATCTTCGACAAAGTCGACATACTTTCTGTATCACTCGGTGCTCGTGAAGTGATACATTGTGACTTTTTTCAAGATGTATATGCAATTGGAGCTTTCCATGCAATGAAGAACGGCATTCTAACCTCAATCTCTGCTAATAACTTGGGTCCTAGGTTGTTCACCACGACTAGTCATGCTCCCTGGATATTTTCAGTGGCTGCTTCCACTATTGACAGAAAGTTTACCACGAATGTTCAGTTGGGAAATGGCATGGTTCTTGAGGTATGATCCATTTTCTTCATTAATTCTTTTCATAATTACTTTAAGACTGTGTTTGGTTATAGGGGAGGGGAAGGGAGAGATTCCATTATCCCGGCCTTCTTTAGTTTAAGGGGTTGTAATAATTAATTTACTACTCTTCATACATATTTGTTCATATTGTTTTATTTATTTGTATGTCATATGTGACCCAAGCCACTTTACATGCATGCAGGGAGTTTCAATCAACACCTTTGATCTCCAAAATAATACTTATCCCTTGATTTACTCTGGAGATGCCCCCAATATTGTAGGTGGATTCAACAGTTCCACGTCAAGGTATTGCTATTGTTGTTGCCGTTTCTAATAGTATTATATCATAAAATATGCTATAAAATAAAATATACAGGAATAATGAAGCATTAGAAATGGTATATTATAATAATTAATTAATTGTTGGATATAGGCTTTGCTTGGAAAACTCCTTGGATGAAACCATAGTGAAGGGGAAAATCGTTTTGTGTGATAGGCTTCCAAGGGACCCTACAGGACTTGTGTCTGGGGCAGTTGGGGTTTTGGTTCTGCCTAATCGCCCAACAGACTCAGCCTCAAGTTTTGCCTTTCCTCTTCCTGTCGCTGGGCTTACTCTAAATGATGTCACACCCTTAGTCTCTTACTTCAATTCTACAAGGTATATAGGTCATCGTCAGACATCATAATTCTATATTTGGTTAATTTCCTTGTTACTTTTGATTAATAAATCAGTTTTGTTCTATGACCTACCAATTTCTTCTGCAGCAATCCAACTGCTACTATATATAAGACTAATGAAGGCAAAGATTCTTCCTCCCCTTTCATAGTTTCCTTTTCCTCAAGGGCTCCAAATGCAATTACTCCCAACATTCTCAAGGTAGGGTCGTCGTTATCGATCACAACTAGTTGTGATGCCTTTTAAAGACGAAACAGTTATTGAAATAACCATGATTTTGTTGTTGGTTTCTTTGTAGCCTGATATAGCTGCCCCAGGAGTAGATATAATAGCCGCATGGCCTCCCATGTCACCTATTTCATCTGTAAAAGGAGACAAGAGGGAATCAAACTTCAATATAATATCAGCAACTTCCATGGCTTGCCCTCATGCTTCTGCTGCTGCCATATATGTCAAGTCATTTCATCCCACGTGGCCTCCAGCAACAATCAAGTCTGCCCTAATGACCACCGGTAATTACTTCATTATTTAACAGTTAATTCACCAAAATGTCAACTTTGTAAAGTTTTCATCAAGCTCTGGTTTTTCTTACGTTTACAAATGTGCATCCAAATTTTGTAGCGACTCCAATGAGTTCCGCTCTCAACCCAGAAGCTGAATTTGCATATGGAGCTGGACAGATTAATCGCATTAAGGCAGTGAGCCCTGGTTTGGTATATGATATCAGTGAATCTGATTATGTGAGGTTCTTGTGTGGACAAGGTTATAATTCGAGGAATCTACAAATCATCACCAATGATGTCATCAACTGTGAGAAAACTATGACTGAAACTGTGTGGGACCTCAATCTCCCATCTTTTACTCTTAAGAGAACCAACTCAGAATCTTTTAGGGGTGTCTTCCATAGGACTGTGACAAACGTTGGAGCTGATTCAACTGTATATCAGGCTAAAGTGATTGTTCCTCCCTCTCCGTTGACTATTCAAGTGACACCAAATGTCTTGTCATTCTCGTCTTTCGGTGAAAACAAGTCGTTTACCGTTGCAGTTGAGGGAACAATAAATGTGGCAATAGTCTCTGCTTCTTTGATTTGGGATGATGGCAATTTCCAAGTGAGGAGCCCTATTGTAGTTTACAGGGCCCAATGAGTGCTATACACATGGGTTTTCAGCCTTACTCACTAAAGATAATGTGTCTTTCCATAATTTTTCTTCTAATATGGTGTGTGTAGATAAATTTCAGTGATATGTATAAATTATATTTTTAGAAGTGATTTTACTGTGTACGAAATAAATATGTAAAAGGAATTTTCTCCTGAGGAATGTAAAAGTTCTCTTGAAACCATAATTTTAAAGATACTTTGTTTTTATAGTATTGGCTTAAATTATTAGTTGTTCTAACAACTTGCATCTTCAATGTATAATGCCTTTGTGACCGAGCAAATTGAATAATCATCGTTCGTAGTTGGTGATATTGTTTTCTATTGGAGTAAAGTAGGCATTAAATGTCATCTTGAAACACCCATTGACAGTACTTTAAATTAACATGATCGAATATATTTAAGTGACGGCAAAAGGAAAAAGGATTGATAGTACTTAACAAAAAATATTTTTCATTCATTTCTTCTTCTTCTTTTGTTACTAAAATGCACATTGCTACTGTGGTTACAAGTAAAAACAGTACATAAACAAAAGTATATTCATATTTTTAAAAAAGAAAAAAGTTAAACTTTTTATAGAGATAAATCGATTTAACCAACAAGTTAATTGGTTGAAGTAGTAAGTGTGTGGCCTCGCTCTAAGAAAAACAAAATTACAAGTTCAAATTGGCGAAAATTCCATATGCTTTAAGCTAAGTATCAAAAAGCCAATGTTAAGACAAAAACAGAGAGAAGACAAAGATAGAGACAAGGAAGAAGGAGGACGGGAGAGAGACAGAGAGAGGGAGGGAGGGAAGGAGAGGGAGAGAGGCCTTCCTTGTGTGTGTGTGAGAGAGAGGAAGGTACATCGATATAACGGTCCTAAACCCTTTCTAAGGTGTATGGACTTGGTAAACCACAGTACAAAGGTAGAGAGGCTCAAAGACTCGGTTATGCCGTTGCCACATGACCTCTTATTTATTATTCACGAAATATAAAACATATCCTATGTCTGTCAAGAGATTAGTTTAAAAGTCTAAAATAGTTTGGAATTGAAATACCTTTAATTACATAAAAAAGATAAAACGATATAGAAAGAAAGTTAAAAAAATTAAAAGTCAATGCTTACACTTTCTATACTGTACGTCGACCGTTTTTAAAACAGTTTTTGCCTTGGTATGTAGCATGGTGATGCCTCAATTTCATGGTCGCGGTTTCAAAATCTGTTAGTTGCTGCTATCGTACGTAAATAAAGGTCATAATTTGCGGCAATATAATATGAAAAAATGACAATAAAGTCTCAAGAAACAAACATAATTATTAAAAAGTTCAATAGATAAACATAATTATTAAAAAGTCTTAAGAGAAAATTAACAACTTAGTAGGTGGAATTAAAAACGTAGTAGGCCCAATTTTCAACTTTGATAACAAGTTTTAACAACTCTATTTTAATATTTTAACAATGCCCATATAATAATTGTTAAAATGTTTGAACGAAGTTATCAAAAATCGCTATCAAAATTGTAAATTGAGCCTACTAAGTTGTGAATTACATCTACTCAATAGTTACAACGCCCACATGATAGTTGTTAAAATGTTTGAACGAAGTTGTTAAAACTCGTTATCAAAGTTGTAAATTGAGCCTACTAAGTTGTCAATTCCGCCTACTTAGTTGTTACGACGCCCAGGTGATAGTAATTAAAATGTAGGAGCGGAGTTGTCAAAACTCGCTATCAAAGTTGTAAATTGGACCTACTAAGTTGTCAATTCTGCTTACTAAATTGTTAATTTTCTCTTAGAACCTTAGGACTTTTTGGTAAGAGGTAAACTTGGGGTGAGACTTTTTAGTAAATATTGAAATAGAGTTGTCAAAACTCACTATCAAAGTTGTAAATTGGATATACTAAGTTGTTAATTCTGCCTACTAAGTTGTTAATTTTTCACTTGCTACCTTAGGACTTTTTAGTAAGCAGATAAAATTGGTGGAACTTTTTAATAATTATATTTGTTCCTTGAGACTTTATTGTTATTTTCAATTATTTTTCTTTTACTTTGTGGGTAAGGGGAAAATGCGTTGACTTATCCTGCAAGCCAAATAATAATAAAAAAAAGTTAAAGTATATGTCTAGCCTTTTATATTTACACTAAGTTTTAATTTAGTTTATTAAATTTATAAAGTGCACTTTTAGTCTCTTAATTTTAACACCATTAATTTTATTTTTACTAATGGAAAATGTTGATTCAGCAAATTTATTGCTAACTCAGTAACTCAGCAAAAAAATGTCATAAAAAGCTTAAGTTTTAATTTTTTTTAACAGTGATTTTTATATCCAAAAATTAAAATTACAAAAAAAACTTGGAATGAGTCTCCTCTATACTAATCATTGGGATAGTTTATTCCAATTTTGTGATGAATTAGCGAAGAATTAGTACTTAGGCCCCGCGAAGCTGACCTGGCCTTGTTGGCTTCTTCACCATTGGAATCAATAATTATTCATGAAACCCAAAAAAAAAAAAAAAGGAACCCTACCTACTCCACATTAAAATATACTGAACTTGTTCATTTTCTTATGATTTTCTGCGACGCGAATTTGGAAAAAACAAGTACATAGGTTCTAAATATATACGAGTATGATAGAAAACTTCAAAGTCATTATGCCTACAAGTAAAATCCGACTGTATTAAGTATTAACGATAAAACGTGTCTCATACTTTTTCAAAAATTCGACCGAATGAACATCTTGACATTGTCGTACGTTAGAAGCAAATTTCAAATTTCTACAACAAACGTTCGCCTCCTGTGATAATGATAGCTCGGACGCAGCATAGATCATTGTCCTATATAAATAGCTAGCATTGGACTATTCCTAAGCCCTCAAACACAGCAAAACTTATTGAACACAGAAACACTTGAAGCTCTATCGTAATTCATTTAGCAATTTAGACATGTTTTCTCAAAACTCCTGTCGTCTCTTTATCGTCTCTGTATTTTGGAGTCTTCTTATTCTTCAAGCACATTGTGATGATCCAAAGGTAAAAAAATCCTTCCCCAAAATCAATCTATCTATCTATCTACGCTGGTTGACTATTTTATTGAAGTTTAACCTTATATTTGAATGGGAAGAAAGGCTGATATGAGGGAAAACTCCTAAAATAGTATATTTTTTTAATTATTTTGAGAAGTTTTTCTTCCAAATATTCCCTCACCCTATTTTCCTCCCACTTTTCCCTTCATTCAAACATAGGATAAGAGTAAAATGCTTAAAATGTTTGTTCTCACATTCTGAAGATACAGACATATATCGTGTACATGGGGGATTATCCAAAAGAAACGCATGTTGCAGAATTACACCACACGAGTATGGTTCAAAAAGTCCTTGGCAGGTTCTCATACTACGTCTATAACTTACTATTCTCCATTTTAGTGAATATGTTATTTGATTAAAAGAGAGCACAAGAAACAGACCATCCTAGCTAAATGCTCTTGTTTCAGAAACTTTGCACCACAAGCTCTGCTCCACAGCTACAAGAAGAGCTTCAACGCATTTGCGGTGAGGCTAACACAAGAGCAAGCTGAAAGAATGGCTGGTACGTACAGTAGGTTTGAGATGTGCTTAAGTTTTTCTTCATCATCTAAACATGTACAAGAGAGTGTTTGCTAAACATATATAATACCATGTTCATCAGAGTTGGACGGGGTGATCTCTGTGTTCCAAAGCCAAACGCACAAGCCCCAAACAACAAGGTCCTGGGACTTCATAGGGTTCCCACAGCAAGTGAACAGATCAAATTTGGAGAGTGAAGTCATCGTCGGAGTAATCGATTTCGGAATTTGGCCCGAGTCTGACAGCTTCAACGACCATGGGTTTAGTTCACCACCCAAAAAGTGGAAGGGGTCTTGCCAAAACTTTACTTGCAACAAGTATGCATCAACTCACTTTCACTAAATCAACAATATATATAAATATATATATATTTGTATATATATGTATAAAGGATTATATATATTGAAGCATGCATATCATAGCATTGAATGTGTCTGAGATCGCAGCAAGATAATTGGAGCAAAATACTTTCGGGTGGATGGTTCGTATGGCAAAGATGATGTCAGATCACCAAGGGATACAAATGGGCATGGTACTCATTGTGCATCAACGGCTGCAGGAAACTGGGTTAACTCGGCGAGTTTGTATGGGATTGGCAAGGGCACTGCAAGAGGGGGTGTCCCATCAGCCCGTATTGCTGTCTACAAACCTTGTTGGTCATCAGGTTGTGAAACAACTGACATTCTGGCAGCATTTGAGGAAGCAATCTCCGATGGCGTCGACATACTTTCTGTATCACTTGGTGCTTCCTCGTTGGTACATCGTGACTTGTTTCAGGACGTTTATGCAATTGGAGCTTTCCATGCATTGAAGAAAGGCATTCTTACCTCAATTGCTGTCAATAACTTGGGTCCTGAGCTTTCCTCCATGACTAGTTTTGCTCCCTGGACGTTGTCAGTGGCTGCTTCCACCATTGATAGAAAGTTTTCTACCAAGGTTCAGTTGGGAAATGGCATGGCTTTTGAGGTATATATTACGTATTCCCTTCATTGAGGCTTTTCATAATTACATCTATGAGATCAATGAGAAAGGTTATAACTTAATAGTACTCCACTTTTACATGCAGGGAGTTTCGATGAACACCTTTGATCTCCACAATAAAACTTACCCCTTGATTTACTCTGGAGATGCACCCAATATCACTGGTGGTTTTAGCAGTTCCTCATCAAGGTATATTGTTATTGTTGTTATTACTGTTATTATTTCTATTACTATTATTATATTAGAAGATATGTTTGAAGAAATGAAAGGAGTGAAGCATTATAATGGTATTCTAATTACTGATTGTTTGATAGGCTTTGCTCCCAGTACTCATTGGATGAAACAAAGGTGAAGGGAAAAATTGTTTTGTGTGATGCGCTTCCGAGTGATCCTGCGGCACTGTCAGGAGCTGCCGGGTTTGTGTTGCCAGCCATTTCAAAAAAAGATACAGCATCTCTTTTCCGTTTTCCTCTTCCATTCGCTGTGCTTACTCTAAATGATGGCACAACTATTCGCTCTTACTTGAATTCTAGCAGGTACATGTCATCAAACTTCATGTGCGTGTGTTTAATTGATTCCCTTGTCATTGGTGATTTGATTTATTCTTTCCTTGTTCTATGATTTTCCAATTTCTGCAGCAATCCCACTGTTGCTATTTACAAGACTAATGAAGGAAAAGATTCTTTGGCCCCTTATGTAGCTTCCTTTTCTTCAAGGGGTCCAAACATGATTACTCCCAACATTCTCAAGGTAAATATAGGATCACCGAGCTACTAGTTATGAATTTTCGATCTACTAGCCCTTTTTATGGCCAACCACTTATTTAAATGATTATGGTTCTTGTGTTTTTGTAGCCTGATATAGCCGCTCCAGGTGTAGATATCATAGCTGCATGGCCTTCCATTACGCCTATTTCAAGGGAACAAGGAGACAAGAGATTATCGAACTTCAATATAATCTCGGGAACTTCCATGGCTTGCCCTCACGCTACTGCAGCTGCAGCATACGTCAAGTCGTTTCATCCCACATGGTCTCCTGCAGCAATCAAGTCTGCCCTAATGACCACTGGTAATTACTTGATTACTTAGTCAACTAATCCACCAATATATATAAACCTATTTGAAAAGCTTTAAAATTTAATGCTCTAGATAATCTTATAATCGGACATGCCATTCTTAATTTCCATGTAAATATTGCAGCCACTCCAATGAGTGCCGCTCTTAACCCAGAAGCTGAATTTGCATATGGTGCTGGACAAATCAATCCCATTAAGGCAGTGGCTCCTGGTTTGGTATATGATATCAGTGAATCTGATTATGTGAGGTTCTTGTGTGGACAAGGTTATAACACTAGCAGAATACGAAGCATTACAAATGATGACGTCAACTGTAAGAAGATTGAGAATGAAACGGTGTGGGACCTCAATCTCCCATCTTTTGCTCTTAAGAGAAACATCTCAGAATCTTTCATCAGTGTGTTTCATAGAACTGTCACAAATGTTGGAGCAGCTAAGTCTGTATATAAGGCTAAAGTGATTGTCCCTCCATCTCTGCTGACTATTCAAGTGACGCCAAGTGCCTTGTCATTTTCATATGTGGGGGAGAAGAAGTCGTTTACAGTTACAGTTGAAGGAACTATAAATGTGGGAATAGTCTCGTCATCATTGATTTGGGATGATGGCAATTCCCAAGTGAAGAGCCCCATTGTTGTCTACAGTGATTAGTGAGTGCATGCCACGCACATATGGATTATTTTCATTCTCATACTGACAAGTGATTGGTTCTCTTTCTTTAATTTTTATTCAAATTAATATGGTGAATAAAGTCCAGAGAATAAGGATGCGTCGTGTATATTTAATTATACTTGGTATTGTTTCTTCTGCTATATAAAATAAAATGACTCTGAAATGTTTGATAGCTGTATAATTAAACATATTCTATTTACAATGACATACACCAACTTCTGAACATATACTATTTGTGTTTGTGTTGTTATTCCCATAATTGTCATTGTTAATAGCCCTTGCATTGAGCTAAATACGGAGTATCACAAGAGCAATTGTTATATTCACTTTAACTAGGGTGTTCAAAAAATCTCAATTTTAGAATTTTAATTTTGAGAATTTCTCAATCTTGGCCGAGACTGGGATCACCAAGTTAAGACCGGGACTACCCTTAGTGATCCCGGTCTAATTCTGGTCCCAGGTTTTATTATTTTTTTAAATTTTTTTATCTTATAAATTAAATTATCTTTTTTATTTTTATATTCTTATCCTTATTAATTAAGCTATCTTTTTTAAAATATGTATATAACATTTTTAGTTGGAGTTAAACCGTATATATTATGATACTAAGTTTAACTATATACTACATAAAAATAATAATGAAGATGAAAATAATAACAAAAACCATTATTTCTAAAATCTAGATCAATTTATATAATTATTATGGCTTTATTAGTTGTTAAATGATTACTTTTAATAATAAACTATGAAAAATTTATTTAATATAAATATTTTTTAAAAATAAATTGAGAAATCCCGGTCCCGTCCTAAGATGGGGATCAGGACTGGGATGCAATTTGGCATCCTGGCTCAAACCCTAATCTTAATCTGATTCTCGAGTTTGAATACCCCTAACCTCAACTTTGGAAATGTTATATGTTGTACTATGACGGGACAGAATTTATAAATGCCTTAACTTTTATTGTTAATAATAACTTTTACATTATAGTGACTATTGAAAGTGATGTTGTTATTCATAATACTTTCAATCATATAGGGTGAATGTGCAAATTTAGCAAAAAAACAATAGCGCTATGAGCATCCATAAGAATTACGTATTTTCTCTATAAAAAGTGACAATAAACAATTTATTTAAAAACAAATATAGCAATGTCGTTAAATTTGCACCTTCGCCCATCATTATAACACTCATCTTTTTCCCCCTCAAACCATTGTAATGCTAATCTTGCTAAAACGCAGTTGACAATATATTTGTCTAAGAACTTGGAAATAATCAGTATTAGATTTTCATTCAAAGTACAATCAAGGATGACAGAAGCATGAAAATGAGAGGCTGATGGAAACATGAGGAAGTTTCAGGAGATCTAATTCACACATATATATATATAGCACAAAGTTCTGTTTTTCCCAAAAAACAAAAAAATTATTCGCTTCATCCAAGTTTTAGCTTGAGCACGTGTGATGTTGGGGAGGGATATATAGGAAGGATAATGAGGAAGTAGTGCATGCGAACAAGAGTGTATGATGAATACGTGCCTAAATAGAAAGCACATCTTAAAAGATTAGTTTATTGAGAGAGAGAGAGAGACATAGAAAGCGCTCTTGAACTAATTATAAACCAAGGAGCTTTACTCATCCTCTTGTCAAGAAGAATCCTTCATGGGTAGCCCTCCTCGTAAGCCTCGATAAAATCATGAATGTGTTGACCACGGACTCAAAGAGACAATCAATAACTAACGGCTAATCTATTAATAGGAAGAGCACCTTAAATTTATAAACCTCAATTTACTTGAGATTTCCAAATGCGAGACTTATAACAAAGAGAAAGGGGACACCGGTTGCATATGATTATATGGATGTTTGTTCAAACATTATTTTTTTAAAAAAGAAAAAAAGAAAAAGTGGAGGGTTTTATTTGCCTTATGACCCACTTGTCACGTTTCATAGATTTATCAGTGACATGGATCCACTTGGCACGTGGTACATGTTTCTTTGTGGTGCCCTTGAATTGAAGCAACATTTGATAAACTAGGAAGTAGGAACCAATTGTAGCTTCGTTCTTAGCGAATATTTGCCACTTGCCAACCGATAGCTTCTTTTTTTTTTTTCCATTTTAAATCTAACCTCTCTCTCTTTTTTATAAAAGACAAAACGATATTATTAAAATTTTAAGGATTTTAAATATAAACCGAATAACGTTACATCACAACAAGAGAGCAGACAAGCCTAGGATGCCTCATCAGCCTCCTCCATGTCAAAAGTTGAAAGTGTTAGTTAATCAGGGCAAAAAAAATTAGGGAAAACTCATTTGAATGTACCTATATTTTCATTCAATTTTTAATTTGGTACCTATGTGTTTTTTTCTCTCAATTAAATAATTAATTTTGCTTTGTTAACACCATTAACTCTTGTAACTTTATTTTCTTATCATTGTTAGTTCCTATACATGAATTATTGGTACTTACATAGTAAAATTAAAACATTTAATTAAGAGGAAAATATACATAAGTACCAAATTAAAAATTAAAAAAAAGTATAGATACCTCCAAATATGTTTTCTCAAAATTTTAATAGGAAGACAACTTCAATCTATACTCAGTACTCATCTAAACTTTCAACAGCAGCTCAATATATACCCATATCTAAAATTTCAACATTATTGAAAAGTTTAAAAGGTCAATGGTATATTAATTAATATTATATTCTCAA
>JBAGKO010000013.1:14498812-14508955 GCA_037177275.1 Acacia concinna
TTTTTTTATTTTTATGACAAGGGCAGTCAGGTCTTTTCCCTTTTAAAGATAATGTCTCAAAAGTCCCTAGGGACCTATTAGTAAGGGGGAAATTTGGGGGGACTTTTTTTATAATTATCTCTGGTCTTTAGGACCTAGGTGCCATTTTCCCAAAAATAATTACAGTGTGTGAAAACTGAAAAGCAACCAAAAAATTAAAAAATAAAAATAAAAACTGCAGGGACTAATTTGTAGTGACTAAATTATAAAGTGTTAAAACTACAAAGACTGATTTACAGCGAGTCAAAGTTTAGGGACTGAGTTACAATAGAGTTAAAACTTTAAGGACTGAGTTGCACCGATTCAAACTGTGGGACTGAGTTACAATTTGATAAAAACTATAAAGACCAAAAGATTAATTTTCTCAAAAAAAATTACAGTGTGTGAAATTGAAAAGAAACAAAAACAAATCAAAAGAGAATAAGAAAATATAAAAAGAAAAGAAAAGTTACAGTGTATTGTTACATGGCTCCCAAATTGGTTATACCATATCTATAATAAACAATTGTATTTAGGTCTAAGGTAAAAGAAAATACAATCAAACAGTTTCATGAAATCTAATAATTACACTAAAATTTCACTGATAAGTCCATAGGCGTCTATGAGATTTTAGTGTAATTACAAAATTTTACAAGACTGTTTGATCAATATTTTGTCTTAGTTATAACTTAACATAAATTTTTCTATATTTTATTGTTAAATAAGCTAAGAGGAGGAGTGAACTCGCACAATATTATCCACACGAAAATCCGGCAATTTCCCCTAAGTGCAAGTTAGAAGTAGACTGAGTGTATTTTTTTTAGAGACCTCTAGAAAATATATTATGTGAATATATTTTAATAATTTTATTATTAGATTTTATCATAAAAAATGATGTTAGGCTCTTTAGTTTTAAAAGACAATTATCAAATTTTTTAATTACTTTTAATGCTCTCTTTATTAAAAATGGCGCTGGACTTTTGATTCATTTAGATGGAGTCATTCCATTGTACATTTTTCAATGGATGAAATTAATTCATCATAATAGCCATTATGTGCACCAATGTTTATAAACAATGATGACTATTAAAATGGCTTTATGAAGGCATTTATATGTAATTATTCAGCTGCAGCCCAATGTCATTTTTTATGCCTATAAAAAGAGATTGAATATGAGGTTCAGAATATACACTTTGCTTTTCAATTATCAAGCTCCTCTATTCCTCCTCTAGCATATATTTATATTTACTGAGTAATATTATCTTCCGTAGTTCTACTTATCCTGATTTTATAGGAATGATTCATTTAATCTTGGGGAGTGCCGCAACTTCTTTTGCTGGTAGTTGCAGAATAGCTCTTAAGGACAGTGTCCTCGAGTACGACTTGAATCTACTCTGTTATTTGCACGTGCTGCAACTAACTAGATTTGCACGACACTAGAGAGGACTTGGTCGATCCACTGACTTTCATGGGAATTTAGGAGTTGCTGCCAACAATGCACCCAATATTAAGGGTGGATTTAACAATTCCACATCACGGATTATGATTGCTGCTACTGTTACTATTACTATTATATTAAGAAGCATTAGAATGGTATTGTAATAACTGATTGCTGAATATATAGGAGATGCTTGAAAACTAGTTGAATGAAGCTAAGGTGAAGGGAAAAATTGTTTTGTGTGATGAGTTTCCGAGTGATCCCACGAGGCTATCAAGAGCAGTTGGGGTTGTGCTTCCAACAGCTATTTACTCAAAAGATTCTGCATCTTATTTTCCCTTCCCTCTTCCATTCGCCGTGCTTAGTCAAAATGATGGCACACATATTCACTCTTACTTAAAATCTACAAGGTATATATATATATATAATCAAACATCATATATATTTCATTGGTTCCCTTGTCATTATTGTTGATCAAGTATTCTCCTTTTGTGCTATGATTTACCAATTACTGCAACAACCCAACCGCTACTATTTTCAAGACCAATAAGAGAAAAGATTATTTGTCCCCATACGTAGCTTCCTTTTCTTCAAGAGGCCCAAACATGATTGCTCCTAACATACTAAAGATATAGAGAGAGAGGGTCACAACTACGTACTAGTTATGAATTTTTGATCTTCTATAGCTCTTTTCACAACCAAATAGTTGTCAAAATGATTTTGCTGTTGATGTCTTTGTAGCCTAATATAGCTGTGTTGGGACTAGGATAGAATTATAGAAAATGAGACCACTAGAGCTAGGATTTGTACTCTTGGAAAAGAGAAGACAAATTGTTTGAATAATATTCTTCATTGATATCCAAATGATAAGTACGTAACCTATTTATAGATAATACAAAGATAGTGATAAGAATAATTAACTACCAGACGCAACATAACTGACAGACACACAATTATAACTGCTAACCATGGATAGTGTATTACAGATGTCATAAAACTAGATAAGGTATTACAGCTGGTATTACAGATGTCCTAAAACTAGATAAGGTATTACAATTGTCCTAAAATTACTAAAATCCTTAACTGCTCTCTAGCCACGTGTTCTTTTATTGTTATAAACCAGAAGTGACTTTGGAATTCTATCATTACTCCCCCTTGGAAAGTAGCCTTGTCCTCAAGGGGGAAGATGGAAACTGATTGGCAATCGTGTCATAGATTTCCCAACTGCTCTCTTCATTTGGGTGTCCTTTCCATTTGATTAGAAGCCCGAGCTCTTTGCTGCCACTTGTGTTAAAATGGTTTGAGAAATGTGCTGATATTACTTGTTCTGGTTCTAAATGCATTTCCCAGTCATCATTGATAAGAAGTGGAGGCAGATTTGAAAAATAGTTACCATGTGCCTTTTTCAGGAGTGAGACATGGAATACAGGGTGAATACGTGCATCATCTGAAATTTGTAATTCATGAGCTACTAACCTAATTTTTCTTATTACTGGATAAGGGCCACAGAAGCGAGGGGCAAGTTTTTCAAAGCTCCTTTTAGCTAAGGAATGTTGTTTGTAAGGTTGTAGTTTAAGAAATACCCAATCACCTACCTTAAACTCCACATCCCTTTGATAAGAATCTGCATATGTTTTCATGCGATCTCTTGCCATGGACAAATTATCACAGATTGTTGAAAGTATAGCATCTCTTTCTTCAAAATATTGCTCTAGTTCAGGCAAGTTGGTAACACCTTGTTGAATTGGCAGAAGAGTAGGAGAATCTCGTTCATAGACAATCTTATATGGTGTCAACCCAGATGAAGTGTGGAACCCTGTATTATAAGATAGTTCTACCCAGTGTAAAAAATTGCTTTGTGTTTTAAGATGATCCTAGGAGAAACAACAGAGATAAGTTTCTAAGCATATATCCATCACTTATGTTTGCCCATCTATTTGTGGATGATATGTTGTACTCATCCTTAATTTTGTACCACTCAAATTGAACAACTCTTGCCAAAAGGAGCTAAGAAAAATTTTATCCCTGTATGAAATAATAGACCTTGGAAATCCATGTAGCAGAACAATCTCTTTACAGAAAGAGGCAACAACTTATTTAGAGGTACAATGACGTAGTAAGCCAATGAAATGAGAGTATATGCTCAATCGATCCACAACCACTAGAATGGCTTCCCATCCATTAGATTTTGATAATCCAGTGATGAAGTCAAGTGAAGTGTCCTCCCAAATTTGTTGTGGTACCTGCAAGGGTTGAAGAAGACCTGTTGGAGCTTTAGGAAGATACTTGCTGCTTTGGCAAATATGACAATTTGTAACAAATTTTTTGATTTCCTCCTTCATATTTTTCCAGTAAAATTGTTGTTACAGACACTTCATAGTTTTTAAGAATCCACCATGTCCCCCCATCAAAGAAGAATGAGCCTTAGAAATAAGCATGTCACTTAAAGTAGAGGAAGAAGGAATTACCAACCTATTTTTGTAATATAACTTCCCTACCACTATTAAAAAATGAGGAATTGAAGTTGGGTCTACTTGAAGGGCCCTCAAAATATCATAAGTATAATCATATTGTTACAATAATTTCGGGAGATTCTCAAATGAAGTTGCTTGTGGTATTGCTAGTAATAGTATATCTGCAGAATGGGGAAGGCGTGATAAGGCATCAGCCCCTTGATTAGAAGATCCAGCCTTGTACTAAATTCTGAAATCGAATGGTAGTAGCTTCATTAATAAACGTTGCTATTCTAGTGTTGACAGGTGTTGCTCTAACAAAAATTTGAGGCTATTATGGTCTGTGTAGACATCAAAAGTAGTTCCTATCAAATAGTGCTTCCATTTTTGAAGAGCAGAAACTAGAGCCAAGAGTTCTCTATCATACACTGACTTATGCCTTTTAGAAGGAGATAACCCTTTACTGTAGAAAGCAATGGGATGTCCCTCTTGTTACAAGATGGCACCAATTACAGAAGAAGAGGCATCACATTCTACTACAAATGGCTTTGAGAAATTCAGCATTTCAAGTATGGGAGTATTGATTAATACTGTCTTTAGATTGTAGAAGGCTTGTTTGGATACATCATCCCAAATAAAAGCGTCCCTTTTTGTCATATCAGTAAGAGGCTTTGCTATATGTCCATAATGCTTGACAAATTGCTAATAATAACCTGTAAGACCAAGAAATCCACATAATTCTGAAAGATTTTGAGGAAGTGGCCATTTTACCACTGCTACAACTTTTTCATTATCTATTGAAACACCCTCACCAGAAATTATATGTCCCAGGAATTTGGTTTCTAGTTGGAAGAAGTCACATTTATTGGGATTGGCTAGAAATTGATTTTGTTGCATGGCCTCTAGGACAATATGTATATGGTGCATATGTTCATCAAAGTTTCTGCTATAAATTAAAATATCATCGAAGAAAACTAAGATGAATTTTCTGAGGTAGGGCTAAAAGAGGTCATTCATGGTAGCTTGAAATGTAGCAGGAGCATTAGTGAGTCCAAAGGGCATGACGACAAACTAATAATGTCCTGAATAAGTACGGAAATCAGTTTTATGAACATCTTCTGGTAGGACTCCAATTTGGTGATAACCATACCGCAAATCAATTTTTGAAAAGTAATGAGCTCCATGCAATTCATCAATGCTTGGAATAAGATATTTATCTGGAATTGTGAGGCCATTTAATTTCCTATGATCTATACAAAATTTCCAAGAAGAGTCTTTCTTTGGTACTAATAAAATAGGGCTAGCAAAAGGACTTACACTATGTTTTATAAATCCTTTGCTTAATAGATCTGCTACTTGTCTTTCAATTTCATGTTTTTGGGAGTGTGGGTATCTGTATGGTCTGATGTTTGGTGGTACAGCATTGGGTAATAATGGAATAGCATGGCAATGATTTCTGAAAGGTAGCAAAGTTGCAAGTTCAGCAAAAACTTCATGGTATCTCAACAACGTATCCTTCAATAATTCAAACTAACAAATCATGTTAGCACTGCGTATAACAATTTGATTATCTTCTAGTGTTAGTGGATTGATGATATTTGTACTACAAAGGGCAGATGCAAAGTCTGGTTGAGGAGTACCTTGAAGTTTATATCTGCATCCTTCCACCCAAAACACCATAAACATTTGCTGCCATTTGGCCTCAACTGTGTTCAGAGATGCTAGCCACTTGATTCCTGACACCATATCAATACTTCCTAGTGGAAAAAGGAAGAGATCATCATAGATAGTTAAATCCTACACTTTTATATCTAATCCTTTGCAGATAGCGTCACAAGATTTTAGAGTTCCATCTCCCACTTGAACACCGAAAGGTTGTAAAGGCTGAGTAGGTATACCAAGAAGTTCCACTAATGATGTTGAAATAAAGTTGTAGGTGGACCCACTATCTATTAGAATTAATATTAATTTAGAACACAGAGTACCTTTGATCTTTATTGTTGTATAAGAAGAATTTCCTAGGATTGTGTGTATTGATATTTCTTCCATATTTGATTCTATTGGAGAATCTTCTTCGCTGGTCATTTTCTGATCTTCAAAATCCTCATTTATTTCCATAAATTTTAGGGTTGATTGTTTACAGCGATGCCCAGGGGTAAATTTGTCTTCACAGCGATAACAAAGTCCCTTTTCTCTCCTATTTTGACGCTCCAATTCAAAAATATTGTTGGTGGCTGAAATTATATGAGATGATGATCTCTGATATGGCATAACTGCCATATTTGATTTTGGAACTTCACTCAAAGGTTGACGTGTCATGTAATTCTGAGTATCTCTCCCATTCATCCTTGAATCATTGCTTCCATAATTCACATATCATTAGTAATTTATTTTCATCTGTTGCGTTGAAACCTTAGCTTCAAATTCTAATGCAAGACTTGTAACTTTGTAGACTGTTTTGGGCTTCTGAATTTTCACATCGTGCTTCAATTCTTCCTTTAGGCCATTGATAAAAAGAGCCAAAAGACAATGTTCCAGCCATCCTTTGACTCGAGATGAGCGTTTGAAAAAATCATTTCTATATTCTTCCATTATACCGATTTGCTTAATGTCACAGATAAATATCAGGACTCTAAAACTCCGTGGGGCCAAAATTCTCCTGAAATACTTGAATAAGTTCATCCTAATATCGTATGGTTTTGTTTGAAGAGACCTATGTAAAACTGTCAAGTGCATCTCCTTATAAATTCATCACTGCTACTTCCACTTTTAAATCTTGCGGTGTTTGCTAGTACCAAAAGTATTTTTTGGCTTTCATCATCCATCCCCGGGGTTCTCATCCTTTAAACTTTGGGAAGTCAATCTTTGAATGATTTCGTTTATGAGCATTATGTTGCCACCAAGGAGGATTGCCATATGGTTCTTCACTTTCATCTATATTCTTTTTTTTTTCCTTTCTAACCTATTCGATCACTATCATTGAATTCTTCTACTTCTTAACTTCCTTCACATCAGTGTCTAGACTTGGGATTTTCTCCACCAGAAAGTTAAGTTGTTGTGCCATTGACTTTGTTGCAGAAGAAGAAGCTTTTGTTTCTTTCAATTTGGAATTTTTAGAATCTGTAAGAGTATTACCATACTCTGAATTTTTCCTACGCGAACCACCCATTATACCACACTTGGTCCAGAGATCTTCTTCTCTGATACCAAATTGTTGAGACTAGGATATAATTATAGAAAATGAAACCACTAGAGTTAGGATCTGTACTCTAGAAAAAGAGAAGACAAATTGTCTGAATAATATTCTTCATTGATATCCAAATGATAATTACATAACCTCTTTATAGAGAATACAAAGATAGTGATAAGAATAATTAACTTATAAACGCAACATAACTGACAGACACACAATTATAACTGCTAACCATGGATAGAGTATTACATATGTCCTAAAACTAGATAAGATATTACAACTGGTATTACAGATGTCCTAAAACTAGATAAGGTATTACAACTATCTTAAAATTACTAATAATCTTTAACTGCTCTCTAGCCACGTGTTCTTATCCTGTTATAAACCAGAAGTGACTTTAGAATTCTATCAAGCTGCTCAAGCTGCTCCAGGTGTATATATCATAGCCGCATGGCCTCCTACTACACCTATTATTGAAATGGAAGGAGAGAAGAGATTATCAAAGTTCAATATAATGTCAGGAACTTCTATGGCTTGCCCTCACGCTATTGCTACAGCCGCCTATGTTAAGTCGTTTCATCCTACTTGGTCTCTTGTAGCAATCAAGTCTGCGTTAATGACCTATGGTAATTACTTTATATTACCTAGTTAACTAATCACCCAGTACATATATTATCATATTATTTGTAAAACTTTCACATATAATGCTCTATAATTGTTCTCTTATGATTTGACATGTTGTTCCTTCCATTATTGTAGCCACTTTAATGAGTCCCTCTCTCAACCCAGAAGCTGAATTTGCATATGGGGTTGGACAGATTAATACCATTAAGGTAGTGAGCCTTGATTTAGTATACGATATTAGTGAATCTGATTATATAAGGTTCTTGTGTGGACAAGGTTATAACAAGACAAGCCTAAGAAGCATTACATATTAAGATGTCAACTGTAAGAAAATGGAGAAAGAAAAAGTGTGGGACCTTAATCTCCCATCTTTTGCTCTCAAGAGAAACATCTTAGAATCTTTCACCGGTGTGTTTCATAAAACTGTGACAAATGTTGGAGCAGCTAAGTCTATATATAAGGCTAAAGTAATTGTTCCTCCATCTCTGTTGACTACTAAAGTGACACCAAGTGTTTTGTCATTCTCGACTGTGGGAGAGAAGAAGTCGTTTACAGTTACAGTTGAAGGAACAATAAATGTGGGAATAATGTCTGCTTCTTTGATATGGGATGATGGCAATTTCCAAGTAAGGAGCCCCATTGTGGTTTATGGTGATCATCAATGAGTGATTGTCAAACTAAGTGATTGCCAAACAGATGTATTGTCAGTCTCATACTAACAAAAGAACAATTCTTTCTTTAACATTTATTCAAATACTGTGAATTAAATCCCGTGAATAAGTATATGCCTCCTGTATGTTTGCTTAAATCTTGTCATTGTTGATTAATGTGTATAAAATAAAGGGTATATTTGAAGTAGAGATTGTAATCGTGATTTTTGAAAAATTAAGATTGTAATATGATTCATGTTTAGAATAAAGATTTCAGAAGTTACTTATTTATAAGTAACTTTTGCAAAAGTAAAATTTGTTTGGTTGAAATTTTTTAAAAGTTACTCTTGACGGGAAATAACTAAAAAGGGCATGATTCATATAATATAGATTATACACACACATATATCTAAACATATTGTGATATTTATACTACATTCGGTCTTAATTATAAGACCTAGTTGACTCTTTTAACTTCATTAATCTCTCTAAAAAAACCAATTGGGTCTTATAATTAGAACCCGAGGGGGTTTTATTGCATATAAATATAGTGTGATATTTATACTACCTCTAGTCTTAATTTAAAAATCTAGTTAACTCTTTTGCTTTCCTTAATCTCTCCAAAAGAAACCAATTGGGCTTATAATTAGGATAGGAGGGAGTCTTATTACACATAAATATAGTGTGATATTTATACTACCTCAGTCCCAATTAAAATATCCAATTAATTTTTTTTAGAGAGTGAAAGAAGCCAAAATAGGTTACTTAATTATATCATATGTTGTGCTTTATCATATCATATATTAGTTCATAAATCAAACAACATAGTTTGAAGAAAAAAAGATAAATTTTAATACTTTAAAATAAGGTAATTAACATTATTAGGATTTTTTTAAAAAGTCTGGATCTTATAATTAGAACTGAAAAGATTAAATTATAATAGGAAAAAAGTGAACAGTACATTGGAAGAAAAAGCATGAAATTGTTTCTTCTGTAATCGGATTGAATTTGTCACTGTTCACGATGGAAAGAAACGTTCAACCAAACATGAATTTTTTTATCTATACGATTGTACAGTGAGGCAAAACATACTGATGGGCCTCCCAAACACACCAAAATGTAATACTAACGTTTGGAAGCTATATAATTCAACATGTATATTATACTACACATGCTTTTAATATATTGTAGGATTTCAGGCGTACCTGGAATCCAAACGATTCACTGAGTACCCACATGATATCAGAGCACCAATTCAGACTCTGATCACGTATATGGAAAATGTGCCAGAGAGGGGAAGGAAGAGATGCCCATAGAGGAAGTTAATGTAAAGTGTAAAGACCATATTGCTGAACTCAAAACATCTCCCCTTATTATTATGTAGGGGAAGTTAATGTTTTGAATTTTGAATTTTAAATAAAATATTAAAATTCTTCTTTTGAACCTATATATTTATCATATTTATATAATAGTCCCTAATCCACCAAGGGTGGACTAGATATATCCCAACATCTCCTACTCACACGTGGTAAATATGATGTTATGGGTCAATTCTTTTTCTCTTCCATCCTTCTTTCATACTAGGTGCTCTATTGTAACCACGTGGGCATGACGTCTCCATTTGGGTGTCTTGTACTACGGATCCCCTTTTACAGGGATCAGTACAAGAACAACCATATAGTGCAGCTCGATCATATAAATATAATGCCTCATATATCCTAGATTTAACCCATATACACTTTCCTTGTGGCTAATCTAATCCCTCTT
>JBAGKO010000013.1:14531847-14542785 GCA_037177275.1 Acacia concinna
ATAAGTATACTGTACTCCCTTTTCATTTTTCTTTAAATTATTTTATTTGATTTATGAACTAATATATAATATAATAAAATAAAACTTTTGATATGATTAAGTAACTTATTTTGTTTCTTTAACTTCTCCAAAAAAAAAAAGTCAATTGGCTCTTATAATTAAGACTAGGGTAATATATCAAATAATTAATGATAGAGTTGGACAGTGGTTAAACTTTGAAGAACAATCAATGAAATTTAAATTTTTTATTAGTCCTACCAATAAATAGGACTGGATGAGTATCTTTCTTCTATTTACAAAGCGTTTAATTATAATATGGTTAGAACTATAGCATAATTAACGATTCTAAAATGCTTTTTAATTGAAAAAATTATGATTATAGAAAATTAATTTTTAATCCTTGTATTTTTCACAAATAAACATTATTTCTCACTCAACCTCATAAAAAGGACAAAAAGAAAAAAGAAAATCTTCTCTTTGAAGTGTATGTTGGACCAGAAGAGTGTGCTCCCACACGCATAGCAAAACCAACATTGTATTCTCAAATACGGGCATTCTTTGATCAGTTGTGGCTTTTGGAATATTGTGTGTGGACGTCATGACTCTTGTTATATCTTTCCAGTTAAAAATAATCTCCTCCATCGAATGATGCACTCTAAATAACTTGATATTATGAATGGGTAGATCAAATAAAGACAAAAAAAAGCTCAACTGTTGAATATAATCATATATACACCTAAATCATCATTCTAGAAGCATCGTTAATGGACCTCAGCAACTTTAGAGCGTATTCATACAAGGTTTTCCCCGTAATTACATTTTTTTTCACAGCCATATATAAAAAGAGCAATTTTGCTTCCATAATCTAGGTCTTTCAAATTTACTTTCAGATTATTCATATACACCTTAAAATCACAACACGAGAGAAAATTCCGAGACCAAAAAACACAATACGGCTGGGGCGAGAAGTAGCTAAAGAATTTAATTAGGAAAGTGCAATCATTCCTTGATTGCTAAAAACTTGTAGAATACTCCCTCCAATTCTAAATATAAAAGCATAACTATCTAATTTGATAAGATTATAAAATACTTAACTGTACTATATCTGGCACGATCTCCTTCAATATTTATGTGATAAACCTTGGTTTTGGCCAACCCTCAAACCTGTCTTGAAAAAAAATATTTTTTTCATTTTTTTTTTCTCTCATTGATCATCTTTTTCCTCTTTCCTCCTTTTTCTCATCCATCCTTTTTTTTCTATACAATTATTACAAAAGGTAAT
This sequence comes from Acacia concinna, assembly GCA_037177275.1. Taxonomy (NCBI): domain Eukaryota; kingdom Viridiplantae; phylum Streptophyta; class Magnoliopsida; order Fabales; family Fabaceae; genus Acacia; species Acacia concinna. The sequence goes on from JBAGKO010000013.1 coordinate 14,533,130, forward strand.
GTAAAAAATTTGAAATGTTTTTATTTAAAATAAAAAAAATTAAAATTTGTTTGAAGCTAATTAGGCTTCTTCTTGGATAATGGACATCAAGAAAAGATCTTTTTTAAACAAAAAAAAAAGTGGTTTTTTTTTAACCTTGAAAAAAAAAAGGTGGTCACTTCCCCCAACTTTATATGGTTCAGCGTTCAGATAAAAATTTAAAATTCCGTCACACATATATGAAAAATGAAAATAAAAAATGAATTTACATATAGTAGTATAAGAGTTTATACTCAATGGCAATTAAAAAAAACAAAAGGTTTAAATGTTGTTTGCCACTTAGTATATCATTTTAGACCTTAAGAAAAAAAATTATAGACCTATTAATTCCTTATTTTTTAATGGCAAAAAAAAAACAAAGATAAAATTAATCATGACGTTAATAAGCACAAACGTCCATTATTGTATGCTCTTAATAAAGAGTTAAAGTCCTAAAATCATCATTAACTTATACCAAACATACAAAGTAAATATAAACTTTAGTAGTTGCAAAAGTAATAAAATGATACTTTCTTGAACATTAATTCATAACTTTTTCTTTATACTATATTGTAATATAAGTGCGTTATCAATTTGGAGATTAAAATTATGAAAGTAAGAAAAATAATTAATGAATTAATATTTCAAAAACATAAATTAAAAAAAAACAGAATCAACCAAACTTTACATTGCAACTTGTATGAATACATTAGTTTAGTTAATGAATAATTATTAAGATTGATATATAATTAAATTAATTAGTTAAAATATGAGGCCTATGAAGAAATTCTTTGAGCAATATAATTTAAATAATCTATTTAAAAAAAAATCTCCGTACATCATATACTACTAATTAATAGCACTCAAACATATAAATTTTTAGCAAATTTATATGTAGCCATTGAATGTAGTTATTTCATTTTTTTTTTAAAATAAAAACCAAGACTCGTACGTAACACACAGGACTAATATATAAATTTCAAAATACTTCATACATAAAAATACTTTTATTTTCAACTTTTGGTTAAGGTCAACCATCACCCTTAATTTTTCAGGCGTCCATCACCCTAACATATTTTATTGCACAATTGTAGTCTTAATAATTTAGGATAGTGGATACACCTAAAAAAAAATTAGGGTGTTTGGTAAACAAAAAAATAGTTTATGGTACTGGCCATATTTGAAAAATGCTTGAAGGTTAATAAATGTATCAGAAGAAATATTTCAAAATGCTATGTATTAAAAATTTCAATCATTTAGAACTTGAAAATGGGCCTTCTATTAGTATTACTATGTATTTGCGTTATAAACTGGTCAAGCCCGGCATATATAACTACAAATTCAAATCCTCTTTGAAGTTCAAACATGTGGCATGCAATACATCATCTATCGGAGAAGCCATGAAGAAGTTTCATAAGAACTCTCACTAGTTTGATGAACACTACAAAGGAAAAGAAGTAACTGGATCAAAACCTACTTCAACTAATATAATTGAAAAGTTATGACAAAATCTTGACAGTACGTAGACCCAGATTTAGAAAAAAAACAAACATAGAAACAAACCAAAAAGGTAAACGAAACACATATGAAACCATTGCAAGAACCAAAGATTAAACAAGATCATTGAGGATCATATATGTTCTTGAATTGATTACCAATAGAAACAAGGCTTTCGGCATAATTAAAAGCACTATAAACATAACCATGTTTTGGAGAAATAAGAAACTCCTTGACTTTACAAGTGATGAGATTCAAAATAGATATACATTGTTGAGGATCCGCCATGGAATATTCCGGATTAGCCCCTGGTGTTTCAGGCATGTCACCAACGAAAACAACTTCATCCCTCCAAATAGTCACAGGATAAATAGTCGCACGATCAAAAATGATTGAATCAAGGCTGCTAATAGACTCTCTGTTCCATCTCTGCTTAGAAACACCTGATGTAGCCTCCTCCTCCTCCTCCATTACCCACAATTCATAGTGAGAAAGCAAAGCAAGTTTGTTCTCATACGTGGTCAACACTTTGTTGTCAAGGAAAAATGGAGTTGGAATCAAACTAAACACTTCTTTGACCATGTCAAATGAAACTATATATCTTATATTTCGAGGTTTCGTGTAGGCAAAGAAGTACATAGCTTGATCAAAAACAGTAAATGATTGTTCGAAACGAAAGAAACCCATGCTTTCTAAGTTGCCTAATTCCACCACTTCCTTCCAAATCCCCGTAGATAACGAATAAATCTCTACACCAATCTTCCCTTTAGAGGAATAAATTTTCACTATTTTGTAATCATTAACAACTGTGCTAAACCCAAATCCCAAAGAATAAACATGTTTAAAAGCATTCGTAGAGGAATAAACATGGTCAGAGGCATTCGTAGAGTCAGGCACGCGTTGGCCCTCTCTAGTGGCAGGATTCCACAAGAAAAGAGAACGGTCACGTGTAAAATCGAGTTGTAGACAGATGAGGCCATTGCTAGAGCCGATGATGCGAGGCGCCCTACCAAGAAGGTGACGATATATTGAATGTGAATTAAAAGGCAAATGGGACTTGTTGGAATCCAATAGACTGAATTGCGTGGTAGAGAAAGAGTCGTAACAATGGTATTCCACGAGAAGAGAAGGGCTTGAGTGGTGAAAGTGTTGTTTGATGAAGGAAGAGGTCTTCAAGAGATCGTTCCAATCTTTGCATACACATCGGAATCGGAGTAGAAATTTCACCGGAAGCCTTTGGAGAATGCTTACTGTGATGTCTTGGGGAACGAAGAATAATTCGTCTTTGTTCGCCATTAATAGAAACTTAGAGAAAGAATTTGAGGAGAGGGTTTAGGAGTTATAAGGGTTCTCGAAGGAGATATATATATATATTTATATATATAAAATAAAGGGAGAACAAATGTATTATTTCCTATGCGATTATTAATTTATAATAATTAATCACCACGTAATCCCAACAATCAGGATATTAAGGTCAAGATTAAGCCTAAAATATATCCAGACGTCAAAATCAAAGAATTTATAACTATAATATATTCGGTTATCATATATTAAAAAAAAATTCTGTTACATTATATTATCATATGATATATTCAGATGTATAATAATTAAGAAAAAATATACTTCATCCCTTCCTAATTATAAGAGCTAGTTGATTTTTTTTTTTTAGAATCCTAAGAAATATATTTAAATTACTTTAAAATATTAAGTTTGACTTATAAACTAATATATAATATAATAAAATACAATATATGACATGATTAAGCAATGTAATTAGTTTTTTTAAAATTCTTCTAAAAAAATCAACTAACTCTTATAATTAAGATCCAACTTAGAGAAAGAATTTGAAAAGAGAGCGTATATATATTCCCATATATATAAAGGGAGAAAAAATGTATTATGTCCTATGAGATTAACTTGTAATAATTAATGGCCACGTGATCCCAACAATAAGGATATTAAGGTCAGGACAATTCTTTTAAGCCTAAAATATATCGAGACGTCGAAATCAAAGAATTTATAACTCTAATATATTCGGTTATCATGTGGAGAAAAAAAAGGAAAAATTAGAACGAAGAGTACAGAGAAAAATATATTTATTAAAAAGGGCTATAAAAATTATAATTATTTAAAATAACTGAATACAAAAACATAACATTTAAAACACTAAAATACCCCTAATAAAATAAAATTTATGTATTCCCTCCCTCCTACATTCTTTCTACGTCATATTTTTAAAACTAATACAAAATTTAAGTTTTACAAATTAAACAAAAAAATTTTCAAATTTTTCACAACTATCAACTTTAGTTTTTCCAAAATTATAATTTTTTTATAAACTAAAAAATGTTATAAGATTTATTTTTATTTTAGAAAAAAATTATATGGGCTAAAAATTATTATTAATTTTAATAAAATTAAAACAAAATAAATAATCTATTTTATCCTGAAAAAATATGAAATAAGTTTAGATTTTATTTTTTAGAAAGTGCTTAATTAAGTTTTTACTAAAAAGAGCTTAATAGATATAAATGTTGATAATATAAATTTCACAACTTATTGATAACATATTCATACAATATGTAATATAGTGTAAAATAAAAAAATAAGAAAACAAATGCTATTAGAATGATATGAGCTTTTAATTTTAATTTTAATTATTTTTAATTATAAATACAAGAGGCTATGTAGGAAGTTTTCTTAAGGGAAATTTAGTATTTTTAACTTTATATGATGATGTTTGGCCCTTCTAAATTGCAGTTTTTATGGTCCTTTATAATAAATATTATTTGAGATAATTAATATGCAAGTACTTATAGTTTCAACCAATTTTTAATTAGGTCCCTATAATTTTTTCCTTTTTATTAATTTTTTATTCTTTCACATGTTTTTAATCAAGTCATTATAGTTATTTTTTTATCAAGTCCTTATTGTTTCACTAGATTTTTAATTAAGTCCTTGTTGGTTTTTAAAATTTTAATAACTAATAAAAATTCTGTTATTTTTAGAAAAAATAATTATTGTTATTCAAATTTGATAATTATATAAATAAAAAAATTATAATTAAAAATTAACTAATATAAATATATGCTTAATTGAAAATTATGAAGAATTAAAATAATTCATAAAAATAATGTTAAAAATAAAATATCACAATAATCGATTATTTATAAAATATTAATATTAATATTATAATATTAAATAAGATTAAAAAATAATAACATTATATTTTATATTTTTAGAAGAATAATGTTAGTATTTATTAAATAAATAAAAAGGTAAAGAGATGTATTAAAAAAACATGTGAAACTATAAGAACTTGATAAAAGAAGAAAAAAAACTATAAGAACCTGATAAAAAGCAAGGGGCAGTATAAGGATATGATAAAAAGAAAAAGATTCTAGAGACCTAATTAAAAATTAGTTGAAATTATAAGGACCTCCAAATTTATTATCCCATATTATTTTCTCTATTTTTTTATTTAGAATTTCCAAAAAAAAAATTATGTTATATTATAACTCGAGGGACATGGAATTCTTGAATTATTAGTAAAAGCGTTAACGGATGAGATGAGTGTTCTCGACTCCTTGTTGGAATGGTAAAAGCGTTGAATAAGGTAAGAATACCTAGTCAGGTAGTGCCGTTCCTTTATTTATTTAAAAAGAAAAAAAAAATTGAAGGTCATTTTGGCAAAAGGTATTTCAAAATTTCAGATTAGTCCTTTGAGACCTAATAGAATTTTTTGAGTTTTCCCAATTCATATGATATTTATTTAGAATTTCCTAATATTAAAAAAAATGGAACTTTATTAATGTCAAAATTAGAACTGGAAAGTTGGGAATTAAAAACACCCCCAATATATATTAGTCCACGAAGGATATTTTTTATTGCTTGTGAGTCAATGAAGGATACAATAGAACAGTTCATCGAAAAAAAAAAAAGGATACATTAGAACAAACAAAGATTAATCAACTAACTACAGAACATTGTTGGGTGAATCAAAGCAAGATCTGCGTGACAACTTTAGAAACATTACCTACTACGAAATCCCCAACTTGAGATGTTTTATATATTGATTGAGTCCGTCCATGTTTTGGAAATAAGAAATAAATATTCACAAGGGATATCATTATATATTAGTCGTATTTAGTATGTTATGCAGCATAACGATCCTCTCCCTGCACTTCCCCTACTCAAAACTACATGTTTTGAGGTGAATGGGAGGGGTCCTTTTCTTTATTTCTTTTTCTTTTCTTTTTTTTGTAAAATACAATGCAAGGCTTTGAAGTTTTTTTTAAAATATATTCTAAAATAATTGTGTGCTTAAACAATTTTGTGTACCATAAAATAATTTTCAGAAATACTCAATATGTAACAATATGTGCACTAAACTACTTTTTACCAACCTGAGTTATTAATTTTTACTAAAACTTTAAATCTTACAGTTATTTTATCATATTCAACATCCTAAATTATTTTTTTAATTGCAATGAAAATCTCCTAAAGTATATTCTTTAAATAATGAACACCCTAAATTTAAAATACTAAAATTTGTTAGTAAAAAAATTGTTCAGTGCAAATATTATTAAATACTAAGTATTGCACAAATAATTGTTTTAACATATAAAATTATTTTAAAATATTGGGTACTACTTAACATATTTTAGAGCCCAACATATTATTTTGGTGTAAAGGGACTCCCTACCACCATTCACACCAAATCGCTGTAGTTTTGGTGTAAACGAGGGGGGAAGTGCAGGGGAGATAATCCGCATTCATGTTATGGATGTATTGAAATTTTCAATCATTTAGAATTTGAAAACAGCCCTTCTATTAGTATTTATTTGTGTTATAAAGTAGTCAAGCTCGGCATATAACTACAAATTGAAAAAATCTTTAAACATGAGATGCATGCAACATAGCTTTAAAGAGAGGGCCATGGATTCAGCAGACCTGGACCACACATCATCAGAGAAGCCATGAAGAAATTTCACAAGAACTCTCACTAATGTAATGAGCGCTACAACGGAAAGAAAGTAACATAATCAAAACCTACCTCACCTACTATAATTGAAAAGTTATGGCAAAATCTTGAGAATATGGAGACCCAGATCTTTTTAACAAAAAAGAAAGAGTAAACCAACGTCAATTGAAACAAACCTAACACATTCTTCTCCCTTCAAAAACAGGGAAGGCACTATAACTTTGAATAGAGATAACCTTCAAATGCACACCATTACATCCCTCCCCCTTTTTTCTTTATCTTTTTTAATGATAAAGGAAAAAGGGCAAAAAGGTCTCCACATGTCCAGGTACACACTACTCTTCATTTTGACTTTCATCCTTCATGAGTCTGATCATATCATCAATTCGAAGAATTGTAATGGCTGCTTCAGTTGCGAACTGGAAAAAGAAAGGAAGGTTTTCTCTCACATAACTGTAAAGGGAGCTATTCAGCCAAATGAAAAGGACCATCCAAATATAACTAGTAACCTAATATGTTTACCTGAAGTATTTTTACTTTGCTCATTGCCGGTTCAATCACTCCAGCTTCCAAATTGTTTCTGATTGTTCCCTTGGAAAGGTCCAATCCCATGCTGGGGGTATAAAAAAAACACAATAAGGCAAACCAAATAAACAAGTCTTCCACAAGGAAATATATAGCCAAAGCCACCCCAGTCCTCTCCCTCCCTCACTCCATCCCTCTCTCAGACACAAATGAGAAGCAAAACCTAGAGAAATTCATCGGAACACTCCAAGGAACCAACTAAAACATAGCAAAATGAATGTCAAGTAGAAGGGTAACTCAGTCACCAGCACAGCATTTTAACTTTAAAAATCACTCCACTTCCTAGCTTCTTGTTCAATTATCTTTTCTATCAAACATGCTCATTGAAAATGGTAAGTGGTTAAACCTATGTCTAAACGTCATGCGCTGAAAGAAAATATTGATCAAAATGGCACAGTTATATAGACAAACAAAGCTTCCCATAACATTGTCAAATACCTGGATAAATGTTTCTTATCTGCTTTAGTCTGCGCTGTATGGTGGTAAGCACGTAGTTTTGCAACCAACTCAGTGGCATCCTTAGCGGCATTTACAGCAAGGACCTGCAAAGTATGATTCACATATGTATCTTTAGAGTTGCTAAAAAGGTAGGTCACAAAAAAATATAACTGAATAGATACTTAGCATAAAAGAATAGCAATCTTGTGCAGAATTTACAGGGGAAAAAACTTTCTGAATTTAAACCATAGGGCTAATGATGAAGAGTAAAATTTGGTGAACTTGTCCAAAAAAATTTAGATTAGCAAGCAAAGGCTCCCAAGAGTCGGTTTTATCATCTTAGCTTATACCAACCTTGGGAATGATTAACAAAGCTTCAGCAAACTCTGCAATAGCCAACTGCTCCCGAGATCCCAAAGTTGTAGCAAGATACTCCAGATATACTGATAATGCAGATTCAACAGCGCCTCCACCAGCTACAACCTGCATCAACAGTTGCAATAAATTCAGTGCATAAAATTGAAAGACAACTGCATAATTCATGAGTCATTCTTAAAAACATTTCTTACAATTTTAGCAGCCCTAGAGTTCAAATTCTTTTGGGACTATTTTCTTAAGTCGTTTTAGGAACAGGGAACTGACAGGGAATGTGGGTCTCTGAGTCTCTCTTTTGCTTTCTACCCTCCAATAAAATCGACCCCTAGTTTGATAGTGCTTACAATGCCTTAGCAAAGCCTAGGGTTCAATGACTTGAAGTTACTATTGATTGCTTCCATATTTGTTTGTCCTGATTTCATTTCTTCCCCCCATAATTTATCAACAGCCCAAGCTGACTTTCACATTATGCCCAGTAAAATTTACTTCAAAATATTCATAAACCGTGATTTGAATCTGCTACAGAAATGTGCAACTCTACAATGCCCCTTTTACACGTACAGTTCATAGAAGCCAAACACTGCATCTGGAATATTGTAATTAGCTTACAATTTAACTAAGCTCCATGTTTCGAATATTAACCTTCATTTAGTGAGAACAAGAAATTAATCAAATTGCCACAGAATTAAGAGTCTATAGCTATAGAAATCCTAGACACCACGCCTGATATCACATCAATACTTGATTATTATCTAGAAACCCAGGACAAGAAGCAACATAAGTTACCCAAATTTCAAAAGAAACTAAATATATGAGCCACCGCTAACCTTCCAATATACTAGTATTAATCCATCAAAGCCCATTCCCAAAAAATAAACCAATGCACTTTATTTAAGTTGCTAACTAAATCCAATATCCCTTGGCATCATATGATAGCCGAATTCAAATGCAGGCTTTTGTTCCACCATTCTGCTCCTCAAACCACAATCTCATCGTTGAAGACAACTCAGGTCTCAAGAACGAAAAGAATAAAAACATGTCATACAGCTTCGTACGTGCGTTGTGGTAATTATTATATTCTGTTAATCCATTAAACCATTTCCCTCAGTTGTAACATTATATTCAGAGAAGACAAGAGTTAAAAGCGTGTCAGCATCTCAAACTTGGACCAATATTCATAAAAAAAGGTCAGCTAGTAAGAGCCCAAATTCAATATTGAGCAGAAAATTTCAACCTCAGAAGACATTATAAGCGAATTGATTGAACAGGACAAAAAAAATAAACTAAAATGAACATAAGGAACTTCAAAGTCAGATAAAAAGCTATAGCTTGCAGAAAATTACCGTATTTGATTCAAGAGTTCTCTTGACAATACATAAAGCATCGTGCAGAGCTCTATCCATCTCGTCAAGCATATAGTCATTTGCACCTCTAAGTATCAAAGAGACCTGTAGAATTATAAAGAAACAGCAATAATACAAGATGTGATGACATGAGAATTAATTAATTTTGGGAAAACCTAATATAGAAGGGAAAATTTTGTCTTTTCATTTCACTTTCATGTTTTATTTTATTTTAAGATTCTTTTAGAGAGGAGGAAAGGCTAATTACAGGGTTCTATAAATAGCCCATATGCAGCTTATGTAAGGATGACTTTTTGCAGATGGAAAATTGATATGTCTAGTTGTTCTGCACCCTCAACCTCAGTTCTTCTTTCTCTTGGGGGGGGGGTGGACCTTGTGAAGGTCACTGTATT
>JBAGKO010000013.1:14602514-14615647 GCA_037177275.1 Acacia concinna
TAGTGACTTAACGGTTTTGCACTCTTTTCGGAAGTTCATGGTTACTTTTGCTCCAAAAACTAGTTCATGGTTATTGTTGCATTTTTGAGAAAAGTTGATAGCTATTTTAGCACATTAACCCTTTTTTTTTTAATGTTTAGTCCTTAATATAATCAACTTTCTTTTATTGTCTCAAGATTTTAATTACAGTTTCCTTTTTTACCTCTATTAAATACTCCTCTGATCTTATATGTAAGGCAGTGAGAGAAGGATTTTTTAGTGCTATTTATAAGAAGCATCATTAAAGTTTTAATGTGAATGTTCAATTTCATCCTTCACTTATTATTGTGTTGATTTTATTTTCATTTGGTATTATGTATATTAAATAAAGGTAGAGTTAGAAAATTATTGAATTTTATGATAGAATTAATGAGATTTAAAGTTTTCTTTAGTATATTTAAAAAATGTTGGAAGTGCCCTATGTATAAGACTAGAGGAGTAGATGCCTTTATATTTATTATAATTCACTCACCACTAATTCTCTCTAGTATAATCATTTATTACATATTCTCTCTCTTATTTTCCATTCATTCAATTATCTCTCATTACTTAACCACCAATTTGTTTTACACAATAAAAAAAAGAGAGAAAAGAAAAGGTTACTTATACAAAGCTCCGGAGGAAGTTCGTAGGGGATAGTTAGCAGATTTGGTGTTAAATTTAAGACCCAAATATTTTATCTCTAATATTTATTATTGTTTGCGACACTAATTTAGCTAACTTATTAATTGGTAGTATAATATAATGTTATATATACAAGAGAATCTCAGTGATCAAGTCTGTCTTGTACAAGTTTCGAACCCGCAACGTCATGCAATGCCCAAGAAGAACTTGACCACAAAGGCACGGGAGAGCTGTCGGTGATCAAGTCAAATTTGTCAAAAGCTCATAATGAAGTAATTTTTCTCGCTTTTTTAATCTATTTATCCAAATTAGTTAAATAAGATTTATATTAAGGAGAGGAGGAATAAATCTTAAGTCGCAATTGTTTGGTTGTATAGATGGTTTAAATTTTATTTATAGGTAAGAATATGAAAGAAAAACCCCACAATTTTTTTTGTCAACAAAAAAACCCCCAAAATTAGACCTCAAGAGAATCAGATTCCTAATTATGTATGCTTTTTGCTTAGTTATCAAATTGAAGCACTATCAAATATAAATGAGACGAATTAGCTAATATAGCTTTTCTATTCATGAAATTTTTCTTGTTATATTCATTAAGTTATTTTGTTTACTTCACTATTCATGAGATTTAAACCTACAACTTTATTTAAACAAGGCAAATAAATAAATACCCTCTAAGCATTAAAAAGCTTAAAAGATTATTCAAATTTGATAAATGACAAATGAGAAGCTCTGACCAAAACTCAACAGAAAATTATTAAAATTGAGTAGATAATTATTAAAATTGACAAATTTTCTACCCATCAATTATCATTTACCAAATTTGAATTATTTTTTAAAGTTTTTAATATTTATGGGGTGTTTATTTATCTTTCTCCCTTTAAATAATATCAACTTTTCTTTTTCCATCCAACCAAACATATTGATATTTGTATTTATGATGTACTTTATTTTATAGTAGAACAATTTAAACTCCCGCATAAAACTCTCTCTAGACTTCTCTTTGATATTCCCCCCCCCAAAATTTCAAGATTTATCCAAAATAATTAATGGTATCTATGGTATCCTTTATATCCTTTTACAATCAATCTATAACTTATTGTCATTATTAAAAAATTAATCTTTTTTTTGAGCAAATATTAAAAAATTAATCTAAATCTTTATAGTTTCACTTGATTTTCAATCAAATTCTTATAGTTTTTTTCATGGGATCCTTATAATTTCTCCTACTTTTTTTAATATAATGTATGTAATGTTGTCTTTGTATCAATCACCTTAAACTACCCACCAAATAGTTTAAGATATAAAATCAGCTCATTTTAATATGGCCTATTGTTTAGTCCAACCCATTTTTAAGCAGCCGGTTAAGTGACCCATTCAAATGAAACGAATTTATATTCTTGACTGTAATTAGGCTGGGAAAGTGTGTGTGTGTGGCCCAAGTGATTTGCAAAAACTTTCCTTTCTTGCAAAAAAAAGAAAAAGATTTGTAAAAACTTGATTAGCCAAAATGGGAAGGTGATTCTATATTCGTAAAGGAAATAGAAGGTTCCAATGTATAGATTTGTAGCACATTCCAAAAATATTAAACCAACATCTGGATGGGATTTGGCCTCACAATTCACTATATACATATATTACCAATATGCATGCATGTGCCGTTTCTGTTATCCAAAAGGAACCTACAAGAATGGAGACAGCCCTTTATTTACCTTCTTTATGTGTTCCATAGTATAATTCTCCTAGAATATCTCCCTCTATTCCATTTTTTTTTTTAATTGCATTAGGATTGATGAGTTACTCCATATTGAAAAAACGAAACTCTTCTGAGTGTATCTTTCATTTAATTTTAATTGAACATCATATCAGTCAATGCAATTGGTCATTCATGAATTTATTATTTTTTAATTTAGCAAAAATTAATGGAGCAATAAGTAAATTCAAATACATACTCTCTCCAATCCTTCATATATAAAATATATTTATCTAATTAAATTAAATTAAGAAAGCTAATTAATTCATACGTGTATTTTCTAATACACCCTAATTATATTCCTTAATCTCATCTTTCTCTCTTCACATTGATTAATATTGAGAGAGCATCAATGGATATAAGCAAATTAAGAAATGATGGACACATATGAAAAATAAGTCTCTTATATTTATAACGAAGATCAACTTTTTAACCATGTCATATAAACATCTATATATATATATATATAGGAATGAGTATTTATATATAGAGTTGTTATAATCGGATATATCTGATTTTATGATTTCTATACCGTTTTAAAGTTCAAGCTAAGAGCCTTATCTAGTTCAATGCATTTAAAGGAGTGCCATAAATAATATTATTGTGTGGACATTAAAAGAACAAGCTATATATAAGGTATTTAGTTTTAGTCATGATTAATCACAAAGAAAGTGGTTGATATCTAGATCCCACCATTATGCATTAATATAATAGTAACCAAAGTTGAGATAATCATTAGCTTCTCTGAGATTATCTATATCCGGTATCTCTTTGATGTCTAACAAGATCATTAACAATGTTCTTAGTGGTAATTGAGCCATGTGAATGTCGCACATGGCTCTAGTTCATTTGTGATATCATGTCCCTCTTTAACTATATAACATACTCCGATCATAAATATAAGATCTAATTGAATTTTTTGAGAGATTATATAAAGTAAATAAACTATTTAATTATATCATATGTGATATCTCATTATATTTTATATCAGTTCATAAGTTAGAAAAAATAGTTTGAGGGAAAACAATAAATTTAAATGCTTTTAAGTAATTTAATTAGTTTTTTTTTTAAGATTCTCTAAAAAAAAAGTTCAACTGGATCTTATACTTATATACGAGGTAATAACAGTATAATTGCTTCTGGCAAAAGAAGAAGAAGAGCAGCAGCAGCAGCAGCATAATTGCTTCTCAATTACTTATCTACTCCATTATATTGCTTAAGGTTATGACCTAGACAGAAAGATTTAGAGATCTTTAATTAATTTAAAATATTGTTACATTAACTAAATATCCCTACCCAATGTACAATTTAGTTTAAGAAAAAGAAGAAGAAATAAAAAATGAAAAAAAGATATATATGCGAGGAAAAATGATCAAATTAAAGACGGATATAATTGTTAAATGAGGGCATACTTAAAAGATATTGACCAATTATTAGGTTTCCTGTAAAAAATTAAAACAAAACAAAATATATAAATTAACAATGAAATGAAATGGAGAGGAGCTTTATAAATTTGAATAACATTATAGTATCGATTTTTTAATTTGATTTAAATTTTGTACTTGAACTTGTATATTTGGAGTACTTAACTTATTTTTTAAAATATGGGGAGTACTTAATTCTTTTAGTTGATCTTGATCCCTTGATCTTTCTTATTAAATTTTTGGTAATATGATGAAAAAAGTGCTTTTTGCCCTCGTGAATTATTCTTTCGTAGGCCTCATAACCTTTTAGCTTTTTATCTTTCCAAACAAAGATTTCCCACATATTTGAAAAAGTCGATTTTGGTTCATAAATTATGGTCGCTATCCGACGAGGCTCATGATTCCAAGGTTACTTGAACAATAATATTAAATGGATATTGTTGAAAAATGAGCCACTATCCAATTAGAGACTCGGATCTTTTTAGTGCAAAACCAAAATTTTAACAATGTTTTACTTGATAACTTTAGAAGATTAACCTTATTCATATACCAATTGTACCAAAATCTTTAATTGAGAGGGAGAAAAAAGATTTTGATAGATTAATCGTTGCTTAGTCAAAGGAATTTAGATAGGCTTAATTAGATTAAATTATTCCACCTTTGCCACCTACATGATCACCCTAAAGACCAAAGCGAACCAAAATCATGGTGGCATCTCAACTTTATTTATTCATTCGATTTTTAAGGATTACGACAAACAAACACGATGAATATATAATTCCTTCATTAAACTATTTTGGGTTCCAGAAAAATGAAATATATATATATATATATATCTGTACTGTATCACAGAACTGATATATATGCACATGGAACATTCTCGATCAACAACAAAATTGAATAGGAAAGAATTAATGCGTCCACATACACCCGGCTCCACTAATAAGATTTAACTGCCATCGTCAATTCAATTAACCCTCACATAAAGGTTGAAGATATATCTCAAATACAAATCAGCACCAATGGCTATAATCTAGTCTATCACTATTTCTTCACATCTTTATTTTGGCGTAAACACCTGGCATGGTGGGATCATATTCCAAGTCAGCCTTATCAGTTACGGGGAAAACCACAACTATCCTTTCAAGATAGCAACTGCGTTCACAATCCAAGGTTGGAAGCCAAACATGACTTAAGGAACCTAACTCCTCATCCCGCTAAACCAACTGAATAGTGGTTTTCTTCATCATTTTAAGACAAATTATCATCGTTCTGCTGTCTCTGATATCTTCCCTCTACTTTCAAGTTTAATCATCACCGATTACAACCACCCTCAAAATCAACAACCAACAGAAAACAATAATAATAAAATAATACATGAGTAATAATAAGTTTTCAAACTAAACAAATAAATAAAAAACAACAGCCATATACATACTTATCAATGATATATAGTTATATGAGAGTGATCTAAGTAGAATCATAAAGCATGAATCGAAAAGGCACGAAATATCTTTATGAATTAATGAGGACAAGTAAAACAATTCAAAATTAACACTCATCATCTCATGGAAAGTAGTAAATGATTAGTATTGTAACCCAAATGGAGCAATGAGGAAAAGACATATATCCTTATCCTATGATAATGTTGGAGGCTAGTTGAGGTGGTGGTCTCAGTCATTGTGAAGGATCAAAGAATGAAGAGAGCAGACAGCGGTAATGGCTGAGGTCAAAGGTTTTGAGGAAGGCAGGGACACGTGGCAGATGAGTTTGGCGGCAGGCATCGAGTCCACTTGGGACCCAACAAGGGCACCCATGTGTCGACGAGGGAAAAGGATGGAATTGAATGAGAGCACATGGGTGGCAGCATATTTTTTGGGCTTATAAATACCTCTTCCCTTACTCTTTACCATATATCCTTCTTCATACACATCCTCTTCCTTCTTCTTCTTCTTCTATCTTCACGTGCTCTCTGCTCTTACCCTCTGCCACTTTCCCTGCAAATCTTATCCCTTTCCCTCCTTTTTCTCGTTACACCACCATACTTATCATCCAACTAGTAGTTTTGTTCGTTGGTTGACAGAGACAGCTCTTCCTTTAAACCCCCCTAGATATACTAATTATATATAATATTATTATTATTGTGCCCTCTTCCTTTTGCTTCTTCAATTCCCATGGAAAACAAGAACAACAGCAAAAACCATGTCGGAGGGTCCTCTTCTTCATCCACCAATTTTGATCAGCTTTTTGGTCCCAAGGACCCCTCATCTTCCTTTTCATCCTCCTCCAGCATCTTCGGCTCCATGTTTCCACCTCCCCCATCTCTTGTATGCCTCCTTAGCTTTTACTCTTAGTACCCTTCACGTTTCTTCTTTTCTGATTACTGTCAATGAATACTTAGTACTAGCTAGTGGTTTGGCCAGTCAAAAAAAAAAACAAAATGTTCATCCCCTATATCTAGTTTTTTCCAAGGTCAATGGACCCGGCTTCACCTTTACGGTGACATTATGCTTTTTCTGCACAATACTCCATAAAGATGATGCTTCTCCAAGTCTTCATCTATTTTTTGACCTGATCCAAGTCCTTATATCTATATATATATTCAGTGACTATACTTCTTTGCTGCAAGTCATCTTGATTTCATACTCTACAGTCGTCTAAGTCTGTACATATAGCTAGCATGCATGCCACTTGTACGCCTGTTTGATGCGAATTTTTGACAGAATAGTTCATTTTGGGACACTATTTGGTTTTAGCTATAAGGTAGTTGCCTATTATTATATATAGTCATGCACTGAATCTGATACTGTTTTCTAACTCAGGGCGGAGGGAGCGACTCAAGAAAGCAAGATGGGGGAGGTAAAAATTATGGAGCACTAGGTTCGTCCTGAAATTTCCTCTTAACACCTTTGCATTCCTTATACGACTAAGACCCATATGGGCCATTTATAACAATAAGTTCAGTATATGTCTACTGCAATTCATGCTGCTATATATATTGTTCAATCCATAGACGGATCTGCACAGTTTGGTCTCAAATGTTGTGTGCATAGAGAAGCATATTTATGGGGTTTGTTCCAATTTGTCTGAATTTATTTGGAAATGATCTCTCAGTTGGATTTTGTGTCAGGTGGCAAAGGTGAAAGCAGTGGTGGCGTATCTGGCAAGAATTATCAGAATGAGAGTACAATGGAGCCCAGCAACTACTTCACCTCGTCCATCTACTATGGTGGTCAAGAAAATTATTTCCCAAAATCCAGGACCACTGATTCCCACCATAATGTTAGCTTCTTTCTAATTGTTCTTCTATTATATGATGTTATTGTTGACATATGAGGTTATATAAAAATCCGTTTCAATGAAAATCTGGTTAATTCACATGGGGAGATTGTTATATTATATGATTCATTATGCTATGTAAAAATATAAATGCATGCAAGTGACTATCGCCGGTTTGTCTACTAACTATATATTATGATGTCACACGAATTTTGTTGTTTCAAAATCTTAAAAGTCAAACACCTTTTCAAAATTTTGTTATGTTTTCCATCAATATGGCATCCATAAAATATTGTAATAAATTGGAATTCCACAAAATGCAATTATGCAAGTATAATTTATTGCATTAATCTTATTTTCCGGTGAATATTTTGATCAACCGGCTAAATTCTATGTAACATTTTGATTTGAAATTCAAATTTGCAGGTTAAGAAAGATTCGGATAATGATGATCCCAATGGGGAAAGTCCAAATAGCGCTACAAGAGGAAATTGGTGGCAAGGTACAGTAGATCAAGTGATAAAAGGATGTGAAAGAATCTAGAAAGCAAAAGACCAAATTAAATATTATTATCTCCACAATTAAACTTTAAGTTCCTGTGTTTTTGCAGGCTCCTATCATTATTAGCTTAACCCTACGTATATTATAAAAGAATCCACCGTCCTGACCAGGTATGCTAACGTAATTGATCTGCAACTAGCTAGTTGGTACAGGTCGTTCGTTAACATTTTCTAAATATGTTGTTCTTTCTTTGCCAGGATAGTGTTGGTAGGTTTATGCAAATAAAACATAGTGCAGCATCCTACGTAGAACTTTGACGATACGAAGTACTGTTTGGAAGGCGGGTCCCTGTTAGCTACTGTAGCTGGTAATAATCAACTGGTCCAACAGCAATCAACAGAGACCTTGATGATACCATGTTAATAATAGCATTCTACTTTTTCTTTTCCGGTTAAAAGGTTTCATGTGGGTATAATTAATCTTAACCTGTAGGCTTGAAACATATATATTGTATGTGTACTGTATATACTCTATATAGTCCTTTAGACCTAAGGACATAGAAATTGTAGTGGCCCATCATGCACTATGGCTAGCTAATATCAAGTTTCCCTGTTTTGTGTGTGTACACAAGTGCCTCCCTATATTATTATATGTTCAGCTGTGTAATTCAACCATGGAAATTACAATACGGATGGATTCTCAATTATAAGATTTGTAAATAGTTAAGATTATCCAACTCTATGCAAATCAAGGACTCATTATCATCTTGAAATATAGATTGAAGTGGGGTGGAGATCACAAATACGTGTGTGTAAAGATTTGAAGGGGAGAAAACAAATAGGTATGTAGACACATGTTATGTGATGTACTGTGCATGTATCTGTCTTTGTCTGTGTATAGAGAGGTTAGTGGGTGGTGGGGTAGAAGGATGAGGTGGAAATGTGTTGGAGTGTGAGGATAAGTGGCTGGGGGGATTGCTATACTGAGTTAGTGGTAAGCAAATTGACAAGTACAAGGGAGAAGATCAATATGGTAGAGTATAAGGATGTCGTGTTTCACTGTTTTGAGGTTTTGGCCTCTAGTACGTGTTGGCATTATATATATGTGATGAATGCCTCTTAACTAAACTAATTAAAATCTAAAAATACTTTTTCAGCTTATATGCTGTGTCTTTGGTATTTATCCTTCTTATTTTCAAGCTTAAAAGGTAAGCGATTTCCTAAAGTTTGTTTTTTTTTTTTTTTTATCTTTTTCTTGTTTTGGAAGCTTTATAAAGTACCACTTTCAATGCCATAGGCATTGGAGTCATAAAATACGAGAAAATATCAATGACGGAACAGGGTCAGTGGTATTAGAACGATGGAGACCATGGACAAGGTCTAAATAATAATATTAAAAGTTCGTGGTAGTATTACAAAACTTAAAATGGACACAGATATTTATTCAAAGTTCAAACAGTTTATGGGCATATATTGAACGGCTAACTACAAGCAAAGATATGAAAATTCTAAATTCCACCTGGTTAGTGATTGGGAACTTCAATGATTAGGTCTGTCAATCTCTTCGTCTTACTGGATTTTGCTTATCTCCTCTGCCAATTTATCAAAATAATTTAGGTAAAAATAATATTGTAATTTACAGTATCAAAATATTTTAAAATTCAATTATTTGGCGTGTATATGTTCATATTTTATAAGTTGAAATAAAATAATTTGGTGAAGATATATTTTTTAAACAATAAATGGGAAAAAAATTCCTAGTTTCGTGTAACATGCTACATGTTCCTACTTACTATAACAATAACGGTATCGGATTCCTAGGCAAAAAGTGAAAATTTAGAGGGTTCATTTTGAAGGTTGAGAAGTTGTGAGCAGCGATTAACCAATGTTCGAAGTTATATAAATTTAGCCAATCGAGAATTAAAATTTAAATATGATTGGTTGAATGCCTTCTCAAAGTCTACTCATCTTAACTGTCATGTGCTATATATACATGGCAGTGAAGTCTCAAGAATTCTCAATTTATTGGGCATTACAGTTGACCAATTTTTAAGTATCCAATTAAAGGAATAGCCAACCAGTGTCAGTCAAGCCTCTTTCCCATCTATATTCCAGTGAACAGAAGTTAGAACAGTCTTTCACAATTTTTGAACTATAGTTAACATATACATGCTACATCAGATTCTAGTATTCTACTTGTAAACATGACAAATAAACATAATTGGAAATGCTCTTGTAAACATTAATCAAAAATTAAATTAATTAAAATGGCATGGCCATAGATACAAAACTACAAGGAAGTCTTCATTTTAATGATGACCGGAAGATTTTTGTAACTCATCTACAGGACTTGGTGCCTCATCTACGTCGGTTTTTCTTTTTGA
The DNA here is from genome assembly GCA_037177275.1 of Acacia concinna. Lineage (NCBI taxonomy): Eukaryota > Viridiplantae > Streptophyta > Magnoliopsida > Fabales > Fabaceae > Acacia > Acacia concinna. Next base: position 14,612,518 of record JBAGKO010000013.1, read on the forward strand.
AACAAGATGCCTAGGGAGGCATGGTACAATCACTGGTTACTATTACCAGTAAACCTAAGAAATAAAAAGGGAAGCTGATTCTTCAAAATCTAAATGTCACAAAAATGAAATAGATTGAAAAAAGTTTGAACTCGATAGATTTTATGTTTAATGAATTGTAGGAGATACCTCAAGCAACTGGGTACATATCAAACAAATCCCACAAAAGCATAGCCTCCCTAAAAAGGCAACTAGCTTAAACTTTCCTACCTATGTCACCATCCAAAATTGCATGCCTGGTTAAAACTATCTCTTTAACCAGATTCCTGTATGTAAATGGTCTAACTGCTGCTTTCAAAAACAACTCCGGAGGAAGTTTGCTCTTCTTAACCTTTCTCCTCCATGGACCAATCCCAGCATACTTCCACTCATCTGGACTAACCTTTGCCCACTTGCCTCTCAACGCAGTTTCGTCTCCATCTGATGATTGCTTCTGTTCTCCCTCACCCTCTCCTGTCATTGGGTGTTCCTTGTATAACTTTGAGGTGAACTCTAAACTCTCCTTTGCTAGCTTTTCCATTGCTTCTCCACTACTAAGAGCTTTTCGAATCTTCTCATTCCAACTCATGCCATCCTCTTCTGTAAATGTATCTTCCTCATTGTCTCCAATGTCTTCCATGTCCATAGCTAGATCTTGGTCGTCATTGCCACCATCACCATAATCCTCCTCCTCATCATCAGCATCATTGTTGTCATCGTCGTCATCATTTTCAGTAATGCCTTCACCATCAACACCGCCTTCATCATCCTCAATCCAATCTAAGATCTCAGTTTCACCAGAATCATCAACACTAGCATCAGCAGTGTCATCATCAGGAGCATCGCAGCCCAGCTCCACCTCTTCCAACTTTGCTTTCCACTCCTTTGTATATGGATGTAAAAGCAGAACTGGATGATTCTTCAACAAAAATTCTAGACATTTTGACTTTTTCTCCTCACTCAACTTCTGATATGCATTGACCACATCATCAACGAATGCTTTTTGGCTAACCTTCACAATCTTACACAACCCACCATAATAAGTACACAAGTCAACAGTGCCATCATCGTTTTCTAACTCAAAAAGGTAATCATGTTCTGTACTGGGATCAAGAAATGGAATAAGTGCATTAAAAAAGTTATCCTGTGGCTCAAACCTACATTGATACACTGGCCGCTTTACATATATTATATCAGGTCTCATCCATGCTGCACATTGCGTTATCAAAGACCTCGCCTTATTGCCAAGTCTACCCATCAAACTCCACTTATCCAACCTCTGCTTACCAGCTTCAAGGACTACTTCACTAACCAATGTCCACTGCTGCCAAGGTAACTCAGAAAGCCTCCACTTTGGGTGCCTCACAAATACCCAAAAATACCTGAATCCTTTAGTTTTGTCCATCTGCTTCATTCTTTTCCCAAAGTCAGAAGCCATTTCAAATTGCTCAATTTTCTCCCATTCTTCATGATCCTTAACTTCATTTATTATTGTCACACGCTCGTCAGTAAATCTACCACGAACTGGGTCACCTAGAACAACTCCTCGCCATGAGTAAGGTCCAAATTGACCATATTTATACCAATCATATGGGTGACGCAAATTTGGATCATCCTTGTCCATAAATCTGACAAACCGATCATATCCAAGACCAATCTGTTGGAGCTCATCCTCAGAGAAGTTATCAGGATAGTTCCCATTTGGATTTCTCAAGCGGTAGAAAAAGGACTCAGCATATTTCTTAGCTCTCTGCCTAGGCTTGCGTCTCAACCGACGGAGGAAATCAGCCTTGCCTTCGCGCCCAGTTGAGGAACCACCAGACTTCTTCCGACCTGCAAAGGACCGAACATCTCGCTTGCATGCATTGTTTTGAGCAGTATATGGTGGATTTTGCCTGACAATAGAGAATATAGAAGTTGGTTTAGGGTTTTGGGGAAATGAGACAACTGTAAAATGTTTTGGTGTTTGGAATTTTAGGTTTGGAGCCTTGCAGAAAGGGTTTGAGAATGGTCTCAGAAAGGAAAGTTGGAGGACAGCCGAGGATTGGCCAAGGGGTCCAGGTAAGAGCTCGCATCTAACATGGCCAAGATCCATCTTAAAAAGCAATCTTCAGCATCAGCTCTCAAACTAAACAACCTTCAAAACAATATCAAACATGATTTCAAAACAAGGTTTCAATCCAAAAACAACATGCATCAAATTTTCTGATTAAAAACCCAATAAACAACAAAAAGATGATCTTGTTTCAAGTTAGGGATGGCAATGGGCATATTCAAGCCACTTTTTTGCCATCCACCCCTACTACATTCACCTATATCTTGCCCCATTCCTGTAGGTTTTTCTCACCTTCCCCATGTTCAAAACCAGAAGGTATTGTTCTACTCATAACCCCCCCCCCCCCTCTTCAAAAATCTATAAATAGGGCCTGGGGTGCTCAGTTCAAAGGGTTGGAAATTTTTCTGAAAATCCCGGATCTACGCGAGATCTCTGTCGAATTTAACCACCGCCGTCGACGTTCAAGACTCGCCGATCTAAGGTCAGGTAACGCGATCTAACATACCCTCTATTCTAGGCTGCGTCCTAGAATCAGGGATACCCTCTACTCTGTGGCTGTGTCCCAGAGCAGGGTTCGCTCGTGATTTCTCCTCGTAGATCTCACCAGCGCCGATCATCTTCCCCTTACGTGGGTTGATTATCGTTTAGATCAGCGGTCCTCGCACCTAGATCGTTCATAGATCAGGATTGCTCGGTGGTCCACGGACGTAAAAGAAGTCCCCGTCACAGGCAAAGAACCCACGCAAGCGAGGGATCCCGGAAAATAGAGATCCCCGCGTTTGTTCACAAAAAAGGAGAAAATTAAAAGTTGTAATTTTTAGATATTTCTCATTGTAAAGAGTCCTTATAAAAAGGCGAACTGTAATCTTGTAATTTGTTTGCAAAAGATAAATTTGTAACAGATTTATTTTACAGATCAATGAGAATGTCTCCTGCAACTATTTTCCCCGCGAACAATCGTCTAACCAATCAAGAAGGCGATAAAATCATGATGCCTATTAACGGCAAGTTTCTAAAGAAATATTATCCTTAATTGACTCTCAGTGGTCATCTGTT
>JBAGKO010000013.1:14615747-14626547 GCA_037177275.1 Acacia concinna
CCCCCCCCCCCCCCAACAAAAAAAACAAAAAACGAAAATGACCTATAATTCTTGAAAGAAAGAAGTTAAAAAAATAGGAAAAGTCATCTTTGTAACTGAGAGAAGAGAGTTTTGTGTAGATATTTACAAGCTCTGAGAAATAGAATGATTGAATGGCATATGGATGCAAAGAAAAGAATTAATTCTTTGATCATGCAACTAAATTACATTAACACTGGATCTAAATGTACGAGTTACCATAACAATTCTAGCCTTTACAATTTTACAGCATAACAAGTTAACTTCACCCCAAAAAAAAAGAAATCCAGTCAAAATTCATTACTTCAAGGTCACAAGAGATTGTTGCTTTTTATTTGGCAGACTGGATACGCATTATCCATGGACAGAAATTTTATATATTCAAAGCATAGCTCCATATATATTTTCAGTATTAAATATGCTTATTCTTGTGAATAACAGAAACTAACCTAGCTCCAAAATTCAGGTAGTCCAGTTGAAGCAAATGAAGGACTGAAAAACAAGATGCACGAAAATATATTTAAAAAAACAAAAACGGAAAATGCAGCTTACAACACATTCATGGTACCAACAAAGTTCCTGTTTCCCAGCTCAAAAACGGACAGCATAGACAAAAGAGGAGCAACAAATGAAAAGTGCGGTATTTTGAAGAGCAGCACAGTTTTATTAGCGAAAGTGAGCAACTATTCTTTTGAAATAAAACAATGGGATGAAATAAACACTAAGCAGCTCATCGAGAAAATAGAGGGCACTAAGAAATAAATTGATTGATTTGGTTAACAATTACTACATTGACTGTGAGGGGATTCTCAATAGAGGGCCACAGGTAACTCAACACCATAGCACCCTTGTCCAACGACGGCCACCAATCTTCAACCCAAACAACAAATACCTTGAGTAAATTTTCTCTTCAGGTGAGGTTCACAAAAATCCCAACACAGTGTTATGAAAAGGAAATTCTCTCTCAAGGACCGGAAACTGCATAGGCAGAACCTTAGAAGGTTGACACAACATTCACACAAAAAACTAACGAGTGGCCGCGGAAAGAATGTTTGAATTAGTGTGGAAATCGACTTCGAGAATAAACTCATTCTTAGATTACTAATTAGAGATGACCCGTATAATATTCACTCGGAACAAAAACAACAAAATCCCAGTCTTATTTATTAATCGGTTTTCACAAATCTCCCAGATCACCAAGGAGAAGCAGGAAGCTAAAATAAAGCTACTTCCTGAATCAGAGGACAAAATTCATTCTAGCCGCACATACAGGAAGCGTAGTATATATTAAACACTAATTTCTAGAATATAATAAAAACACCAAAATAAAAATTATTAAAGACCCAAACATTATAGATATGCTAAGCATTCAGCGAACAGAGAAGAGGAACTGAGCTGAACTAGGAATGTTGAAAGAAAGGAAAACAAGTCACCTAAGCAGTAGGTTTTCCTGCGGGAGATGACTGTTGAGAGAAGAGAGAACAATGGGTTTCAAGAGAGGAGAACGGCAACCACGAACGGCAAGTCTGTGTTGCAACGGATAATGAAGGTCAGAGAAGCTTCAAGAGTGGAGAACGTCGAGCACGGACGGCGAACTTCCAGCCTTGGTCGGGATGAAGGGTCTGAGCGCGGAGAGATGACGTCGACGAAGACGAGTGCGAGAGAGGCTGGAGAGCGCCGCCGATTGCAAAGCCTCCTGTGGTTGTCCAGCAATCAAAGAAGAGTAGAAGGATGGAACCATCGGGCTCGGGAATCTCAATGGATTTCTATTTTTCTGTTTTCATAAACATTAAAAAGTTGTTCTCTGTTTTCTGTTTTTAAAAATAATGATTTGCTTTTTATTTTTAAAAACATCTTTTTAAAAATAGGTCTTCAAACAAATTTTTTATTTTTTTTGTTTTTAAAAACAAAAACCATGTTTTCAAAACAGTTCATCAAATAGGCTCTTTATTTTTCTAACAAAGGTACAGGGGACAAAGATGGATAGAGTCCTCTGTACTCTGGAGATGGAGGTGAATGACGACTAAATCGAATCATTCATTTGTCATTTCAGTAAGATAAATAAAAAACAATTAAAAATAAATTAGGTGTGTTAGATTCAAATGAGATTAAGGGCTTGTTTGTTTTGACTTATTTTAGCTAAATAAGATATTATATACAAAGCACGAGAAAGACCCCTCTCATATACTTACTTCGTATTTCGCAAATAAAATCTTATTATCCTCAAATAAGTTATTACAAACAAACACTAAGTTAGGTGAGATTTATTAAATGTTAGGGAAGGTTATGAGTTTGTTTGATTTAAAAAGAAGGAAGGCTAAATTTGGTTTCTTATTTGATTCAATAGGGTAGGTGAATGGAGTTAATTTTAAGTGAATAAATATATTATTTTCTCTTTATCTATATATGTTACTTATTCTTTTATAATTTTATATTAAAATTATTATTTCTTATTAATTTATCAATAGAATTATAACTCAGCCATCATGAAAAGAAGAAGAAGTGAGACATGTTTAATAAACCTACTTCAACTTGGAATTAAAATCATGGCCAAAGAGAGAGAGAGAGAGTTTGATGGAAAATAATACATATTTTCCATCAAATTCTCTCCTTTTTTTTCTTTTTTGGCTAGACTTTCAAATTCTCTTTCATCAACATATTTATAAAAAGAAGTGTAGATTTTAAATATGTCGTATTTAAATTAATTTGATGAAATAACTTGAAAATTAAAAATAAAAAAAAACACAAAATCATATATAAATAGAAATGTAGATTTTGGATATATGATGTTATATTTATAAAAAAGTTATATTTATATATCTCTGTAAATTCATTTATCAAGATAAAATATTTTCTTTTTATAAAATTCTCCTAAATTATTTTTATTTAGGGAGATTAAATATGTTCTTATTCACTTAGATTTATAAAATAAAGGGTAGATGAAAGAAGTAAATAGTAAAATTGAGAGAAATTAATTATAACTCTCTTTAAATTCAAAAAGAGAGTGAAAAGTTAAATAAAAAAATAGGGCATTTAGCTATAATTTTTATCAATAACCAAAAATAAAGGAAAGCTGAGGTGGAGGGGGAGGAAAAAAGACTAATTTTAGGGGGGGAGGGGGGAGTTGATGGAGAAAGAAAATTAAAATTGTCCACCCACCAGACGATATTTGTTTTTTCTTTTTCCTGTCAATTTTTTTAGAGAAAGAAAAATAAAAATCATCCATTAGATATATAATTTCTTCACATTTTTAAAATCATCGAACTATAGTATACAGGTAAATAATTTGATATAGTAAAATATTTAAGTAAATTTTTTTACTGTTTAAAGTAGTTAGATAAAATTGCCAACATCTTATTGTGATATTAACATAGTCGTAGAAACCTATTTGGTAAGTCTACTCATCTTCTGTTTGCATTCAGTTTAATGCTCACACAAAAGGTTCAAACGTTCATTTCAGTTGGGATGTCAAAAGAGAATTGTTCCATTTTTCTTGCTGAAATAATGTAAGAAAATCGTTATTGGCAAAGACAAGATAAAGAAGCTTGTCCAACATATATGGCTTAAGCTATTTTATTTCAACATAACTCAGGACTCCACCGATATAAAGTGGATTATAATTCACATTGTCGAAGAGATCCACATCACATATTTTGACATGTCCCTTCACTACCATTATTACCCCCTTCAAGGCACTGAATAATCTGCAAAACACAGCAGATGGAAAATTGAATTATCAGTACGACCATATCGGTATAACCTCACATTAGTGATGGAGTGTGTTTAACAATTAATACAGAAATGAATAAATTGTAATGAAGCATCACACATGGCAAAAAATGTAGTGGAAGCATCACAGACCTCCACACTTGTAACCCACAGGACGATCAGCAATATTGCAACGTTTTGGTATGGTGACTGCGATTTCTGGCTTGACTCCAAAAATTTTGGCTGTGTTAGAAAGCACAATAGCACAAAGGCAAGCAATTTTCTGGCCGAGTTTCTTTATTTGATTGCAGCACTTATCAGAAACTGAAGCACTCGCATCCATTGTTGCTGAGATGCAAGGAGCCAGCTTCCGAGCCTCTCTGTCTGGGGAAGTAAATCCGCATTCACCTGCCCCATAAACTTCACTATGGATTATGAGGCCAAGAATCACAAGAAGTGCAAGAAAGAAAATGTTATTCATTGGAGCTTGTGTTTCCTTAATCCTGGTCATGAAACTTCATTTGATAGCATTTTATACTCCACGAGGTAATAGAAATAAGCTAGTACGTGATGTCCACTATTCATGGCGGAGCAACCACTAAGAGAAAGTGCTATTCTACCATCACCTACTCCTCAATCAATAGGTCAATAGGTTATTCTTTATCCTGATATCTTCAGCCAATGATAGTATGCAAAGTTTCCATTAGGATTTAGCCCTTACGAGGTGTCCAACAATTACTTTTTATAAGAAGTCAACAGCATATATAAAATTTCATGTATAAGCCACCTCACCTTTCTGCTTTAGGCCCTCCTATAATCTTAAAAGAATGTGCTGCGCTGAGCCGGTTCGGGGTAAGTAAGAGTTCTCTTTTTGGCTTGTCAAAGGCTCAATAAACCAAAATATGATATTATTTTACCCAAGGACGGCCAGATTCTATTGCTTTCTTCTGTAAGATAATGCCTATTATCCCTAGATGTGGACTTGTGGAGTTAAACAAATTCAAAATTCAAGTCATACTATTCATGAGCCATGATTAATGCAACTCATTTGTCACAAGGCATGGAACCCACACTTAATATGAGAGAAACAAAATAAATTACTTGCACTAAGGATGGTAGTGAACATATGAGGGATTGGATTTTGCATCAATTACACCTGTAGACAGAAGTACTCAATGGCTCTACTAAAATTTATCATAACTAAAGACTACCTGAAGTACAAACAGAAGATAATATTTTTGCAATGCATGCAGATATCAAAAGTAGCAAGCAACATACACCAGACAGAAGGTAATACTAAGATAAACAGAGAACAACAATTTTAAAAACCCCCATACGGATAAAAATGGAGTTGTCCAAGACAAATAGAGCTGGGAGGTTTTTGTTCTAAAATTTGTCACAAGCTGTAAACCAAAGACTCCAAGTTTTCAGCGGATTTTTTGGGCAAAGACACAATGTTATCAAAAGTATTTTTCAGAATACGATATTGATATTTACCATGTAAGTGATGAATTAAAACAAATTTCAAATCCACTGTATGGCTGAAGAGTTAGAAGGCTTTTTATTGCTGTACAAGTGTTTCAGAATGATGATAAGAGGACTAAAAACCCGCATGACTATCTCATTTACAAGATGGTGGAGAAAAGAAAGGTAATCAAAATTACAAATAGCAATGATATTCATTTGTAATGCTTCACAATCACATGAATAAAGGCTATATGCAACACGGGGTGAGAAATAAGTTGATATGCCTCAAATATTCAAGGCCTGATCTAGATGGTCTAGGACGGGAGGTGGAGAAAAGAAAGGCTGTGGTGAAGTTCTTATATAACAGTTTCAGGCAGAATGAAAAGGAGACACATGTTACCCTTTAGGGTGGGTAGGTTTTGGCAATTCAGTGTCGGAGAGGCTTAGAAACAGGGAAGAATCAAGGTCTAAATTAATGGTTATATTCATGAATGGTCTTGGTGGAAGATCACTAGCATATCATAACCCTTTCCGTTTCGCACCATTATCTGTTTTTCTACACTTTTTTCCTCCGTAAAGTAAATTCCATCATTTTGATGGTTTGCCTCTATTTGCTAACTTAATCATATATGAGACCTTATTTCTCACATATATCAAAGTATTTGTTTAGGTTCCATTAGGTGAAAAATGAAAATACAGGCTATATTCAATGAGATTTTAAATCTTATAAAGGTCATTTCACCTTCATTTTTCCTCATCCATATTGGTTAATGATTGGTTCCCTTATACATAAAAATCAGTCAGCTAATTAATAATTTAATATACAAACATTACAATTGAAAATCCCATTGTCTAGTTTAGATTTGATAATAACAGATTATTACTTTTGGTTTCAGTCAGAGTAATATTCTCTTACCGCAACATTTATTACAATCAGCAACGTCACTAGAATGTAAACATCCCTATTTCATTTCTTCATTCACAACAATGAATATTTAGTCTCCGTATTCATGTGATTAAGAAATCCCGCATGACAAAGTATCTCTACATCTCTCTTAAAAATAGGGGACCTTGCGCCCAGTCTGTAGTTGGGGACTTCGTTAGTTCCAACAATATTAGTCTTAGGGGTCTCATTTGTTCCAACAATATTACTTACCTCACGATAGTTGATGATGCCAGCAGATAATTGAATTAATTGGATGTAGCTTATAAGAATGTTGAATTGTTATTAAGAAAATGAACTAGAAATAGCCACCACTTCTAAGATCACTCGCAGGAACCATCCCATGAATCACTCGATTTTTCTGCGTTCCTGAACTCCTCACAGCACAAACAGAAGTAGATTGATTTCAACCGCGAAAAGTGATCAGTAACCCTCACAAACCTAATTTCATATTATTTTTCTCACAAATCACAACTGCGCCAAGCGAATCGCAAAAATGGGAAGAAGTATAATAATAATAAAAAAAACTCATATTCAATGTAATTTCAGCAAAATCATACAGGGGCGGACACTTTGTATTCCTCAAAGGGCTAAGCCGAATCATACAAGATATAGGACAGGATATGATCTATTTAGCAGAGAAAACTAAACATACATACTAAGCCCACGAATCCTAGCGAGTAAAAGCGTACAAAACAACAGAAACATAAATGAAAAGCGCAGAAGGAACCAGTATGAAGAGCGGGACGACAGCAGAGTAAGTGTGGGAGCTGCCACAAGCAAGAGTGCCCAGCTTGATCTGAACCACATTGACCAAAGCCATCATCAAGAAAGCACAACCGCAGACGGAACCAGCACCGGAGACGAGCATGCCGAGGCGGAGAACGGTTTTGTTGATGTTGGCAAAGAACTCGACGGGGTAGTGGAAACCAGGGGATCGAGAGAGGCGGATGGCCTGCTTGAGGGCGAGGGCGACGAGACTGGAGAAGAGGAAGGAGCTGAAGGAGTAGACATGGAAGGAAACAAGGTTCTCGGCAATGGAAGGAGAAGCGACGCAGTCAGAATCGGCAATGAGACTGTTGTTGGGGTCGTAGGGGTTCCAAGTGAGACCGATGAAGACGGCCAAAGTGAAGAGAGAGTTGACGTTGACGATGGCGTTCAAGGCGCTGATATGGACACTGGTAGTGGAAGAAGAAGAAGAAGACATTTTTAGGGAAGAAGATGAAGGAATCGATTGCCGATAGATCCGATGTTGTGTTGAGTGTTGTGCTTCTTCTTCTAGGGGTGAAGGGAAGATCACAGTGACTTTTTAGTTTTCTTCTCTTTATTTTTCTGCTTTCGGTTTCCTTTTTTTCTTGGTGGTGTAGGCGACACAGGATTAGTGCATAACACACGTATTATATACTCTTCTTGCCCCTCGTTTCTCATTTCTTCCCTTACCCCACACAACACACGCTATTCCGCTCTTGAATAAATGTCCGAATCAAAGCAACTAGTGCAAGTTATTGTTAGGACCCCAAAAACATAAATCTGATTATATTGAGCGTATGAATTATAATAAAAAAAACCAATTAAAGTGACTGAGCACCAAAATGTGAAGGGTAGTCAGTGCTTGAGTTCATACTTTGCTTATATAAAATTCTATACCATGCTATTAAAAACTTGCGAATAATTATGAGTTAATGGGTAAAAATACCTATAAACTTATACATAATGTGTATAGCATAAACTCTTTTAAAATATAAAAATATCCATTAACATTTTAAAAAAAAGAGCACAAAAATCACAACTCTAACACCTAAGTTTTTAAAATCCCTTCACTGTCCCTGCCCTCCTCTCTCTTGACTCTCTCCCTTCCTTCCCCCAAATATTCCCTTTCAGCTCCCATCAAACTTCGTCTTTCCATTCGCTCGAATTAATCATAGAGAAAACTTGGCTTTTTTCCCCCTGTCTTCATTGATCCTGTCATCGAACTAAGAACACCCTTCTCCTACTTTTGTTGAGACGTTGGATCCAAGGAGACGATATCGTAGGTTAGATGAGGAGGCAGTGAGATACTAATGTTGGCGTTAGCCTCTTGCATCGTACAAATTGTTAGCGGTAGCACCTATAAAAATACAATAAGTAAACAGTTCGAGTCGCGCCTAAAGGCATTGTCCTTAAAAGATATTTCACAACCCCCTAGTAAATTAGGAAGCGGCACTCCCCAAGATAAAACGAACTCTTCCTACATGAAGTAGAGTGCCAGAACTACGGGAAAATAACTATGTAACTCAGAAGAAATGGAGAGGATAGGAACTCGGGGTAGAGGTCAGGGTAGAGCTAACCTCAGAACATTTTTACCTCACTCCTCACATTGCCTTTTATAGGCAGAAATCCATATGGCCGTTGAACAGTAATAATGACCATTAACGATAGTTCAATAACAATTAAAATGACAGTTACAAAATAAGAATTAATTGTAATTAAATGTTATAAAACCTTTTTAATTGTCATTAAAACTGTTAATTAAAATTTCAACGGTCATTTCGAGGACTCCTCTCATCAGCCTTTTATTAACCCAAACTCATATTCGATGGTATACTAAGGTATTCCTAGTCTTGAGTTATATGAGACTTCTTCCTTTAACACACTTACACAAAATAACTACAACAAATATTTGAGAGATTAATAGGAATTTTATAAAGAAAAGAGCCTAAGTCATGCTCTGGGGTGGCCGTCCTCATTGTCACGGTGGTTTTTGCAGTGGATTACACTATCTCCTGCGGCATCAATGACAATGGCATCCTCGTCTTCCTCAACTGTCACTTCTTCTTTAGTTTCATGGATGGTTTGGCCCTTGTGAGTTCTCTAATTTCAGTGATGATGTTCCTGTTGATTGGTACACTGTGGTGTAAGATGATAGAGTCCTACAAATCTCTCCCTAAATAAACTTACAATGGGTTTTATGTTGTAGTTCATCTCTTTGGCGATAATGATGCTGGCTTTGGATCAACGACTTGGCTAACCATTATCCTGATATCATGACTTGCAATGTTTTAAGTGCTGTTTTGTTTCCTCAAAGACTGTGTTGATGATGTACCAGTATATAGCGTTGTTAAAGTATAAGCCAAGGAGATCGAGAGGTTGGGAAGGAGAACGTGGATTTTTTTAAAAAAAATTGGAGGGTATGTTGGTACTTTCATATGGGCAATTGATGAAAGTTTAGCTATTTAACTGATGTGTCATATTTGCACTCTCTTCTAATGGTGTTAGCTACACATTTGGTATAAATTCATGGTTTGGTGAGTATTTTTACACCTTAATCCAATAATTATAGATAAGAAGTGATATTATACTTACATAGTATGCTTATTATTAAAATTACATGCCATTTTTTTTAAGAAAATATCTCTACATGTTTTGAAAATAAAAGGTATATAAGATAAAATAGCAAGAGATTATATAATAGAAAAGAGAGTGAAGTAGAAGAAATGTTCTCATTCATAAATTTACCGTATACAATGCTTCCTCGTGCTTTTATAGCCAAAATTGTCAACTTTGGTGGCTAACGGTATTGTCAAGTTTCTTGACTGGGGGTATTGACTTAGGTGAGCAACAATATTAATATATGGAGAAAGTATAAAAGAGCATTAGATATTGACTAAGACATTACTTAATGGACATCCACATAAGTAATATTTATAACACTCCCCTTGGATGTCCATTATGAATGTGCCTCATTAAACATTTTAACTAGGAAAAACTCAGTAGGATAAAAAACCTAGCAAACAAAAAGAGTACATCATTAATTGATACACTGGTGTTGCCTAATTAAAAACCTTTCCAAAAAAACTCAGTGGAACAAAACCTAGAGAAGGGAAAAAGAGTATAGCGTGTATCTACTCCCCCTCTTGACAACTTCATTGAGATTTTTGACTCCAAAGACCGATGTCATGAATAAGCTTTTCTAAGATTGTGTTTGGAAGTGACTTGGTGAATAAATCTGTTGAATTTTCGTTTGAACAAATTTGTTGAATATATATTTCACCATCCTTTTGAAGGTCACGAGTGAAGAATAATTTTGGTGAAATATGCTTCGTTATATCACCATTGATATAACCTTCTTTTAGTTGGACAATACATGCAGTATTATCCTCATATAGGATTGTTGGACTCATGTTGATTGAAAATAAGTCACAATTGGTTTGTATGTGATATATCACAGATCTCAACCACACACATTCTCGATTTGCCTCATGCATTGCTAGAATTTTTGCATGATTAGATGACGTGGCTAATATAGTTTGTTTTATAAATCTCCATGAAATAGCTGCACCTCCGCATGTAAACAGATGGCCAGTTTGTGATTTATCATCATGAGGATAACATCTGCATAATCAATTAGTTCATGCTTTGATACATTTAAGTAGAATAACCCCATGTCTATAGTACCTGTAAGATAACGAAGAATGTGCTTCACTTCATTCCAATGCCTCCGTGTTGGTGAATAACTATATCTTGCTAATAAATTAACAGCAAATGGTATATTAAAACGTGTATGATTAGGAAGATACATTAGTACTCCAATAGCACTAAGATATGGTACTTATGGATCAAGTAGTTCTTCATCACCTTCTTCACTAATTACTTAAGGTCTAAATTGATATTTATCAACCTGCAAA
>JBAGKO010000013.1:14634169-14644169 GCA_037177275.1 Acacia concinna
CCAAAAATGCACATAAAATAATAAGACTTTATTCTTATTATTACTTGAAGAATTACCCAGAAAATTGGGATGTTACACATATAGCTACTTAGACTATTTCGAATTGATCAAGATCAAGTAGAAGAAAATATAAGAAATTGTGAAAATAACTCTAAAGAAGTATACCTTTAAAATTATCATGCTGATAAAGTTTTATAAAAATAAAAAGGTATATAAGATAAAATACCAAGAGATTATATAATAGAAGAGAGAGTAAAGTAGAAGAAATGTTCTCATTCATAAGTTCACCGTATACAATGCTTCTTCATGCTTTTGGGCAAGAGATTCACAAAAACCACAACAAAAGGCTAGATCTAAAATAAAAAACTGCAGAAAATTTTGGGCTTTTGTAGTTAGATCTTAGATCTAAAATCACAAACCCATCAACTTTCTACATCTAGAAGGAAGTCATGTTCAAACAAAGGGAAGAAAGAGAGGAGAGCAATGCGACGGTGGTGATGGGGGAAGGATTGGGTCAAAGGCAAGATGACTGGAAGTCATTGTGAACAAGCTTTTTGCCATAGTGGAACGATTTGTGAGACTGTATAGTGAGAAGGAAATTTCAAATAAGGGCAAGATGCCTCACGTAAGGTCAAAGAAAGCATTGTAAAGAAGCTTTTTACCATGATGCTTTGCCAAGAATCTTCCCAGTGAAAGCAAGATGATTGCAAGTCAGAAGGAGGTTTCAAACTCAAGAACTCCAGAAGATGAAGAAGGGCATATTTAGTATTTCATAGTTTTGTTTCAATTTTGATGATGTAGCATGACAGGGATATAATGCGTGGCAAGAAATTCCAAGTGGCCAAGCCACCTCAGATTAAATTCAGTAAACAAACGTTGACCCATTTGATTCTGTTAGGGAAGAGCTATATTGCTCCTTTATAAAACTTTCGGGGCAAATTTACCCTCTCAAAATTTTTTACAGACACTTGATGCTTCTAAACAAAAACTTCTAAGACATTTTTGCCCTTTAACCCTTTAATTTATAATCGTATGATTGTGGCTCTTTTCAAGTTCAAATTCTAGTCATTTCTTAATTTATATATGTCTATATATATATATTGCAGTGATAAAAGTAAAAGAGGGTGATTATATATGTGTATTATATATTTTCAATCATCTAAGCCCTCATCTAATATAAATAAAAAAAAAAAAGAGAGGGAGAGGAAAAGAATAGTCTCAAGACTTGTCTTGATCCAATTCCTACAAACGTAGCTACAAATGATTAATTAAAACTATCCGACTATTGTAAACGTTGAGCTTCTACATTTTACAAAGCTAGGTTAGAGAATCAATCTAATAATAATTTGCAAGTAGGTTTGAATCTTTTCTTTCTTTCTTTTTTCTTTTGCCTTCGCAAGGAGGTTTAAATCCCTCCTTCTTATAGCTGGGATTTGGATTCTCTTGAAAATTGGAATATGCATAGTTGTTCAAACCAGAATTATTCACTGTCTATTCATATTTTTATAACTTCAAAATTTTATATCTAATTCTAAGTATATCTAAAAATTATAAATTAAGACTCTATAAAAATGTTCATAAGTAAAAATATAATGACTCAAAAATATTATCATTTGATCCTCGAAAATTCTCAAGTTCTAAAACTATATTAAAAGTTAGAGTGATTAATGTTTCGAAGTCTTTAGACTCAAATTCCATGACACCTCAATCTATTCAATAATTAAATCTTACTCAAATATAAACCTCATGGAGTATTTAGATAGGGAGAAAAATAGAGAGAAAGGGAAAGAAAATGAATACCAAATTTAAAAAATTTCATAAATAATAAAAAAAATTTACTATATTTAAAATTTTTCTCTTCTAATTTTTTTCTCTCTCTAATATTCTCTCCATCCAAACATGGGGTAAAAATTGAGATGTTACAATTAAAAACTTGAGTATTATAATTAACAACTACCCTATTTTAGTATAACTCAAATTCATTTTCTCATCTTTTTTTATCTTAGGTTAGTTTTGATATGACTCAATGACCCTTTCCCCACTAGCCCAATTGTTCCAATGGCTCACTTAAGTTAAATAAAATTGAGAACATTTCTTTATTTATTTTTTTTTAGGGTCCCATGTATGACCTTAAATTTAAAAAAATTAGAGCATTTGGATATTTTATAACATAATATTATAATATTTCTTAAAAATATTAACATTTGATTTGGAGCATCCATAGCTTTAGTGTATGAAAAAATTTAAAAATAAAATATTATTAAAATAATTTTATAAAATATTCAATATTTAAATTTCAACCTTATACTCTTTCTAGTTCTAAATATAAGATTCAATTAACTTTATTTTAAAGAGATTAATGATATTAATTAAATTATTTAAAAAAATTTATAGTTAAGAAAAATTACAAATCTTTAAATCAGCTTAATTATAATTAAAAGAGTATTGACAGGAAAAATTTAGGAAAAAGAAGTTAAATATGATAAATAAAGTGGATAAATGTCTTATATTTAGAACTAAATCAAATTTTAAACTAAATTTTATAATTAAGATCGAAGGGAATATTTTTTATATTTTATGGGAAGGGAAATAAGATTATGAGAGAAAACAAATTAGAAAAATTATTGTGGGGAGGATGTTTCTGACTTAAAGGTTTTGTAAGTGGACGGTCACAAGTTGAGGTTGAAATGAAAGGTTCAGATTCTATAAAATCCTGATGGTGTGCACATTATGAACAGTTAGATCAACTGGACGGACGATATTCACTTTATTCAGAGATTCAGAAGAATTGAGAGAAGAAGTGCTGATCTGATCTGCGCGCATATATTTGTAGAGAAGGGTAGACAAAAACCCTAGTTTCGAGAAACCGAGCGGCAGAGAAGGTTGAGATGGGTAGAGTGATTCGTGCTCAGCGTAAGGGTGCTGGTTCCGTCTTCAAGTCACACACCCACCATAGAAAGGGCGCTGCTAGGTTCCGAAGCCTCGACTTTGGTGAGCGAAATGGTTATTTGAAAGGTGTAGTCACCGATATCATTCACGATCCTGGCCGTGGTGCTCCTCTAGCAAAGGTGACTTTCCGTCACCCGTTCCGATACAAGAAGCAGCAAGAGCTGTTTGTTGCGGCGGAAGGTTTGTACACCGGCCAGTTCATTTACTGCGGCAAGAAAGCCACTCTTGTTGTCGGCAATGTCTTGCCCATCAGATCCATTCCTGAAGGAGCTGTTATATGCAATGTGGAGCATCACGTTGGTGACCGTGGTGTGTTCGCTAGGTGTTCTGGTGATTATGCTATTGTTGTTAGCCACAACCCTGATAACGATACATCTAGGTATTTGGTCTCTCCAATCATTTACTCAGTTTCACATTTTGATTTAATATTGTTAATTACTGTTATTAATTTTTAGAGTATCTGAATGCTTTGTCCATGGATGGTTATCATTTAGACAGTTGGAATTTTGATTTAACATGGTTTATTGTTGTTATTGATTTTTTGAGTGTCTTAATACTCTGTCCTTGTATGATTATCTGGATGTTTTTGGATTAGAGTTCCTAATTTTAGACAGAATTGATATTGCAAACTCTATTGTAGATAAGAATTGAGTATATTATAACCTAATTTTCTGATGGGTATTGATTCCTTAAGGAATGATTTAGACAACCTAAGCTTGATTTTCAATAGTACTGCCCCCTTGGTTAATGGTGTTCATGTGCCTTCTCAACAGGATCAAGCTTCCTTCTGGAGCAAAGAAGATTGTTCCAAGTGGTTGTCGTGCCATGATTGGGCAGGTTGCAGGTGGAGGTAGAACTGAGAAGCCCCTTCTGAAAGCTGGTAATGCTTACCACAAGTTTAGGGTGAAGAGAAATTGCTGGCCTAAGGTACGTGGTGTGGCTATGAACCCAGTTGAGCATCCTCATGGAGGAGGTAACCACCAGCATATTGGACATGCTAGTACCGTCAGGCGTGATGCTCCTCCTGGCCAAAAGGTCGGTCTTATTGCCGCCAAGAGGACTGGTCGCCTTAGGGGTCAAGCTGCTGCCACTGCTGCTAAAGCCGACAAAACTTCCTAGAGAGATCATTAAATTTTTTATTTGTTGTTTGTTTCTCAATCTTTTAGATTGATTTTGATGACTATCATAAGAATTTTGCTTTCCTTACAGATAAGCACCCTTCAATTGACAGCTTTTAAGTATTTTTTTCTTAGCGGTAAATTGTGCTTCTCCTAGCTTGCATAATGTTGGCCATTTTCGGAGTTTGATAATGTGTTTACTGGCCTTGTTCTTTTTTAAGTTTGGTTGAGTAATATCCCTGCAATTTGACTCCTAACGAGGGGATGAAACTTTTTCTCTTGGTTATGAACTATTGCATCAATGATTAACAACCTCACTAAGCGCTTGGAAGTATAAAGAGCCTTTTGTATATGTGATGGCTATCTACTGGATTTCTTGACATGAGGTTATAGTACGCACTATATGGTGAGGTTTTGACTCTTTTGGCCCTCAAGCCTATCAAGATTTTCAAATGACATGAGTATATAGATTTTCCTGTTTAAGTTTATGTTTTCTGTTGGTATCATAGTATTAATCTCATTCTCATTCCTTGGAAAGGGAACAATGGGCAATTAATACTCATTTCTATATCCTCTCAAGTACAAGGGATGTAATATTGATTACATTAACACAATCATTTTCTAAATAACTGTTAGCCTGACAAATTTTAAAGAAAAACCAAATAACTATTGGCTTGTTTGAGTTAGCGAGCACTTTACATACAAGTTGAAACAACATTTACTTCACATACTTGCTTTATATGTTTTTACCGTCAATATATATGTACGTTTATGATGGCCGTGCCCTGATGTGAGAGCGATAATGCAGCATTCTTCTGGGCAAAGATTCTGGGGGCACTGGAGGAAAGCCCTGGTCCCAACGATTGGCATTGTCCTACATATGACTATGCACAGTTTTTTTTAAACAAGTTTCTGGTCTGATTTCCATTCAGTCAGTTTTATTCGAAACCAGCATTAGCCGTGGAATTTCGATTATTTCGCATAATAATAGAGTTTGAAAAGGCAGATAATAAGCATGTCAATAGATAGTGAGATGACAAATGGTGTGCTTTCAAGTTTTGTTGTTACATATGCAATTAACAAAAGGGGAGGTACATTACTATGTTGGAAAGACTGTCTAAATGTCAAAATTCTTGATCAATCCCCCTTCTTCAGCCATTGTTTGATATCAAGTAATGCATCATCTTCCTCATACTTCATTACATTTGTTTATGGTTCTCCCTATTCTTCTCTCAAATATGTGCTCTAGGATTGGATTAAATGTACTAGTGCCCACATATCTAGGCCATGGTTATTAATTGGATATTTCAACCAAATCATGTCAGCTAATGATAAACTTGGTGGCTCTGGCTCCTCTACAAGCATCTCTCTTTTCCATCAATGCTTAGAGAGGCTAATTTATTGTGCATATCCCAACAAGGACCATCTTTTACATGGACAAATAATAGGACAAAGGATTATGTTATTTTTGAGAAAATCGACATGGCCTTTTGTAATCCTGAATGGTTACAATCCTTTCCTTCCTCTGCAATAACCACTCTTCCATTGGCAACTTCAAACCATAGCCCTATTTTATTATCTTCAAAAGTTTTCTTTAGAAAAAATAGACAGTGAAGGTTTGAGAATTACTGGTTCCTCTTCCAAGAATATGAAAGGATATTTAGAGATTGTTGTGTTGTAACAAGACTCTAGTTCTGCAGCTTTTAGAATCCATTCTAAATTATCAAGAACCCTTCAATCTCTTACACAATGGAGTAGGGCACACATTGGAAATCTGAAGCATATAATTGCACAATATGAACAATTACTAAATGAAATCTCTAAGGAAATTTCTCTTCATCAACCATTCAATGCTGATCAATTTTCATTCTTCCAAGAGACTAAGCATAACTTAGAATTCCTATGTTACTGTGAAGCAAGTTTTTGGTCTCAAAGAGCTAAATTGAAATGATACTCTGATAGGGAAAGAAACACTGCATACTTCTACACCGCAATAAACAAAAGAGCTTCTTCAAATTTGATCAAAAGTCTTCTCAAGGACGATGGTCAATGGACCTCGGATGAATCTGAATTATCTGAGATGGCTTTAGCATACTTTAGGGATATATTCCAAGAACTGAATCAAATCTCTATGGGGGAAAACATAGATGGTTTTCAACATCTTCCAATACCTACACTGGCGCAGGATGAAGTTAACTCCTTACTGCTTCCTTTGTCAAGTTTGGAAATTAAAGAAGCAGTTTTTAGCCTTCCCAAGGATAGTGCCCTAGGTATTGATGGCTTTCATGCTCATTTTTATCAAAGACACTGGGATTCAGTGGGATCTGATGTCATTAATATGGTTCACCACTTTTGGCAATCTGAACATTTACTTAGATCAATGAATAAGACTATCATTATATTGTTGCCAAAGACTGATAAACCACAGAGCTTTAGAGATTTTAGATCCATTAGTCTCTATAATGTTGTCTACAAGATCAACTCCAAAGTTCTAAGCAATTGGTTTAAAGCTTCCCTCCCAAGACTCATCCATGAAAATCAATGTGCATTTCTAAAAGGAAGATTAATCTCTGATAATATTTTACTGGCTTCTGACATTATGGCCCAAGTTCACTCTTCTAGAGAAGGAAAGAAAAAGCTAGTTGCACTAAAGATAGATTTCTCCAAAGCTTTTGATAAATTGTCTTGGAACTTCATCATTGCTACTTTGAAAAGTATGCATTTTCCTGATAAATGGGTTAATATGATTGGCGATTGTTTATCTTTAGTCCAATACCAAGTTCAATTCAATGGCAAATTAACAAATATTATCTGGCCTAATAGAGGAATCCGTCAAGAAGACCTTTTATCTCCATATCTTTATATTATAGCAGGCAACATTTTGTCCTGTATGATATCTAAGCTAGAATCAGAAGGATTATGGACATGAATCAATATTTGTTAGAATGCTTTTTCAGTGACACATTTGCTTTATGCTGATGACTCGTTGTTTTTCTTTGAATGCAATTCTATGAATCTATCATCAGTGAAATTAGTTCTCAGCATGTATGCACTATGGTCTAGACAACAATGGAACAAAGCTAAATCCTTCCTCGTTTTCAGCCCAAATGTTTTGTTTTCTGAAAAAGAAAATTTCTATAAATTCTTGGGCCTTCGATTTGAATCCAAGTTAGGGAAATATTTAGGAACGTGGATAGATCCTGGTAGAAACAAAAACATGATCTATCAACAAATTATATCTCTTGTTGAAAAAAGGATAAGTACTTGGCAGGTAAAACTTCTCTCACAGGCAACTAGATTAACCTTGATCAAATCCACTTTAGCTGCTGTCAATACTCATGTTCTCTCTTGCATTAGCATTTCCCAGTATATCTGTGATAAAATTGATTATTGCTGCACCAATTTTTTCTAGGGTTCAACTAGTGATAAAAGGAAAATATACTTGCTTAAAAAAGATCGTCTCTTTCAACCTTTGGATACTGGGAGTCTTGGTCTTAATATTTTAAATTGACAAATCAAGCTTTGTTGGCAAAGCAATTGTGGAGAACTCTTATTGAAAATCATAACTCCCTTATGGGCTAAACTCTAAAGATGAAATACATTGATGTAAATTCGAGTGCTATTATCAAGCTCCCATATAATTCATCTTGGATTTGGAAAGTAATAGCTGATAGTGCTCATCTTGTAATAGATAAATTGCAGTGGAAAGTGGGTAATGGGTCATCCATAAATATCAACCACCATTTATGGTGGCCAATGTAGTTGGATCCAAATTCGGTTGGCCTAGTCAATCGAGTCAAGGATCTAATAATGCATGTTTCTTATACCTGGAATCCCATCAAGTGGAACCAACCATTAGTTCTTAACCTTTACACTAGAGATATTGCCCAAAAAATCCTGAGTACTCCTTTGTCCTTTCTTAACACCCTTGATTGTTTTGTATGGCAAGGAAATAGTATTGGAAGTTATACAGTTAAGGATGGATATCATATTCTCTTCAAAAGTGTCGTTGGACATCAATCTGTGGATGATTTTTGGGTTATGCTGTGGAAATTGCCCTTAATGCCAAAGTTTCTTCTCTTGATATGGAAATTGATTAATGGAGCTCTCCCAACTATTGATGTGATTCAAAAACACCACATGCCAATCTCAAACTCAAGTCAATTTGGTTGTGACAAAATAGAGACACTACAACACATTTTTTTACATGTCCCATCTCAAATGCAATCTAGATCTTGCTATTCTAGCTATGCATAGCATTTGGCGGAATAGAAATGTTGTTAGGCGTCATGGAAAAAAGCTCAATCCTATGATTATCATCTAGGAGATCAAGAGCCAATTTGCAGTTATAGGGTTAGCTCATCGTCTTGCTCAAAAAGATACTCCAAAAAGGACTCCCTCATGTAAGGTTCTTGTAATGGAAAACATTGTTGTGGGTCAATGGAATATTGTTCTTCATCATTATAAGAAGAGGGGTGGTCATTTCTGTGAAAGCTACATATGTTATTATGGGTCTCCAATGATTCATTTCATTTGGAAAAATTCTGGATTACCTGGGACTTTATTTCATATGAGATGTCTGAGAGCTGCCTTATTGTGGATCACTAATACCATAGCGCATGAACCTCCTAAAAAACAGCATCTCATCATCACATGTGTTGACAAAGCTTTTCTACTGATTCCTCAACAACCATCAGACATAAGCTCCATCACTTGGCAAGAAATCGTAGTGCTCCTAAAGGACTTTGTTGTGCAATAGTTGCATATTGTTCCGCATTATGTTTGTTTTTTTACATTATTTCAGTTCTTTCATTTGCAATATTTGCTTTTGTTCCCTGTAAACGTCTAGTTTTTTCCTTAATATCATTTTGTCTTTTATAAAAAAAAAATCCCAGTATAAATAATTCAAGCAAAGCCAATGGTCCAATATGGCTTTACCATCTTTTAATTCTGTGTGATGTGTATTAGAGGTACAAAGATAAATTATCAGCACTTTCTAACTGGTGAAGATGCTTGGCAAGTTTCTCTGATGAATGGTTGTTTTAAGTATTGAGCTGACACTTCAAAGGTAATGGAAAGAGTATGATATGGATTACTTGTTGAAAACTCAGGGTTCAAATTCATAATGTCAAAAATGTTGGGAGAAATTTGAATTGTGGAGTTACATAATTATGGAGAAAAAACAACCATAACTAGAGCCAACTACTTATTAAAGACTGGGCAAGGAGTGATCATGGCCTTCCACTCATTAACGTGTTTGTGTTGCCACCAATATGTTATTTAAGAACTGTACCATTCATGATTATGTTAATACCATCTCCAATTTTTTTAGATAATCCTATAAAACTTAATTAAATCCATATAAATCATTTAAATTTATGTTTTTCTTTAAATTATTTTGTTAAACTTATAAACTCATATATAATATAATAACACACTATATATGATATGATTAAATTATTTATTTATTTCTTTTAATCATTTTGAAAAAACATATATAAGATCTCAGAAGAAGTAATTTTTTCACCACAGCTCCCCTGTATTCAAAAAAAATGTTGGTCTCCGTGCGGTAAAAGTGTTAATAATGTGATCCACGGCCACAATCTTTTTCTCAAATTATTTGTATGTAAGACCCCATAGAGCATGGCTTGGACTTTTTTTTTTTTTTTTTCAGTTTTTGTCCTGGAGTGAATAGAACCAAGGTCTTGACCGAGAGGAAAAAAATGGAACCTAAGAACCCATGGTTTGATGGTGAAACCAGGAAAAAAGATTCCGTGCAGTGCTGACGCAGGTTGAGTGAGAAAGACGCAACCCAAAGGAAGAGACATCACGTGAGGGTGGATGGCATCGTTTCACAGCAGTAAACGACAACGCGTTTTATTTGCAAGTCAATTTTGGAATTTCAGAAAACGAAAAGGGCAAAAGGAAAACCG
>JBAGKO010000013.1:14684554-14701308 GCA_037177275.1 Acacia concinna
TTCACTTCTCTAAAAAAATTTAATTGGGTCTTATAATTAGAACCGAATGTACTATAAATATCATACTATATTTACATGTAATAAAACTCTCTCCAGTCCTAATTATAAAACCCATTTAATTTTTTTTGAGAGATTAAGTAAGTCAAAAAAGTCAAATAGGTTTTATAATTAGCATCGAAGGTAGTATAAATATCACACATCCTTTATATGTAATAAGGCTCCCTCTGGTTCTAATTATAAGACCCAGTAGATTTTTTTTGAGAGATCAAGGAAACCAAAAGAGTTAACTATATCTTATAGTTAGGACTAGAAGTAGTATAAACATCACGCTATATTTATATGTAATAAGACTCCCTCTGGTTCTAATTATAAGACCCAATTGATTTTTTAGAGAGATTAAAAAAGCTAAAAGAGTCAACTAAGTTTTATAATTAGTACAAGATGTAGTATAAATATCACAATATATTTAGATATGTGCGCGCGTAATCTATATAATATGATTCATACCCTTTTCAGTCATTTTTCATCAAAAGTTACTTTTACAAAATTTCAACAAAACAAGTTTTACTTTTGCATAAGTAACTTATAAATAACTTTTGCAACTTTTATTCCAGACAAAAAATTAAGTTATTCAATCTTACTTTTACCCAATCTTACTTTAACTTAATCTTACTTTTTCAAAAGTACCAATTGCAATATTTAATCCAAACACACCCAATATCCACCTGTAAATAACTGTGCTTATGACTATAAAATGCAGGGAAAAGGTTAGAAAAAGATAAGGGGAATAGATAAATGACAAATCAGAGTTGCGAAATTCAGAAATCTTAAATCACACATTTTTTGTACTTTTTTCCTAAAATTACGAAAATACCATTAAATTTTAATAAAAGGAGGCTTTTAATTCATAATAAGACTATATCAATTAATAACACCAGAAATCACACCTTTTTTGTAATTTTTTTCCTGAAATTACGAAAATACCATTAAATTTTAATAAAATGAGGTTTTTAATTCATAACAAGACTATATCAATTAATGACACCAAAAATATCTAGATATTACACTGTGAGTTCTAGAAATATCTAAAATTAAGAGCTTCATCTTGTTAAATTTTAGTGGCATTTTTGTAATTTTAGAAAAAAAGTATAAAAATGCCTGATTTAATACCATCAAAATTTTAATAAAAGGAGGCTCTTAATTCACAACAAGACTATCTCAATTAATAACACCAGAAATATTTAGATACTACGTATTTACGCTGTGAGTTGTTGTATTGGCGTTGTTAATTGAAATAATATTGCTGTGGATTAAGAGCCTTATCTTGTTAAAATTCAATGGCATTTTCATAATTTCAGGAAAAAAGTATAAAGATGCCAGATTTGAAATTTCTGGATTTCTCAGTTCTAATCCGTTCTTTATTTATTTCCCTTGTTATTTTCTAGGATTTTCCATAAATTATACTTCTTTCAATCCTTAATATATACAAGCTAGATAATTAATATGTGGATATTATATAAATAAATAAATTTAATTATTTAATTTGTAACGGGTGTTAGTTGATTTTTCTAAAATATATTATTTAATTATATGTACCGGAAGCATACCTCTTAATGAACCTCATTTGATATATAATAAAAGGAATATTTTGGAGAAAAAAAATGTAAATTTGAGAAACATAATAGGTTGAGTTTTTATATTCATGATCAAAATAAATCCCCCATCCAACTTTGACCAGACACTCGGGGGGGAGTAAACTTTATTTTATATAAATCTGACAAGTTACGTGGAAGGAAGGGTTAGTGTTATATAGTTGTATTCTTAGCTTCCCCACCCACCTAATTAACCGTATTGTTATCTAATTGGGCTTATAGATAATATATTAACGTACAATCAACATCATGGGTAAACTGGCATCATGTATAAATTGATGCCAACAGTTACTTGGAAGGTAAAAAGAATAAAAGCAGGCACATCATATATTGGACACACACACCACTCTAATCATTTACAACAAGCTCTCATTCCTCTCATCATAATCCACACACACACACACACACTATACTTTCTCAAACCAATTTGCTAATTTTACAAGCAAATCAAACACATAAAAGCTGGGAGCCTCATCATCCCAAATACCATAATGAATCACTATAACAGCGCATAAAAGAGAACAAAGCTGCAAAATCCCAAGTCATTGTTGAGATACAGTTACAGTATCAGCCTAAAATGATCACCTGTGAAATGATTTATTAGAATTAATCAAAATATGGATTAAATTAAATATAATGGGACTGTTGTAGCGGCACCAACTGTTCTTTTTTTTTTTTTTCATTTTTTCAGGAAATAATGAAATATATATATCAACGTCAGGATAAGCAGGAGACGTATAGGGGTAACCACAAGGTTTTGTTAAAGAAAAAAGGTAATGAAGGTGGGGGGAATAGTTCAAAACAATGGTCAGAAGAAGCTTCAAAATTTGAACTTGAAAAAGTGGGATATGGCCAAACAGGGGAATTACTGGTAGAGACAAAACATGGGAATAAGGTAAGTGAATAGTCGTGGATGATGCTCCTACTAATTGCGCCATTTATCAGCACATCAAACTCTTTTTTTGAAATTAAGATTTCAAAAATATTTGAAGGAGGCAATTAGTAGGGTCTGGAAGAAAGAAGCTGTAAATTACACATCCCCATGTTATGCCAATTATATAATCAATACTTTTAATGGTTTAGCTTAATTAAATTATAAATTAATTAGTGGTGAACTGGACAAATGGCAGGTGGATTATATACAATTACAAGGACAAATGTCTCCAACCACTGGGCCCCACCCTCTCTCTCTCGTATTTTGAACTGTCCAAGAGGGACCCTTGAACCTCAATAAAGGCAGCCTGTCTTCAACAACATTCTATACTCCAACTCCTTCCCTCTCTTTCCTTCTCCTCTCTTCTCTCTCTCTCTCTCTCTCTCTGCTTCGCCTTCTTTTTTCCCTCTTTTCCTTCTTCAGTCTACTTCTCGTCTCGGGCCTCTGCTAAATCCAGCAAACTCAGCTGGGTCACTATTAAATCTGCAGCTGCCTCATCGCTATCTCTATAACTAAGCATGGCTATGGCCAAAACTGTGAATGATGCCGAGTTGTGGCTTCCCTCGCAGTTCCTCACCGACGCCGAAATCCTCGGCGACAAGGAGAACGATAAGAATGGCGTCAACGCTGACTTGGATGCTTCTTTTGGGTTCCCGTCCGAGTTCCCCTACGAGTTTTACTCGTTCGGGGTCTCTTCCTCGGCTCTGAGCTCGCCGGTGGAGTCGGTGGCTGGTTCGACGGAGACTGACAGCAGCGTCAGCGACGTCGATGAAGACTTCTTTGCTGCCTTGACTCGTCGCCTGAGTCAATCGTCCCTATACGAAACTCCAAAGCTCACTGTCCCCACTTGCTGCGATAGGGACAAAACTGAGGTAAATAGTTTGGGGATTTCTCTGAAATTTCATATTTCATTTCCCACTCAATCTTAGAAACTGACTCGGGTCGGGCCGTTTCGTTAGGTTCTGAAGACTCATGGCTTAGCCCTGTCTCCTCAGTCGACTCTGACCGGAATCGGAAGCTGGTCCGGTTGCAGTGCTGTCTCCGGAGACAGAAGCCCAAGTATAGGCTCTCAGGTTCCATCACCACCAACGACGCCGTTTCCTTCAAAGAACGACCTCGCCTGGGATGTTATCTACGCTGCCGCCGGACAAGTCGCGAGGCTGAAGATGAACCACGAAATGTCCAAGTACGATTTACAGAGCGGCGCGTTTCTCGGCGCCTCACGCCTTGCCATTCCTAAGACTCAAGCACCACCATCTATGTACTCGAACCAGTGCTTCCTTCAGGTGAGTTTAACTGATAATGAAGGTTATTGAGGATTTAGGAAGAGTATAGACTTGCGCTCTGTTTTCTTCCGGCGATGGCCTAAAATGTTTGTTTTCTCTGTTGAAGGCTCAGGCTCAACATGCGAGGCAGCAACAGTGCACTTCTGTGTGGGGAAGGCAAGCTAAAGCTGACTGGCTAGTTCAGCAGCAGCAAAAGATGCAAAACAGAGCTGTGCGCAATGTTGGGTACGAGAGTGTAAAATGTGGACGTCCTCTGTCTGTGCCCCAGTCTGCTTGGCCTCCTCTTCAAGTTCAGCCTCACAACCATCACCAGGTTCACCTCAATGGATCTGTGCCAAGAGCTGCCGTGAACGGTGAATCTGTTGGTAGAAGGGGATGTGGTGGAACAGGGGTTTTCCTTCCCCGCCAGTATGGAAACCCACCGGAGTCTCGCAAGCAAAAAGGTAATTGCTTCCGCTGAACTCGCTTGTTCTGTATTGTTTTCAATTTCTAAGTTCGAATCTAACTTGCAATGGGTTTATTCCTGTCAGGTTGTGCGCCTGTCCTGCTTCCGTCTAAGGTGGTTCATGGCCGGAACTTGAAGTGTGATGACCTGGATGCGGCGAATCAAACAGGTTTCTCCGGTGCATTTGCCACTGAATATGGTGAGTTTCATTTTTTTCCCCATGACAAACTCTTTAAAGAATAAAACGAATTCTTTGCTAAAACTTGTTTTACTGATGGGTTTTGTGCTGCGGTTGTGTTGCAGAAGCATTGATGGCACGAAGAAATGCTATACTCATGCAGCGCCAGAGACTAAGTGTTAGGGCAGAGGAGGCAGTGAACCACGACCTTCGCCTACCACAGGACTGGATATACTGACCTAAGCAAGACGATTCAAATTTCTCCAAGAAAACTAGGGTTATTAAGTAGGGAATATCGTAATTTGGTTTTTAATTATTTTGATAGGGATGATGAAGAAGATATTCAAGAATGTTGTGGGTAGCTTTTAGGGGCAATAAAGCAATATCTAATTTTTGGGATAAGATTGCAGGTTGTAGGATGTGGCTTTTGGGTTGCGTAAACAGTGGAGAAGAAGAAGAATTATTAGGAGTTTAGGGTTTTTTTCCTTTTTATTTTGGTTGTAATAAGCTAAAGCTTATGCCATCTTCTTCCTCCAATGGGATTTCGAAGGAGAAAGAAGAAAGGCGAGAGAAGAAGGAGAAAGTGTGAAGCAAGGTAGTTGTGTCAGAGATTTGGAAGTTGTTACCCAGAACTTGTAAAATCCCTGGCCTGGTGAAAAAAGTATGTAATAACTTATACTAAGTAATAATAATATTAAATATTTATTATTTCCTTAATGGTGTGCTTTTTGTTGATAGCTGTGAATGAAATGGAATCATGATAAAAGATTTTGAAATCAGAAAGAGGGAGATTCAATTTAAGAGGAGAATCAGGGGAAAAGGACAGATAGTGAGGATGGGGAGGGTTGTTTGTGATTGAAGCAAAACTGGATTGGGGGTATTATGGTCCACTTTGTGGGGTTTTGGGCCCTTTCTTCCTTAAAAGAGGCAAAATTTCCCCCTCTATGATTTATATATTATTATTTGTGTTTATATTTATGTTCATATCGTCACATAGCAGAGGGTTGTCACTAGCGAGATGGTGATATTTTTGAATGGTGTATTATTTATTTTTATTGCAGTGATGGGCAGCATTTAATACTTTTTGACCTCGATTTTTTACTTAATTTTATTTTATGCTTATATTGGTGGTTAATTTTTTTTGGTAAAACGAAAGCTAGCTCTGGAGACATGAGCTTGACTTGAGTACTGTACTATGGCGTGGTACTCCTCCAAGTCCCAATGCTTTGGGTTTTGAGTTGTGGCGGGATTAATTTAATTTTGAATGAAAAGCAAAAAGTGCAGCTTCCTTTTATTCTTTCATTTAATTTAAGGCTTAATATAAATTCTAGTCTCTTGAAATTGTTTACATTATTCACGTTCAAATAAAATATTTTAGTTCTCTAAGTTTCATTTTATTTAAAATATTTTTCTTATAATTTCATAAGAAACCATAGCCCATGATTCGAAATTTAAGAAAACAAAATTAAAATAAGGGCAAACATAAAGAACTCAAAAGACTAGTGTATTAACCATTAGTTTAATTTTCAAATTACGTTTGACACGACTAGTTTATTCCTCAAAGTGGCCAACTGAATTGATTCATTATTACTGTTAATCAATAGTTAAAATGCTGTCATTTTCAACTATTGCAACGAATATATTTTTTTGACAATTTGCCTTGTGAAAAAAAAAATGAAAAGAATTGGCATGTTAGAATTAAGGTATTAAAAATGGGACTGATCACTGGATCGATTAAGTCACTGGGTTAAGGGTTAGTGAGTTATATCGGATAACTAAACCGAGGCTAAATCGGATCGATCCGGTTCACCATCGGTTTGGCCGGTTCACACCGGTTGACACTAGGTTGACTAGTCTGATTCACCTCTACAAACTGCACCAAACCGGACCGATTACCTGACCGATTAACCGATTTCCGGTC
The DNA here is from genome assembly GCA_037177275.1 of Acacia concinna. Lineage (NCBI taxonomy): Eukaryota > Viridiplantae > Streptophyta > Magnoliopsida > Fabales > Fabaceae > Acacia > Acacia concinna. The sequence continues at coordinate 14,690,971 of JBAGKO010000013.1, forward strand.
TGAACTAGCCGGTTCGATTTTCAATTCAGAGGTCATAATAAGACTCAAGTCTAGATGGAAATTAATGGGGAAAAAAAATAAAATAAATAAAATTGTATGCAGTAGTTTGCCTTGGGAAGTAGGGAACTTGATTCACTCAATGAATGAAGTTGATCACACTATTTTATTGAGACAGGTGAAGAATTAATGGAGTCTACTTGTTTAATCTATTATAAGGTCATAACTCATAGTAATGTTAATTACAAGAGTTAGGTTACCTCACTATACCAACGCTTTATTTTAAAATTCTTGAATCACAAGGTGATATGAACCTCACTTAAAAAGTTTACACCATACTACTATTCTTGTTTTTTTGGCCCAACACTATATTACTAATTAATTTAACAAAATATATTAAAAAAAAAAAGTTGATACGACAACGTTTTGTACCTAACATGAAAAAAATCTCGTGATGGAGGAAGGGTTTATTATAAGTTTGAAATGAAATTGGGGTTGCATGTGTGATGTATTGACTGAGTCAAACTACAAATTCTTTTTTTTTAAAAAAAAAAATTGTAATTTCTTCCAATTTGTTATTGCAACCAAATTTTGAATGATCTTTGATCATGTGATATGTCCCTGCCCTTTCACGTATCCACATATTATACTCCTCGCTATTCACTTCAGTGTTGTCATTATCTTTTATTTTCTCGTGAATGACTAATTTACCCTCGATTTCCCTATAAGCCTTGGATTATCTTGTTCATTTTTAATTTTGTTATGCATTTATTTATATATGGGAATTGTAAAATCGTAAGGTTGGTTGTTATCGGTATGGGTTGGTATAGAGGTAGTATATATTCACTTACATTGGTGTGCCTTTTTTCACTGAATTTGTCATAAAATGAAGTCAAATTATATTTGATGAAGCCATATATACAACGATTGGTTTGGGAAAATAAGTTTCAATATTTGTTGGGAATATTAATTAAAAAAGAGGAGTAATATGAATTTAAGGAGGGGAGGGGGTGTACGTGGAAATTGGGAAAAGGGAAGTGGTGGAGTACAGCTATAAAGTGACGAGGCATGCATGTGGGTGGCCTGCACATTTTATTTTCAGGTTACCTTTTCCATATACATATATATTTTCTTACTTGTCAATTAAAAGATTTAGTTAATTTTTTTAAAATTTTATAAAAGCTAATTATATTATTTTAAAATATTAAAATTTATCATTTTTCTTTAAAATATTTTGTTTACCTTATGAACTAATAAATAATATAATAAAATACAACATATGATTAATTAAGTAATTTATTTTGCTTTCTTAACTTTTCTAAAAGAGTTAATAAGATCTTATAGTTTGAATCGAAGTTAGTCTTAAATATAATACCTAATTAATTTTTTTATAGAATTAAAAAAAACTAATTATATCACTTTAAAGCATTTCAATTTATCACTTTAAAATTATTCTATTTGACTTATGAATTAATATATAATATAATAAAATACAATATATGATATGATTAAAAAACTAATTTTGCTTTATTAATCTCTCAAAAAAATAGTTAATTGAGTTTTATAATTATAACCGGAAATAGTAGTAAAGATTTCTTACAGATTTTAGAAGTTTTCTTTCCTAAAATTCCTTATTCCATATTTTCACCTTACTTTTCTCTCTATCTAAACATATAAACAAACAAGGAGATTCTTATATTCATTATATAAGTCACTTACAAAATAATTAAGGCTGATCTGTCAATTTTACTCTTATATTTATTTAATGTTTAGATATGACTTCTTGTTGTATATTTAATTTTACCCTAGAGAATTTTATTTCTTTTGGATGAAGCTAAACAAATATTTCAATTTAAGTCAAACTCCGTATTTATTAAGAGAACTGTCATTTCTTTGTTCTGGTGAATCAGCGGGAAATAAAGAGCTTGCACATGCACATGACTCATGAAGCAGTCACAGTTTAAATTTAGCCACTCAGGTCTCAGTTTTGACTCATACAAGATTCTGTAATGTTTTGGGTTAATCACTATTCAGTTGGACGGTTGATTAGGGCACATGATTATGATTTGATCCATTCAATATTCCAAAAGAGAAAAAGAAAGAGAAAAAAAGAGAGAGAGAGAATAAACTTGGGAATGGCTTTTCAGCATCCTAAGAACATTCTCATTGGCTAACAGTGAAGGAACAAGCATGTCACTGTTTCATATTGACCTTATTTGGTGCTTTTGTTGTTTAGCCTTCTCCATTCGCTTCTCTTGTTTGGTTAAATTCAACACATTTATTCATTCCTTCATGTTACCTTTGATTGCAAAAAAATTATGTACCAAGTAATACTAAATGTGGCATGAACAAATTGAATTTCGTGTGTTTGTGTTTGTGGGGGTCATCATTTCGAAGTAATTTAATAATTGGGCCTTCGCATGCATGGCAATCGGCAATCGCCAAATGGTTGTTGAGCCTCTTTTACGAAATTACTTTTTTTTTTATAAATATTTTCTTTGGAAAAAATAAATTAAATGTGGATTTGTTTTTGCTGGCAAGATTGCCAACAAAGGAACCAAAAATAATTGAAAGTAATGTTCAAGTAATATGGAAGAAGGTCACACACGAAGTTGTGATCATGTTGTGTCGTGTGCACTATTGGGCATTCATTAGATTAAAAAACAAAAGCCATCTTGATTACAACCCACCTTATTATTTTTCTCCATATTTTATCTCATATATTTTTATTTAAGGATATGATGGTACTGTTATGCAATAATCCCTCTCACTTTCACATTAATGTGCCACACAATTTTCTGTTTCTCAAGGGTTTATAACTAGCCATCCAAACTCTATATTTCTTATATTTTTCATCATGACAATTTTTAAATTTAAACCAAAATATGGCAAAATAAGGGTAATTCATATAAAATGTCTTAAAAATTTTACCAAAAAAACATGACAACAGAGCGGCCAAACTCCACAAACAATAAAAAAACATATCAATGAATCAGTGGTATGGCCAATATATTACTACCTCTATTCTAATTATAAAAATTAGTTAATTTTTTCAGAAAGATTAAAGAAGTATAATAGACTACTTAATCATGCTATCTGTTTTATTTTATTATATATTTCTTTATAAGTTAAACTAAAATAGTTTAAAGGAAAACGATAAATTTAAATGATTTAAAGTAATGTAATCAATTTTTTTATTATTATCCATAAAAGTCAACTGTATCTTATATTTAGGGTTATGAATTGTATTATTAAATAAGATTATATTAGATCTGTAAAAATTAAAATTTTTCAAAAAAGGTGGCCATTTGTTGGAATTTTGATGATGACGCGAAGGTTAGGAAAGTGGGGTGGCCTCACACCAACTTTATTATGGGCACTGTGGCCCATATCTGTGCCCGTCAATCACGTTTATTATGGGTCCATCCGAATCCACAAACCCGGTCCATGCACTTTACCTTTTTATTTTCTTACCTCATCGCTTCAAAATTACCATGGAGTATAATTTTGTAATTTGTGGCAGTCATAGAAAATACTCCTTCCAACACTTAATATATGACATAAATAACTTTTTTTTTGGAACTTTTAAGTAAGTTAAATAAATTAACTAATCATAGGATATTTTGTATATCATTTAATTATATATCAATTCATATAAGTCAGACAAAATAAATTATTACAGCAGGTGGTTTAGTACATAGCTTGCAACTGGCTAGTCTTAAATCAAGAACTTGTGAGTGGTTGGGGTATGAGATAATTTAAAGATTATTCAGAGGATGCAATCTCTGAATCACATTTGAAAATAAAGCTTAACTAAAAATGAGTTGTAGGAAGGGGGTTCAAGAAATTTAAAATGCAATCTCTTAGAGCATTGGTTAGAATTAAATTGGTATTATGCCGTATTGACTAGTTGATAATTGGGTATTATACCAAATATAATTGAAAGTTGGATGGAATTGTATCCATGTAAAAAGATAAAAGTATGGTATAAAATTGGTGGTTTGGAATTACAGTATATGCATAGGACCAAAACTTGTCTTGGTTTATTATGAAGTTTTCCAAGTTAATGAGGGTTGATTTTATCTGTACACGATTCAAAGTTCAAGAAACTTGCTGGTATACATGCTGGCCAAAAAAAACAAAAAACTTGCAGGTAATTAACCAACTTTTTTTTTATAATAATAAAAAAAAAGGTGGAAACTGCAAGAATTAAGGCGTTCATTTGGGCTTGGATTAGTATTTCAATTTGTGATGATTTGAATCTAATGCACCATATCCAATTCTACGCCTTCTAGCCTTCTCATAATGAGTTGTCATTAAAGCCTAACCAACAACTACTGTCAGTTGTCACGCACCATTCTTCTTTTTCATTTTGAATCTATTTCCTCTGTCCTTTGACCTTTGGTTTTTTTATTTTTTTATTTTCTTTTTCCGGCTGGTAATCTTGTCATTTCATTTTATTCGGTTATAATCTAATTTTTAATATTTTCCTACGTTATTACTTTTATATCTAAAACTTATTCTTATTTTAATTCATTCTTTAAATCTAGGAACAATTAATGTGCAAAGTCCTTATATTTGTATGTTAATTATAAATAAATAAATCTCTCTCTCTTTTTTTTTTTTCAAAAGCCTCATTTTTATCTTGTATTTTGTGGCAGTTTACAATTTTCCATGTCACTTAATTAACACCTACATTTGTTCAACTACTTTTTGTCCTTGACATAAGAACTGCATGGGCTTGGGTTTAATCATAAATATAAAATGTTAATTTATTTTGTCTTATTAATTGTTCGTGTTAAGGGAGCTTGCATCCTGAAAAATTTCATTGCAAATTATTTAAGAGGGTGTTTGTAGGGAGATCAACTTTATTTTTCTACAAATAATTAATTTCCTTGAACTTCCTAAACTTTGGTCTTAATATATATGGATGAGTTTGTCAACATTGAAGCATCACCTTCTCAGTTGTGCTAAAATAATTTGCAGACGTAGAAAAGACCACAAAAAAAAAATAAAAATAAAAAAAATCCGCAGCCTCAACAATGGGAAAAAATAATAACACAATTGAAGTTTATTTCGGTCACTAGCACATGCGACTGACTATTCTTTCTGTAAATTGGATATCTAAATTAGTACAGCAGGTTGCTTTATTTCTTTCTTTGTTTTTTTTGCCATGGTGTACAGCAGGTTTCAAAAGTGTTTATTAGTACTATTGACCTTATTTAATGAGTGATTTTCTTTCTTTCTTTTGAATTGAAGATCAGGTATGGGAACCAAATCCCAATCATGGAGAGAGGCCCACCTATAAGCATTTGGGCAATCTTTTGGTGATCCAATGAATATATTTGGGAAACTTTTTTCTTCCTTTTTTTTTGGTAAAAATGTATTTGGAAAACTTTAGTGTTATAAAAATTATGAGACTCACAATTGGCACTTAAGGGCCTGTTTAGTTTCAATTCTGAAATTTATATTTGCGCAAGTCTAAATTTAAATTCGTAAAAGTTATTATCAAAAATTAATCTAAATGGACACTTTAGTTGAGTTTCTCAAACAATTTTTTTAGACTTAGATCCTTAGTGATGTGTATGGAGAAAATTTTGTGACCATAATTAAAAGTCAATTCAAGAAGTTTGTGATGTGATGGAATTAGTCACAAATATCGGTGGAAGTACCCTAATTTAAAAAAAAAAACAACACTTTAGTATTGTGGAAGGCACTTCACCTCCTCCAATAATTCCCTTCATTCCTATTCATTTCAAACTCTGAACTCCCTTTTATTATTAAAGCTTCCTTATCTCCATAAAAGCCTCCTCCCCACATTTTCTTTTTTTAACAAATCATTATGCTCTAGTTATTGTCTCCACAGTGCTAGTTTGGTTCTCTGCTATAAAACAACGTAACTAAGGCATCTTAAAAACTTCCCTCACTGTGCACGCAAAAGTCAAAACATAAACTCAAATTCAATGCATAGATTTGCAAAATGGTTATGAGAAATATAATTTTTATAAAAAAGAAATAAGTCCATATGTTAAATCCTTGGTTTTCTGGTGTTACCCTATTGGTCTAAAGGTTTAAAAGCATCATTCAGCGTATGCCACAAGGAATAAATGATCTCAACAAGTTAGTCAGGGCTGACACCTGAAAGCCCATATTATTATACTGGGCCGAGAGATATGCACGGAATGGGCCAAGTGGGTTGGGCTCGAAATGAGGTGAAAGCATTACAGATATGAGATTTTGAGATAATGTTTGAGCTTGGTTTCTAATCCGGTCCTATTTTCTTCTGAACTTGTCTGTTTGTGCAATTGCAGGCTTGAATAGCACTAGTGACTTTTCTTTAAACACAACACGTGTGCTTTCTTTTTTTTTAATATATAGAGACGTGTGCTTTCTGAAGCTTCAAGAGATCACAATAGCACTAGTGACTTTTCTTTAAACACAACACGTGTGATTTCTGAAGCTTCCAGAGATCACAAGTTTAGAATCATATGATGTTAAACTTCTCCAAACTACTCACAAATTCCAACTTTACAAGTTTTTTTCCCCCTTTTCCTTGTAAAAAAAATCTACTTAAATAGAGATAGTTTGGTTTTATATGGGCATTCAAATCCACCTTTTCTATTTTCTGGTTCCTTTTTTTTTTTGCCCTTTTTGGCTTCATATTATCAAAGATAATGGAATTTGCCTTATTAGAAGGGAACCCAAAACATGGCCCCTGATAATACCTTTCTATAGCACATTTTTCTGGAATTTTTATGTTTGTTCAGAAAAAAATACTGATATAATAGTGAGATATACAATTAAATTCGGGTAAATTTGAAATTTCTGATAAGGAGTATCAAAAAAATATGATATAATATTGATGAAAAGAATAGTTTGGACGTTGCGTCGTGTGTTACTCTTGAAATCGTGAACCTGACTGATATATATATCAGTCATCAGCCCAAAAATCAGATGTGAAAATAGCATTTTTCTTGTGGCTATTTTATTTGAGCATGAGAAATACTTAAAAAAGACCTATCGCAATTTTATGTATTTAAATATATAAGAAGACGAGAGAGAGAATTAGATTGGTAAAGGAAGAAGGATATTATATTGGAAGTTTCAGCTACGGATAGCAGATTCACACATCACAAACCAGATTTATACATAGAAACAGAAACACGACAATAGTGGCAGCACAAAACCAGACCATCTTATTTTATACAAACCACAAAAACTTCATGCATCCCCGACGTTCAGTACATACGCTAGTTATTTTGTCGCGTTCAACCGGTGATCTGAATGGGCTTCACGTCCGGCTTCTTCACCTCCTGTTTTGGAACTGTGACGGTGAGCACACCGTTCTCCATGCTGGCCTTCACCTGCTCCACCTTAGCATTCTCCGGCAGCCTAAACCGCCTCAGGAAACGTCCGCTGCTCCTCTCCATACGGTGCCAAGTGTTGTTCTTGTCCTCCTTCTCCTTTGTCCTCTCTCCGCTGATCTGCAGCACATTCCCATCCTCCACCTCCACCTTCACCTCCTCCTTCTTCAGCCCCGGCAAGTCCGCCTTGAACACGTGCGCCTCCGGCGTCTCCTTCCAGTCAATGCGGGTGTTGGCGATCGCCGCCGTCTCGTTCGCCAGGTCAGACCGAGGGGCGGAGATGGCGAAGTCGTGGAATGGATCCCATACGTCGAGGGAGAAGGGATCGAAGACGTTGGACCTGCGACCGGTGCCGAAGAAGCTTGGAATCAGCGACATGGTGCGAAAGAACACAGTTGATAGAAACTAAGAACAAAGCGATGAATTGCTGGATTTGATGTTGCTTGAGCTGCTTTGATATGTGAATGGATGAAGAAAGAGATGTATTTATTGTAAGAGAGAAGGAGAAAGAGATGGCACTCGAGATGGTTCCGGAGGAGCAGATAAAGAATAATTAATCAATCAATGAGTGGCGACGAAGACAGTAAGAGAGGGGTCTGGAGAGTCCTGGAATCTTATGGCGAGTGAACAGAAATGGAAAGTGAGAGATGTTTCCCGAATGTTTTCTCCATTTATTAATTTATTCGTCTCTGCCCCGCCACCCCATATCTCGTCTCATCTACAACTTTTGCTATTAGCCAATAGCCGGCTTTGTGGCTCAAATATCGTAAACAGTAAAAGTATTAACTAAAATATTACAGAGACAAAAATAATTACCGATATATTGCACCCGAAATCGTTAATTCGATGAATGATTTGCAGAAATCGTTTACCACAATAACAATTTGTGTAGAAATGGGGGAGGGGTAGGTCAAGGACTTAAAGAAGTCGTTCACGAGCAAGTCGTTGACCACACCCCGGATCTCTCTCTTTTTTTGTTTTAAGATTAATTTATCGCAATTATCAATGAATAATAATTACTTGATCATATAAAGTAATAATTACAATATTAGAATAAAAAAATAAATGAATAAAATTAAAAAACCTTATGTATAGTGATTCCTGTGCCACACTTAGTTCTTGTCTGTGCACACTGTGGTCGGTGTTGGTTTTGAGCGTCAACATCTTAAGGTTGAAGTGTCTCATTAATTTGTGTAGTTGCTCTGTTTAAATCAAATCACAATGATGATTCATTTAAACTGACGGACTGTCTAAATAGATTTAAGGCCCCACTACGGTCAAAAGTGGAAGCACTGTAATATGTCAAAAATAATGTATAATAATCTAATAAAGATGTAAATGGTTGATTTTGAGTTTGGTTAAGGTAAGTGGAAAATGTATCTTGTTGTGTATGGGATGGCAAAGGCGGTGACACGTAATAAGGATCACTGAAGTTTGGAGGGTCCTGGTCATGCACTTGTTCATCTGCAGCAGGTGGCTGGGTAGACAAATAACCGTGACATCACCTGCTTGGTCTTTCACGAGGAATGTGGGGTTAAGGCAACTGAATCATTGGAGGAGCATGTTGAGGAGTAGTGCTAGATCGTTGCTCTTGCAAGTAAGATGTTTCTTTGGTCTCGAGCAACTCTCTCTCGATAATCAATACAATCCCTATCCGAGCATGAAGGAGGAGTATTAATTGTTAGCCTATACAATTGCTCTGTTATGTTAGCCTGAAATAAATAATAAGATATGTGGTTATATAAAGAATAAAGCAGGAATTGATGGAAAGAAAATGAAAAACTAACCGCGCAACTAGTATCGCCACTAACTGATTGAATCCATCGTCTCGTATCGTGCAACCAGGCGTCCTGTGAAGGTGATCATGTGTCATTGGAGTAGTAACAATAAAATGTGACCACGTATTCCATGCATCAATAAATTTAGAGTATTTCTCAACCCAATTTGTGCTTGTTCTGTGTAACATTCCAAAAATTTTTAGGGTTAGATATAGTATTTTGGGTAGATCGAGGGTTGTACCTTGATATTTTTTAAGGCCTAGATGAAGGACAGAGGGCCTTAGTCTGTAGAGGAGAGAGAGATCTCCTAACTTTTGAAGTGAAATATGGGGAATGACCTATGTGCAAAAAGTAAAAGTTCAGAAAAGTTAAAGGCTGAATTTTGGTTAGGTCTGAAAACCCTAAAAATTCCCATAAAATGTTTTAGAGCATCTAGAACATTATGAGATAGTTAGAATGATTTTTAGAGGCCATATAATTTTTTAGTTATTTTATTAATTTTTGGCCGGATCGGGTTTTTGGCCATAAATTAACTATATCAAATATTTAGAAGCCTCGTTGTTCTAAACTGGGATTGGGAAAAATTAGTAATATTTTAGAGGATGTATGAGAATTATTGGAGGTCAGGAAGAAGTCCAGAGGAGTTATTAAAAAATTGCTGAAATCGGTTTATCGCCGGTATAAGGGACTTCTTCAAATAAAAATTAATTTTGGGAGTTCCAGATGTAAAAAAATTCTAAAATTTTTATGATAGCTTCTTGGGATATTTATAGATTTTTGGGAAAAATTTGAAATTTTTTTGATGAGAATTTAGTTTTCTAAAATTTATAGATTAATTAAGGCAGTACAGAAAAAACTGTTGCAGGATATTGAAATATGTAGGCCTCCCTTATCCCAGAAGAAGCCTGTGCCATTTTCCCTTGATAAATAAGCAAGGAAAAGCCAATAAACATGCAGGAAAGGACACATGTCATATGGGGAATTAAGGAGCATTAAAATATTATTTTTTAACAATTTTGGTAATTCCCTCCATGTCTCAACTTATGTCTATAAATAAGAGGCCTCTCACTCTCATTTTTCACGAAAATTTGAGACACTTGGGGAAGCTTTGTGTAACATCCTAATTTTCTGGGTAAATTCTTCAAGTAATAATAAGATAAAGTCTTATTATTTTATGTGCAATTTTTGGGGTAAATTGC
>JBAGKO010000013.1:14708296-14726489 GCA_037177275.1 Acacia concinna
TTGTGTCCGTGGTTCAAGTGAAGTCACCGCCATGAAAAATCACACACACACACACACCAGAGGTTCTCTCACTAGTTAATATGCTCTTCACGCTATGATCTTTTACATTGCTGAGTTTTCTGCTAAGCTAAATCCACAAATCCAACTGTTTTCAGCTCCCCAAATAACTCTGCCACACCCGCCAGCTTGACTGATCCATATACCCTCCAACTTGACAAAATTGTCTCCATGTTCCATTGACAGTCCCCTTGTTTGATAATCGCTTGTGTAAAACAAACAATTTTCAAGCATATCCCTTTCTATACATACAAGCAAGAACAAGGCTATGATTAGCTGTGAGGTGAGTGCCATCATTCCTGTACAGAACCAAAAATATGATTACATCGTAAGGTCCAAATATCCCAACATATATAATCAAATAGCATAGACCAATAATTTTTTTTTGTTTGGGTTTGGCCTGCTTCATGCTTCAGATTCCACCCACTATATTCCTTGTAAAGAAAAGAAAGTATCCCATAGGTCTGGTGAGACTACTGATCCCCATCTCTCCTCTACAATTGAGCAATCTTTGATCACGTGCATGGAATCTTCATCAACCTAACACGAGAAGGGGCACCCAGTTGTTCTTGCAAGTCCTCTTTGCTGTCTAAATATAGATGTGTACACTCGATCATGTGTGAAGAGCCACATGAAGGACTACTTGATCTTCTTTGGCACTTTCCATCTCTAAAGAAGTTCTCAAATTGTGTCCTCACACTGTTGACTATCTAAAACAAGAGACAAATATACAGATTTTATAATAATAGATTCATCCGTGGATGACTTCCATATAAATTTATCCTCTCCTTTCTCCTCATAGGGTGGATGTGCATTAATAATATGATTGATAACCGTTTGAGAGAAACAACAATAAACTTTTTGAGTATTCCACTTTCCCCTAAGGGTGACATAGTCCGCCATGTTATCATCTTGCTCAATAAAGCTTTCCAAACTAGGAATGAGATTAATCAAGGGTATGTTAAGTTGGGACCAATTTTCAAAACACAATGAAGCATCACACCCATTGCCAATTTTCTTGCCAAGTTGCAAATGAAACTTCTCCCGGGTTTCAATTCAGTGCTCATCACAGTGATGAGCAACTATTTCTCATCACTGTGATGAGATCTAGACCATTCAGATTTTAATATAAATAGTATAGGTTTAAAATTTTTAATTTGTGATTTTTTAAATGATAAATTTATTTTTATGAGAAGTGATAGTTATGATATTATCTTTATTTTTAATTCTGCATATAATAAAATAAAAATTTATTTTAAATTAGATTAAATCTGAATCGTCTAAATTCAATCTGATAGTAAAAATGAGTGATGAACACAATTTTGCTTATCTTAATGATGAACATTTTATGGGCTCCCAACTTCTCCCACACACTATAATTCCATCTTCTCGGAATAAATTGAATCTTCGTAATTAAATGTAGAAGAAGTAACAACAAAAATTAAATATTGAATACTTTTTTTAATAGGTTCTCCCCGTTTAATTTTAACAGTCACCCAACTAATAAAAAAATATAATCATAAGATTCTACAATTATAGACTTCAAATAAAACATACACACACCAACATCATCTTTTTTTTTTTTTTTTTTTTAAATATTTTTTTGCCACACCAACATCATCCAGTGACCTGAAATAAATGAACGAAAATACGAAAATTTTATGATTTTAATGCACTCAATATTCAGGTAGACTAAAAGAAAACTTTTTGTTAATCTATATATATATATAATTATTTTTAAATTTTAAATTTAACTTATTTTAGGTTACATCAGATAAATCTTAATTATTTCAAGAAATGATGGAAAACGGATGTGGTGACGGAGAACATAGGAGGCTTAGGCAGTAGTAATTTAGTGCTTTTTTAAGTTATATTTTTTATTTGGTCTTTCTATATAATTATAGTTTTTAAGGCCCTCCCACAATAAATATCATTCCTACTAGGTCCATTTAATTGTTCCCAAGAATTAAAAAGATAATCTTTTAACGTATGTTTTAAAAATTGGACCCAACCAGCCGTTTCAACTAAGAAAATTGTGAATTGGCTAGAAAATCAGTTTGGTTTGACTGGTGCAATTGGTTCACTGGTTATTCAAAACTATCCATTGTCAAAAATTTATAATTAATTCAACAATCTCCAAAAAGTATAAATTAGGATTATATGGAAAACTTGAGTTATCTACTTTTTATTACAAAAAGAATCACTCAAAAATATTATCATTTGATTATAAAAAATTCTCAATTATCAAAATTACTTAGAAAAGTCTACAAGTATGATTATTATTAATGTTGTAAGACTTAAACATTCAAATTTCACCTTTTGATACTCTATTTTGACATCGTTTAAATTTACTTCCTTATGGTTTTAATTTTGGGTTGGCTCTGGTTTGACTTTGGTCTAATCCACTAACCATTGACCCAGTCTCCGGCCGATTTAGTGACTTTTCCGAATTTCAAAACCTTACTCTTAACTATTGTATTTTCAAAATTTTTTTTTTAATTTTAAAAATAATCCGTTTTATAAAAATAAATTTAAACTGTTAAAAATAAAATCTGAACTACTCATATTTGTCTAGCTCGCTTTATTAAGTAGATTGCTTTGGAGGACACCAGTTGTGAAAAGCGTCCCACTTTTAAGTACTCAGACTTTGATAAAAAAATTAAAGGTCTTTAAAACTGTGGGATATGGGGGAGCAAACACATTCTAATGGTAAAAATAAAGGAAAAAAATAGCAACATCAAAACATTACATCTCCTATTTGTTATATTTTGTTAATGGGTTAAGGCACAAAAATAGTTATAAAGTTTGCTAAGAAGTGCAAAAATAATTATAAACTTTAGAAAAAGGTGCAAACCGTTAAAGTACTATTTAAAACCGTTAACTGTAACATCCTGATGTTTTTAGTTCCCTAGATGAGGAATTCATGATGAGTAAACGGTTAAAATCAATAGATGAAAAATTCTAAATATTCCAAAAGGCTCTCATAAGAATTTCAGAATTTTTTGCCACCTAGAACTCCCAAATTTTGATAAACAATTTTCAAAGAAAAAATTCTAAAATTTTTATAAGAGCCTCCTGGAATATTTAGAATTTTGTCTCTACTGATTCTAGCCCTTTACTCACCCTGAATTTTTCATCTGGGGAGTTAAAAATATCAGGATGTTACAGTTAACAGTTTTGAACATTACTTTAATGGATTTAAACAGTAATTTCACAGTAGTTTGATAGTTTTGCACTTTTTTCTAAAGTTCAAGGTTATTTTTACACTCAAAAATAATTTATGGTTATTTTTGCACTTCTGAGCAAACTTCATGACTATTTTAACACTTTAACCCTATATTAATTGCTAGATGCACACATTAAAATAGTTTAATGATATCGTGTTATATCGAATGGTATTAAAGCAAGACTTAGGTTGATATTAGGGTTGGGGTCGATGTTATGCAAAATACAAAGTAAGTACGTACAAAGAAGTGGACGATGTATTCAGATTTGGGTGGAGCAGAGGGCTTAATGTTATATACTCTCTCCGATCTTAAATATAAAACCTCGTTGTAGACACAAAACGGGGTCTTGTATTTAAAAACAGAGAGAGTATGTAGATTGCTACTCGGATTGATGTTACACAAAATACAGAGCGATGTTATGTAGAATATTAAGCAAGTACAAAGAATCGGATGATGAATTTGAGTGGAGTGGACATATTGATGTTATGCATATTGTTATTTGAGTAGGACTCTGGTCAATATCACGGACATATAGAGCGGTGTTATGATCACAGTTACATACATCTAGCATGTGAATGGAGGTATAGAGGCACACTCATGTCGATGTTATGCAAAATATAAAGCGAGTACAAATAAGCGGATGATGTTTGAGTGAAGCGGCCAGATCAGAATACATTGATTAGGTTCTATTTTTTTTTATTTAAATGTTGAAATTACACCAAGTTAGATGTGATAATATAGGTTGACCAACTGAATTTTGATTAGCCTACCCATGTGCTGATACTATATAAGTTCAAGCTAAAAAAACCCGTATCAATATGAATTGGTATTTAGCCAACCAAACATATATTGCGTTAATGCATTTTATGAACTTGTTGAAAAAATATATTGATTTTTTTCGTACAAACCTAAACCAAAAAATTTAAAAATATAATTACAAAATCATAAAGGGGTATAAAACATTAAATTCAAAGTTTTTTATAATGCAGCGATCCTTTCACACATATCTTATTATTCATACGTGTATAGCGTTAATCACACCATCATTCTAATGGATTATAAGAAAGGTTTTGCAAACGATTTTTTTTCATTTATTTTATTTCCTTTAACTTTGTTTTTATACTTATTTACATGATTTTAATGTTTTTTTCCCAGGGTTGCTTTAGTTCTTGGCCCGTATCCAGAACCCTTGTATTTTAATAATTTTTCTGTCAATATAACTTCAATTGTTAAAAAACCAAATGCTGTTTTTTGGGGAAAAAAATTAAGGAGTAACTTAAGTTTCAGAATTTATAGCTCGTCTAATACCCTTGAATCCTTGACCATGTACTGTGTGAGATGATGGTCTATTTACAAAAAAGTGAAAAAGAGATGAGAAAAAATTGGGTTGACAGATTTACAGGTCTTCATCACTATTACTGAGACTTGAATCATCCACGTTAATTGCCGCCACTTTAGAAGTACTAATCCTGAAAGAAGCCGAGCGAATCTTAAACGGCAATTTGGGATTGCTTTGTACTACTCCACAATCTGGTTCCCCTTTCTCTTCTTCCTTCTTCAAATCGCTGGGTGGTAGGAAGCAATCCATGGATAAACCCTTGATGTTAAAATCAACTTCTTCAATCTCCCAAGCTTCTTCCATTCTTGTCCTTGAATGGCTTTCAGGTCCTTCCCCAAACCTAAACAAGGACACACAGCTCGTCCCTCTGTGTGCTATCTTTATGCCATCTACGTTTCTATAGTCTTGGATCACAGATTCCATGGTGGTTTCCCAGAATATGCTGTCGTTTCCTGAGGATTTGATTCTGAGCAAATGGGAGTCTTCTAGCTGTACCAACAGTCCAGTTCTCTGGCTGAAGTAGCCCCACATTGTGTGGCGTATTATCTCTACATTGTTGCTGCTTCTTGCTCTAAGTGCTGAGGATTCAGCTTCCAGCTTTAATATGAAACAATCCTCGTTGTTCACTGTCTTCTCACCTATGCATACGGAGTTCACGAATAGATTGGCTGTCGACCTTGGATCAAGACCCTGCTCAATACCCAAAAAACAAAGGAAAATTTCATTTCATAATTCACAGGGAGCCAAGAGCTGGTAGCAGCAATGCATGAATTTGATTCTATGGACATCATATATACTATACCACCAGACTTGGGCTGATTAGTTACAGGTCTAGCACACACAGGACCAATATGAACATTCACGTTTAAAAGTTAAAAGAAGGAAGAGTACAGCTGTAAGTACGCCTCAAATGAAATATATAGTCAACACCTTCATAAAAAGAAAGATAATTGTTTGACTTTAGTGGGAGAAATTTAAATCCGCAATCCCCTCTTATAATTTGACATTTTTATCTAATTGGAGAATGTCGTTAGTGACTGACAGGGCTTCACCCACCAAATGCAAAATTCTAAATAACTAAAAGGAATGTAGGTCGTTGGCAAAAGAAAAAAAGCGAAAGTAGGTCAACTTTTTCCACACCATTTTTTTTATGTGTCGTTTTGTAACGTTTAATTAATTAGCTTAAGGCGCGTTAGAGAATTAGGCCGACAACATGACAAGCCCCCAAACGGCCAAACCCTTTCTTTTGTCCAGACTTCAGATCATGGAAACAAGTAAGCCACATCATTTAGAGGGTGGAGTCAGCAAATGTGAATCCACTTAATTCAGAATTCAGACTTGATGAATATTGATGAAGATAGGAAGCAATGAAACCAAATATTAATAGTAATAGGTAGCTTGATTAGAGTTGTGAGTTTTTTGGGGTCTCTTGTCATTTATTGGTTTAAAAATTGGATTTAAACAAATTCCCAACACGGAAAAACTTGAGTTAGCATAAACCATGGCATTAATTGAATGGAATAAAATGGGACGGGACTAATCTTGGTGTTTGACATGAAAAATTATCCAACACACCTCATGCAAATGCATCCTGAAATGTTTAGTGTTTAATCTGTTACCTGTAAGAAACGCCTGAGAGGTCTGGGTGGGCCCCGAGAAGCGTGAGAGTGATGCCAAGGGGTTTGCCTCCACGCTACATTTCCGTCGCTCCCGGCGCTGATCTTGTAACCGGAAACCACCAGCTCTAGGCACCAAAGCTCCGGCCTCTTCTGCCACACTACAAACCCTCCCATCTCCCCCGGTGCCTGTGCCTTCTTCGCCTTCACCATCTTCTTTACCCCATTCCCTTCCCCTTCGCCAAACTCCGACGTACCCATTCTAACTTGCCCCATCGCATACATGCTCTCTATCGAATTCAGCGCCCGCTCTCCTCCCACCGCCGCCACATATTGTTTCATTATGTATTTCGCCATGGAGGCCTCCTGCACATGCAGATTAAACAAAATTTAGCTCAACATCAAATCTTGGGGGTTTCATTTGTCAGAAAAAAGTCCAGGATCAATTTCTAAGTCACTCACAATATGCAGGTCTTTAATGCTGCGACTGATCGTCTGGGTCTCGGAATTGATAGGGAAAGGGATTAAAGGGGCACCAACGACTCCCATCAGAAGTTGGATCTCCGTGTTGCGGGCTCCATAGAGCGCCACCGACGATCTGGAATCAATGTTAGGCTTCATCCAGGACACCATGCTTTGCCAGGCTCTGGCTGTTCCTGTTTTAGCGGTAAAAATTTCTTCAGGGATTGGAACCTCAAGAACGGTCTCGAGCGCATCTTCCCGATCAAGATTAGGGCACAGCTTCTTCATGGGGGAGAAGCTTAAGAGAGATTTAGGGGATGGATGTAGTAGTAAGATACAGAGGGGGGAGAGAGAGAGTTGGGAGAAAAGAGAGAGAGGGAAGTGGGAAGATGAAGAGGTTAGTACCAACCGGATATGGGTCCCCTTCGTAACGTGGTCGCACGCATATCTCCTTCCCGTTTCCCACCTTCTTAAAGTAAAGTCGCCGGAGTCGAAGAAGAAGGATAAAGGCGGAGATTGAAAGTTGTTGTTGAGGAAGAAAGAGAAATAATATTACTATATTCACAATAGCATTTCTTTTGACTTTGCGTGTTTAAAATTTCTGCCTTTTCAGGCCTCAAGAAAGGTGCTTTGATTTGATGTGATGTAACTATTCCTTTTTGCTAGCGATTCAAATCAATAATTTATGTTAAAAATATTTTAAACTTCTAGTAATTATCCTTTTTCCCTAAAGATAAAGTTGTAACAACATTTTAATCTCTGATTATTTTTATAACTTCATCAGTATATTCATATGCTACTATCCGTGAGGGAAAACTATATACAATACTACCTTATAGTTGTGTTTTTTTCTGAGGATATAATTGCTGTTTCACGTTGGGAATATAGATGGGAAAACTAGATATTTCTTTTAATTAAAATTGAAAAGAAACAAATTCACTACCATTATCTAATCAAATACTTTTTCTGCCTAACAACCCAAAGGATAAATTGAAGAAAATTTTAATTTATTAATATCTTTCAACTATTTTATAAAAGAAAAGAAGATTGAGTCTTAATTTTATATTTGATTTTTAAAATATAAATTTGTATAATTAACTTCTTAAAGCAATTTAATATAGGTATAAATATATAGACATATAATAATATTTTTAATTATTTATTAAATTACTTGTTTCACTAATCAGTTCAACAGGTTCGACTGTTTAAACTATGATAAGTTATCTTTTTTGGCTCGACTTTTAAAATGTTAAAGTAAATTCTTCTTAGAAAAAGGAAATATTTTCATTTTTTATTTTAAATTAAAATTCATAGATTAGAAATTTAGAATATGCAAGTGTAAGGCAAGCTGAGATATATTTAAGTTGAATCCATATAAAATTGGTGGCAAGATAAATAAATGAATAAATAACCAATAGCCAGTAACTACATAAGCCCAAGGAGAGGAATTTAACACCTGTAATTTTAAAATTTTAAACTATGATTTAATTTATTTTGAGATTCATACCCTTGTCTTTAATTATTTGCCTAAATTGTATATCTGTATAAATTCATAAAGGGTATTTTTTATATAACCGTACAATTAAATAGGGTTAATATAATTTTTTGCCTTCATGTGTAACCTAAACTTGGTTTTAGTCCCTAAAATTTGAAAAATGTGGTTTTAGTTCCTTAAATTTATTCTTTTTATAATAGTTAGTTTTTCAAATTTGAAAAATATTTAGTATTACTTTTAATGATATTAGTTCATCTAATGTGACACTAATACTATTAAATTACCTTATTTAACATTTTTTTTAAGATAGTTGACATGTCAAATGTCATTATTTTTTGTTAATTATAATAATATGGTAAAGGATTTAGTCTTCTTTTTTTCTTTTGAAAGTAAATGTTTAGCTTATAAACATAGTAAACTTAATAGACCAAAACCACATGTTTCAAATTTAAATGAGCAAAACTAAAATTGGGTCAAATTTAAAAAACCAAAAGTTATATTAACCCTTCACAAATATGCAAACACAATAACTATTGAACCATAACAATTTATTACAAATTTATATTTTAATTTTTGCTTATAGCCCTAATTAAATTGTACTACCAATGACTTGAATGAATGTTTCATAAATTATTAATTGATATTTTTATGGCGAATCAATTGAATAATTAATTGTATTAAGAATATAAAATTTAAGATTAGGAAATAAATTATTATTATTAGGAAATAATCATACTCATTATTACTACGCAATTGTATAGTCATTATTATCAAGTGTATTATATTTATTAGGTGATCTTTTTGTTTGTACGTGTATATCCTACCATGTACATATAATATATTACGAGCTATCCAATACAATTCAGTTCTTTTCTTCTATCTTATATGGTATTATAACTTTCAGGTTTTTTTATTTACATTTTTTGTTGGAGAGAGGTTTTTAGGTTGGTGGTGATGGTCTCAGCATCACTATTTGGATTTTTAGACGGTCTCATATAGTGATCATGTTCTGAGTTGAGGCTGATGGTCTCAATGTTATTGTTTGGATTTTCAGGCAGTCTCATATGGTGATCGTGTTCTATGTTAGTTGTTTCGAATTTTAGACTATTTTTCTAAGTCATTTTGAAATTTTGAACTATTTGTTTAAGTTGTTCTAATCACATTCTTTTGGTTTTTGATTATTTATGAGGTTGTTTTATGTTATGGTCTCTTGTGAAGCATTTGGAGTGTTGTTTGGTCTTTTGTGAGACGTTTGGACTGTTGCTTTGGTCTCTTGTGAGATGTTTAAAGTGTTACATGATCTCTTTTGAGATGTTTGAAGTGCTGTTTGATCTTTTATGAGACCGTTTGTTGGAGTATGATTTGCTCTTTCGATTTATATATTTGGGTGTAATTGTCCATTTGTTGAAGTATGTTGAGTTTGATTTGAAGATTTCAAGTTGCTTTCGTTGTTATCTACTTCAATTTTTGATGAAACCGTTCATTCTTGTCCCTAGTGGGTTATTTGCTGCTGTTTACATCTAACTTGCTTCCAACTTTAGGGGAAGTATTAATAATAGAAAGTTTAAGATTAGGAAACAAATCATCATTATTAGGAAATAATCATACTCATTATTGCTATACGAATTGTACAGTCATTATTATTAAATGTATTGTATTTATTAGGTAGTCGGCTTTTTTGTGTGTATAAACTCTACTATATACATATAATATAATACAAGCTATCCACTACAATTCAGATTAGCAATTTTCTTCTATCTAACACATTGTATATGACTTTAAGAATATGCCAGTAAAAAAGCACTAGTAACATTATTTGACACTATCTGAAATATAGTGCTAGTTCCGTATCTAATTATAAGGCTTTTTTTAAAGAATCATAAAAAAATTTTAAAAAAGTTAATTATACTATTTTAAGATATTAAAATTTGTTGTTTTTCTTTAAATTATGTTGTTTGACTTATAACCTAAAATATAATGTAATAAAACACTATATATGATATAATTAAATAATATAATTAACTTTTTTTAAATTTTCTTAAGATTCACTCAAGCTCCTGCTCTTGTAATTAGAAATTAGAATAGGAGGGAATAGTTTGTGTTTGACAGAGCTAAAATTAAAGTAGAATAAAATATTTGTGAGGGAGTGAGACGAAGGATGTGATGATAGGAGGATTAAGTCGTAATAGAGGGATAATTATTAGGTTAATCATTTAAGCAAATCATGAAACATGAAGCAATAGATAAAGCAAGCAGGCCTGTGCTGTTGCACAGTGATGAGACGCTAAAAAAGAAAAACAAAAAGAAGACCAACATTCGAAGGGCCAGAATAGAATGGGGTCGGAAGTTAGCTAGGTGATTGAGATTAGCTAAAGACACAGCCACGTAGATACATGAACCAATGATCAACGGACGTGTCTGTGGTGTGCAGGGCAGATGTGTGTGTTCTCCCATATTTGATTTTTTTCTTTCTCTTTTTAAATTCTTCAACTTGGGAGCTGGGACCCATCATGGGAGCGACACGTATCCAAATCCGATTCAGGTGTGGATCAAACACTGGCGACAAAATAATACAGAGCCCTCCCCCCACACAGTCCCCAATAATGTCCTCCACGTTCTCCCCAAACCAACGCCACACTCCTTTATTTTAATTAATCTATTATTATCATTCCAACATGCTACACTAATTAGTAATTATTGTTTAAAAAAAATCTTAAAAAAATTAATTACATTATTTAATAATATTATATATTGTGTTTGGCAAAAAAAATATATATATATTGTGTTTTATCATATTATATAGTAATTTATAAGTTAAACAACATAATTTAAAGAAAAACAGTAAATTTTAATATTTTAAAGTAATGTAATTAGCTTTTTTTTTTTTATTTTTTTTTAAGATTCTTCAAAAATATCTTATAAATAGAAATGAAGGAATATTATGGCTTGTTTGGAATAATTTATTTTAGCCAAATAAAATCTTATACACAAAATACAAAAAAGACCCATCTCACATGCTTACTTCGTACTCCGCAAATAAGATCTTATTACTCTCAAATAAGTTATTCTAAACAAATACTTAGTCTGTATTTGTTAGAGTGGCGACTAGGTAATTATCCTCTTTGTCTTTGCTTACCCAACTTCTTCATTCATTCTTTCTTTTTTATTATTATTTGTGATATATTAATACGCTGTCTTCCATCCTCCATCCCTCCAAAACACCCCCTTTAGATTCCTTCACGTTTTGTCATATTGTTTGAATCTTTGCACTATAGTGTCCTCTCCCATTCATAATTTGATGCCCAAAACCAACTATATGTATATATAGGGCTAATATGACATATTTTAGTCATATTGATTTTTTTTTAAAAAAAAAGATACATAATATTTATATAATAAGTAATCATTATTAGTTAGTTATTCAATTTTTAACCCAATTTAATTTAATACATACATATAGTCTCGTGCATTTCCCTTCTATGTATAATCATCAAACTAAGCAATCACACGGTCGTAACAATGAAGGCTTTCACGACGATAATGAAAACGCAAGAAAGGAAAATTATATGCAATTGACCACTTTTTGAAGCTACTTAGTTGCTTTTCTATGTAAACGCATTTATATGAATGTCTTCCTCTCAGCCCCGGAGTTGACTCATACATGATGCATCAGCTCACCATATAATTATCTGTTTGGAACTTGGATGAGGATTGAGGTGAGGACGGGATAGCAACGTTAGTTAGAATCCTATGCTCTCCGACTAAGTCGCCGCTATTAGCGCTAGCTGCTTCACTCTTTGACGTGCATTTTAATTTAACATCCTTCCTTCACGTGTCTCGCACGTGGCCAGGAATCGTCGCCTCCTTACTCCTTTCTTTTTACTTCAACTTTCTTTAATTAATTTCATCCATTTCAGGCGTAATTATTAGCTTTTCTTCCATTATCCCCTTTATTACTTTTCCTCTATTTCCCTTCACCACTCATTTGTTTCACCTCCATCACATCTGCCCAAATCATTCCAACTGGATTCGGCGCTATATATATATATATCTATATATTATACTACACTAGTGATAAAATGTAAGCTATAATTAAATTTTTGTTAAAAAGATTAATGAAGTTAAATAAATAAATTAATTATATTATATGTTGTATTTAATTAAATTATACATTTGTATATAAGCAGGGCTTATTATTTCAGGAAAAATAATAAATATAAATATTTTATAAAATAATTTAATTATTTTTAACCTCCCTAAAAAAGTCAATTAGATCTTATATTTACAATCAAATATAATGTGCGTGTGTATAAATTTTATAGTAATAGGGTGTGTTTGGAATAACATAGGAAAAGTAACTTATTTGTTAAGATTGGATAAAAGTTAGATTTTGTGATATGATTTATGTTTAGATTGATGGTAACATAAGTTACTGATCTAAAAGTGAAACTTATTTGGTTGATATGTTTAAAAGTAAATTTTAATAGAAAATGATGGAAAATGACATGAATTATATAATATATTATGATTTATTATACTTATATTAATTCATAAGTCAAATAAAATAATTTGAAGAAAAATGATAAATTTTAATGTTTTAAAATAATATAATTAGCTTTTCTTAAGAATCTCTAAAAAAGTTAACTGCGTCTTATAATTAGGACCGAAGGGAGTATATATTACATGTAAATATATTGTGATATTTATATTACCTTCGGTCCTAATTAGCATACTAAGTTGATTTTTTTAGAGAAATTAAGGAAACAAAATAAGTTATTTAATTATATTATATCTTATATTTTATTATATTATACTCCCTCCGGTCCTAATTATAAAGGCTTTGTTTTTTGGAGAATCATAGGAAAATCATAAGAAAGCTAATCACATTGTTTGATAATATCATATATTGTGTTTTATTAGTTCATAAATCAAACAACATAATTTGAAGAAAAACGAAAAATTTTAATATTTTAAAATAATGTAATTAACTTTCTTAAGATTTCCTTATAATTCTCTAAAAAAGTCAATGGGCCCTTATAATTAAGATCGGAGAGAGTATATTAGTTCATAGGTCAAACAAAATAGTTTGAAGAAAAATATAAATTTTAATGCTTTAAAGTAATGTAATTAATTAGTTTTTTTTGAGAATTTTCTAAAAAAGTTAACTAAATCTTTATTATTATGACTGCAAGTGATAATAAAAAAAATAAAAAATAAAATTTTAAAAAAAGTAAAAAAGAAGAAGCAATATTTGAAATAAATAACTTATTCTTGTTTATGAAAACAAAAAACTTATAATCTATAAGTCATATTGGCTAATAGTTTTTTTTTTTGGTAACAACAGGCAGGTAAGGTCTTTGATCCCCACACCCGGATTCCCCCTCTATTCGGCACCTTTTCCTGAGTTTTTGACCTTCTAACACTGGACCAGTTAACCCAGGGCAACCCACTAAGAGCGGGGTATATTTATTAGGCACACTCCTGTATATTCCTGTATATTGGCTAATAGTTACACCAAACATAAACTTTTTTTCTTTTTTCAAAAGTTTCGAACGTTTTGGGGTCAAAACGTGTAAATAAACACACCCATATATGGTGAGCCGATGTATCATGTATGAGTCAACTCCGTGGCTGAGAGGAAGACATTCATATAAATGCATTTACATAGAAAAACAACTAAGTAGCTTCAAAAAGTCATCAATTGCATATAATTTTCCTTTCTTGCGTTTTCATTATCGTCATGAAAGACTTCATTGTTACGACCGTGTGATTGCTTGGTTTGATGATTATACATAGAAGGGAAATGCATGAGACTATATACGTTTTAAATTAAATTGGGTTAAAAATTGAATAACTAACTAAGAATTATTACTTATTATATAAATATCATGTATCTTTTTTTAAAAAATGAATATGACTAAATATGTCATATTAGCCCCATATATATAGTTGGTTTTAGGCGTCAAATTATGAATGGGAGACAACACGATAGTGCAAAGATTTAAGGTTGTGTTTGGAGTAAAAATTATAATCGTGATTTTTAAAAAAGTAAGATAGGATAAAAGTAAAATTGAGTAAAAATAATGTTGGATAATTGATTTGTGTTTGGAAGAAAGATTGTAGAAGTTACTTATGCAAAAATAAAACTTGTTTGGTTAAAATTTTCAAAAATAACTTTTGACGGGAAATAATTGAAAAAGATATGAGTATTATTATATATATATTACATATATGTATATGTGTGCGCGCTCATTTGTGATATTTAAAAATTATAGCAGAAAAATGAAAATAAATTTTCATCGAAGTAAACAAATAAAAAATCTAAAAGTATATAACTAAATACATGTAAATAGGGACGCAAAAAAAAAAAAACTAACTAAGCTTATAATTAGGACCGGAAGGAGTCTTATTACATATAAATATATTGTGATATTCAGACTATCTCCAATACTAATTATAAGACCTAGTTGACTTTTTTAATTTATTTAATCTCTAAAAAAACTAATTGGATTTTATAATTAGGATCGAAGGGAATCTTACTACATGTAGGGAGTAAGCTATAATAAAAAAAATAAAATTTTAAAAAAGTAAAAAAAAAAAAAATCGTTGAAGTAAGTAATTTATTCTTATTTTTTTTTAAAAAAAGTAATTTATAATCTATAAATCAGATTAACTAATAGTTAGACTGAATTTTTTTTTTTCAAGAGTTGAAATAGAACGTTTTGGGGGTCAAAACGTGGAAACAGGCACACCCCTCTCTCTTCCTTTGTCCTCTTCTGTCTACTTCACCACACAACAACACTACATAAACCAACAACTCTTACCTTAATTAATACACTCGTCACTTCCATAAGATTTCTCATTCTAACCTCATCCATCAACAATATTATTATTATTATTATGGAAATGATATTTGACTACATACAATATGTGGATTCCTTTTTTTATTTTTTTATAAAAGGACAAGTTTCATTAATAAAAGTTAGAAAGATACAAAACGATTATAGTGGTATAGACCAAAAAAAGCCAGAACTACCATTTATATAACATGGACAGAGCCAGCACAAATGTGAAGTGTGTGGGGAAGAAAGGAAAAAAGAAATAACTAAACCCCAACAAGATCATCCTTAGTCAAAACACCCGTCATAGCAAGCATTATAGTGAAAGAGGGAAACAAAAACACTTCACAGTAACAGAGTGCGCATCCAAAGAGAGGTCCCAAAAAGAAACTGTATGCAAGAAACCAAGCAGACAATTCACGCCATAAGGAAGGACCGCCCAAAATATTGCAGAGAGAGTCTCTATCTCAAATCGTCGCTCTCTTCCTAGTTATCAGACATTTAATTTAGAAGAGCCAGAAGGTCTCACAATATGTGGATTCTAATATCATGGAGAGCTACATCTTGTTTGGGCTCAATTAATTAATATGCTCTATTTGTATGCCATACAATATGTGGATTCTAATATCAGACATTAAATTCTTGTAAAACCAACAAGGATAGGCCTAGTTAGGGGAAAGGGTTTGTTGCCTCACAACATGATAAACTAAGATTCAAATATTAATCGAGAGAGATGCTTACATTTAGTATTCGACAGTAGCTTAAAGTTTAAGGCTTAAACATAATTATCTCCAATAAATATATATATATAAATATGGTTAGTAAAAAAATTGTTATTAAAATATAGAATAAACAGTGTTGTGGGGGAATAAATGAACGATTTAAGGAGCAATCAATCACGTGGGGAACTCAATCATGGGTTTGTCTTGTGTATTATGCATTGTATCATATTGTAATGTATTGAACTTTCTTTTTCCGATAAATCATTTGCATGAGTTTGCTAATAAAACAGGAATCCCGCGGCGCCTTCAATCATTCGTATTTATATTTATCTCATCATAGATAATTCCCCTCTGTTTTCAATTCATTTCCCATACTATACTCTCTTGGTTTTTTATTATTTAAAGAAAAGGCCTAAGTCCTATCTCTCTTAAATTGGGAAATTGGCAAAATAGAGAATTTTGAAATGAGAGGGCTCAATAGACCTTTTAAGTTTAGGATCATGGTAGAAAGAGGGAACAAAATAATTATGGCTTGTTTGTTTTGACTTATTTTGGTAAAATAAGATCTTATGTACAAAGTATGAGAAAGGTCTCTCTCACATATTTACTTTGTATTCCGCAAATAAGATATTATTACCCTCAAATAAATTATTCCAAACAAGCACTTAGTAGTGTGCAGGGAGAAGGGCGACTGAGAGATTATTTCGAGTTTTATGTAGAGGATGAGACATTAGGTTTGAACTTTGAAGGCCTTAAATACGCCGTAAAGATATATTTGGATGAAAAAAATATAACGTTTTGGAGACGGAATGAAATTACCAAAAAAAATTTAATTACAAGGGATGACAGAATGTAAAACTATTAGAGATAATGGGTAGTTAGAAGATAATTAGATTTATGAAGTTTATTTTTTAACCATAGTTTGTTATTATTTAATTTTGATGTATATAATGATGTACAGTGACTGAAATGAGATAGATGAAAAAATTATTTTTGTTCATTTTGGTTTCTCTCTTTCTCCCAAAACCCTTTTTCTTCTTCTTCAATTTTCTTTGCATTGCTTAAAGCTGAAATCCTTCTTATGGTATCAGAGCATTCGTTGCTATAACTGAATCTATGGCTAATTCCGGCGATGTCACCGCTGATGTTTCTCAAAATTTTTCAAGTCCGTATTATTTGCATCCCAACAAGAATCCAGCTCTCGTTCTTGTTTCTCCGGTGCTTAACGGTTCAAACTATCATACTGGGTCTCGTGCGATGAAAATGGCGCTACAATCCAAGAACAAGCTTCAATATGTGGACGGTACAATTCTTGCTCCTTTGTGTTCAGATCCTCTGTATTTGGCTTGGTTACGATGCAACACCATAGTCTGTATGTGGCTCATGAGGTCTATCTCACCTACCATTGCTCAGAGTATCTTGTGGCTTGATAAGGCGTATGACATTTGGTCGGATTTGAGAGATCAATTCGCACAAAGTGACATTTTCTGAGTTGCAAAATTGCAAGATGAGATATATGCATTTCGACAGGGCAATCTTATTGTAAGTGAATACTACACTAAACTCAAGATTTATTGGGATGAGTATATGATTCTTCGACCAATTTCTAGATGTGGCTGTGATTTTACTTGTTCTTGCATTCGTTATCATGACCAAGATTATGCACTTCAGTTTATTAAAGGTCTTAGTGATCGATTTGCCAATGTTAAGTCCCATATTATGTTACTTGATCCTTTGCCTTCTGTGAACAAGATTTTTTCTCTGTTTTTTCAACAAGAACGAGAGTTACAACCTAATGTTGAATCAGCTATTTTGTTTTTGAAAGGACCTCCTCGGTCATCTAGTCCTATTTATGGTAATTCCAATACTAAACACCCTTTTGGTTTTGCTTCAACCAATTTCCCTGGTAGTTCTCAGGGACATACATCTAGTTTTAATCAAGGCAAGAATTACAAGCCCTTAAATGGTTCTGGTTCTAACAACAATTAATTTTGTACTCACTGCCTTCGTCCTAGGCACACTATGGAAACTTGTTGCCGCTTGCATGGTTTTCCACCGGGCTTTAAATTTCGAAACTCTTCATTAGCATCAACTAATTTTTTCTAGTCTTAAGATATTGCTTCTTCTTCTATGACAGAACTTAATCCCATCACTCATGGCATCTTACCTACACCTTCAGCTCAATTCACACTTGAGCAATATCATAAGCTTCTTGCTCTTGTTCAATCACCTTTTGTTAAACCTTCCATGCCTACTATTGTTCCTACTGCTTCTATTCAATCTTTCTCTTCATCTTATCAAGATACAGGTATATCTTCTTTTCTTGCCTCTTTTTCACCTAAGACATCATGTATTATACACACAGGAGCAACTGACCATGTATGTCATTCCCTTACTTGCTTTTCTACTTACAAGTCAATTCCTCCTATCTCCATT
>JBAGKO010000013.1:14726589-14740786 GCA_037177275.1 Acacia concinna
TGCTCAATATAAAAATTTATGTAGCTTAATTGGATAATACTGTGCATTTTGTGTGTGTTTTTTTTTTATTGGAGTGGGGAGTTGAATGATTTTTGTTTTTTTTTAAAACTCGCCTCAATTGATTCAAATATTGAATCAATTGAAACTCTATGAATCAATTGAATCTCGCCCTCCTGGAGGGCGAGTTCTTTAGTCTAATAGATAATCTGACAGAGATCAGAGAACTTGCCCTCATGGAGGGCGAGTTCAACAATTCATACTCTCTCTCCTCCCCCATTTTAAAGAACTTGCTCATGTGAGATGCGATTTTGGAACTCGCCCTCTAGGAGTGCGAGTTTACTTATAGTATATGGGTAAGTATTTATAAAACTGCAGTATTTTCGTTTTTTTTACTGTTTATATTATTTTAATAAAAAAACCCACTAAATGTAAAGTCACAACTGAACTAGTTACATAACTAGAAGGAGGGTGAACAATTATATTTCTCAAACAATGGATCTTGCTTAGGATCAGTATCCACTATGTGTAGGCGCATATAATTCTCTGATCTTGCTGATGTTTTGGCCCATCTTAATTCTTCATCACAAGTGATTGTAACTAAATCACCTTCTTGATCCTTGTATTTGACAAGAACTGCTCCTAGTCCTGGAAACCGATGGTTAATAACCTCCATTAGATGCCTGAGGCTACATTTGGCTTGCAATGCAGCAAATCTAATGTCTTCACCATAAACAAGTTTTACTCTTTTCTTAGCTGCATCTTCCTTTCTAACCCTAAATTTTCCCTCAATAACCTCCTTTGTATCAGCCTTCTTCTCACTAACCTTTTACTTCACCACCTTCTCTTCGGATTTGTTTGCAGTAGCTTTCTTGTGTCCAACACTGTCTTTCAACTTCTCTTTGGATTTGTTCACTGCCTTCTTCTGGTTCTTGAACTTCTTGTCTTCCAATATCTCATCAGCATGTTTTCGAACATCTACATTATCTGCCATCACAAACTGAAACTTTTTGCCCTTTTCTTTCTTCTCTTCTTGAGGCACATAAGAATTAGGTCGAGCATGATCAAAAGGCAGCTCAATTATTCCAAAGTCTGCTATATTTAATCCCTTATTTTCAAATTTAATTTTCACCTTCTCAAAAATTTCCTTTGCCATCTTATTATTTGGCTCCATCTTCAATACAGTACTAACATCTCTCAGAGCATCATCCAGGCTATTTATAGCCTCATAGCAACTTGCCCTATTCAAAAGGGCTTTACTGTACTTTGGATTAACTTTAAGAGCCAAATTGCATTCATAAATGGCACCTGGGTAACCTCCGTATCCCTCATCCTGCATGTAGCATGCAGCCTTTTTACTACGCATACAAGACACTTCTATATGATTCTCTGGTAGGAATTTAATGGCTTCCTCATATTTTTTTAGGGCTGCTTCGTATTTTCTCCTTTGGAATAACTTGTTACCTTCTTCCTTTAATTCTTGAGACCTGAGAATGAATGCCTCATTATCCTTATCACTTGAATTTTTTCCAACTTGTTTCTTTTTCTTGCTCTTACCCATTCGTACCCATGGATCGAACAATAAAAAAACCTAATAAACCAAAGTAAGTTTTGAAGCTGAACTTCTCCTCAGATCATAATTCACAGCTTCAATCAAGTCAGCCCCACAAATAAGAAAGAAAGAAGATTTCCAATTAAAGTGCATATGCACGAGATAGTAATTAACCAATCCAAGCCCCAGTAATACAATACAAGTCGTTCAAAGACGACAAGGTCATAAGAAAAAAAATTATGATATCAGAAGGAGAATCAACGGGTGGGAATCTTGAGAAGATAAACTTGGAAACCTTTGAGTCTGACTGACAACTTCCGTCGAAATTTGAGCACTTATCTTCACCGCACACAAGCACTTTGACTCTTGATCGCAATTTTGATTTATTCATTTCCTGGAATAACTGCGTTAGAATTGTTCAAAAACTTTAAACTACTATGTTAAAATGTGAACTTTCTCTATCAATTTATTTTAATTTAAACGTGTGAGATGTAAATTTGTTTTATTATTTGAAAATTTATTATCTTTTATCTTTTACTATATAAAAATATATGTCCGAGCAGTTCTCCTCGCGGCACTTGTGCACTGCCATTGCCATTATTCCTCAGAGGTTTTTTTGTTTTTAGTAACTTCCTAGTCGATTTTCGAGCAGTTATCTCCACACGTGTACTTTTACCATTCAACCTACATTTTGATTTATTTATTTCTAAGAATAACTGTGTTGAATTATTCAAAACATTTAAATCAACATATTAAGATAATACCATAATACTTGCATTTCCTTACAAATTTTCTAATATCTTAAACTACTTTCTAAGAAAATATATTTCACACATAATGATACATGTCTTACTATATGTAAAAGTAAATGTGAGAGTTATTCACTTATTCTTACCGGACATGTGCACTTTTATCCTTCAACCGATATTTTGACTTATTTATTTCCCGGAATAGAATAACTGAATTGAATGGTTCAAAACGTTTACATTAATATATTCATATATTAATTAATGAACTAATTAGGTTAAGTAGGTCCATGAAGCCAATAAGAGTGAGCCACATGTATTAATTAAAGGCATAACCTAACTAGGGAAATTAAGAAGATTGAAGAGAGGCAATATGATCTAAACAACTCAATAAATAACTTTAAGGCATCTGTAAACAAAACCCTGTACAAAATAGAAACTAAAACTAATGTTAATTGCACTCAGCAATTTCGATAAGCTTTTAGGAGAAGAGTGAATCAACAGGCAATTAAAGTTGTGAGCTTCTAGTAATCAAATAAACATGTAGGATAGGAATAGAATGATTGTTTCTTATGCATTATGGGTAATAAAAGTTGGGAAGTTCAAGCAGTATTTAATCAAAGAGATAAGTATCAAGCATGGAATTTTTTTTATGAAATTTGTTCTTCTTTTTCGATATCCCAAGGTCACTAAATTTGTCCTATCAGAGCACCCCTGCCAGCTGGGCCTTCTCTTATTATTCCCTCAAGAAACTCTGAGAAACCCGTAGCTGCCTTCCCCAAATTAACACGTGTAGCTTCTCCTAATTTTCTCAGGACTAACGGAGGATTAACAGGGTGTTGGGGGTTAAGCATTGACATAGATAAATTTATACATGTGGCTCACTCTTATTGACTTCATCATGGGCCTACTTGACCCATTAACTTGAGATAAGTTTGGTACTTAATTAAATATTATAATATTAGCATTTCGTTACTAATATTCTAATATCCTGGACTATTTCCTGAGATAATATATTTCACACATCAGTTTACATGATACATCTTGATTGAAACAATAACTTCTAATATACGTGGAGACTAAAAATTTATAAAAGTACAAAATCTCAAACCATATCTCATATGACCAAGTAGGTTTGTTATTATCTAAAAAATCTAAAATTTTATTTAAATGATGCATACTAGCTAGGTTAACTTAATATCTTCATAAAGATTTTCTCAAAAAGATATCTTCATAAAGGAATTTAGACATGGGATTTCATAAAATATACAAAATAGCAGCCATAAAATATTTAATCCAAAAGCCCAATTATAAGCTATTTGAGCCTAAAACTATAATGAATAAAAATACACTAAAAATAGTTGCAAAAATACATTAAAAAATGAAAACCAAAAGATCTTCTAAAAAACTCTAATTTACCAGTCAATATAGAATAATGTAGGTGACACATTACCTAGATGATCCCATCATTAATAAGATGTATCTTATTTGACTCTAATAATTAATGAAATACAAAATAGGTAAATCTTTGCCTTCAAGAAGTAATCAATACAAAATATAAAATCAACCTTGATGCTCCTTGAAACTCCTCAGACCTTCCAAATGAATCTTCATCTTACTATTCACGTTCATGACTATGTATGAGCCTTTTAGATATATCGATATACTCATTTTGAGTTCTTACAATGTGATTTTGTCTTTTTTTATGATCTAAGTGTGTATAAACCAATGATGCACATGTCCAGTGGCTTTGGAGGTGCCTTGTCACATACCATATCATGGGCCACATATGTAATTGTTTTTATCACCATCCAAGCAATAATTCATGTTTTCTTCCATGTAAGCATCTTCAAGACTTGATAGTTTCCTTGAGAACCGTGGAGGGCTTGTTTGGGATCTCCATGGATAACATAATTAGCATATTGTTCATTGTGGATGTCACCTAAGCTGCCATGTAATACTTCGTTGCCACCTTAGATTCCAACTTTGATTCTTTGTTAGACACTACATAAGGCACCACTTATACCTCTATCACCATATACCTTGGCCTCCATGATTGCTTATGTAACTTTTTTGTCTTGCTAAATGCAAGTATCACCCTAATGTATCTCCCATTCTAAGGATTTCGAATTTAATTTGTAAGGGACTAGCATGTTCCACTAGACGTAACTTTTGTTGGTGGTTGTGATCTAACTTACTCTTTTAGACTTGCGAATCATTAACGTGTTTTTATGGTATTAAAACATAACTTGGGTGGATTAGTCATATCAGGGAATTGGTGAACAAGTTCCTTAACTACGGGATCAAAGGGAACTTAAATTTGAAGACTAAAATAATGTAGAAACTCTCTCAATTTGATGCTTCGAATGTCAACCCGTAACCCTTTGTTATCTTTCCTTTACTTGATATAAAATTCCTAAAACAAGGTGAGATGAAACTTTTTTCCCGCTGCCGTGATCCACGATTCAATGATCTGATGATATAATTTGATTAATTTCACAAGAGGACAAATTGAATAATTCAAGGGATATATCGTCATATCTTCAGTACTATTCGGTTCTTCTTGATCTATTATATTTTTTGTTTTTATTTTTTGATAGTTTCTTCCTTTATTTAATCAAACATAAACTCAAACAAACTTAAAATATAAAGTTCGAATCTTAAATCTTAAATTAGAATTGTGTGCTTGAGTATTTTTTTTCACTGTCATGATCCACGCCCCCTTATGATCTGATTATATAATCATGTGCTTGAGGACAAATTTAATAATCAAACGAAACTTGCGTAGAGACATAAAGAGGCTTCACATGGGCTGTGATGCCATTATAAATATTACGGAGAAGGATCTCCGCGCCAATCTCCAAAAATTCCCCCAAGAGCGTGTTTGGCATGTGGGAAATGGAGGAAGCCAAAATTTTAATGAGTATAATTGAAAACTTTTATTACTTAATGACATCATAGGGAATAATTATTATGTAATCCCCTGATCCTATTCATAAGCCACTTGCATTGTCATATTTCATACATACCAAGAAAGAAAATAGTGACCCTTCTCGCCGTGCAAATAGGATCTGTAACATCTACATTTAATTTTTTTATAGAGATAACTTTTACATGGAAAAAAAATCATTTTTTTGGAAAATGCTAAGAGATTATATTTATTATAGTCAAGGTAATTAGTTCAAACAAGAAAAACCTTAAACTTCGTTTATTTTTCTACAAAGTTCAGCAACTTTTTATTCCTATCTAATACCTTAAAATAAGTGAATGGCAAAATATTTTATGAAAATTAAGTCAACACAATAATAAATTAATGACAAAATTATACATTCATATAGAAAATTTAATCAGCCTTCTTGTAAATTGGACTAAAAATTTTCTTTCTATCTTATAAATATGATCAATGGAGTAGCATTTAAGGATTTTGATTTTTTTTTCCCAAAAAATTTTATTCTCATGAGGTTGCCATTCTAGCTGGTCCAGTGTTCTTTATGCGTGTATATATATACACATGCATGCATACTCTTGAGAAACAAATCAAATCATCTCTTCAGCTTTAATTTATATCCGTATTCCTTAATGGCGGCATTGACACTATCAGATATTTCATTCACAGTGTGCCGGCGTGAGCCAGAGCTGGTGGCTCCAGCGAAGGATACGCCATGTGAGATAAAGGTTTTGTCAGAGATTGACGACCGCCAGAGGTGCCAAATTCCATTGATCCAGTTCTATCGTAGCAATCCTTCCATGACAGGAAAAGACCCCGTTGAGATTATCAGAAAAGCTTTGGCTGAGACTCTGGTGTTCTACTATCCCTTCGCCGGCAGGCTCCGGGAAGGGCCTAACGACAAGTTCATGGTGGACTGTAATGGCGAAGGCGTGGTTTTCATCGAGGCCGATGCCGACGTCACTCTAGAGGAATTTGGCGATCTTCATCCTCCCTTTCCTTGCATTGAAGAGCTTATCTACAATGTCCCAGGAACTTCACATATGCTTGGCACCCCACTTCTCATTATTCAGGTTTCTTCTTCTATCTTCTTCTTCTTAAGAATTAATATTAGAGTATATACATAAACTAATACCTTTCATGTTTTGATATTATTATTGCATGTCTTTTATTTTCCATCTACTTATATCCGCCTAAAAACTTTAATTTCCTTTGTTTGTTTTTAAAATGTAAAGTGAAATCCATTAATTCAAAATAAAGGGTAGATCAAACTGTTACATTGTTGGAATCTTTAATGAATCTCCTCTTGTTGTATCAAAGGAGGAGAGTGATCAAATTAAAGATGCAGAAGTAGCTGAAAAATTCGCTAATTGATATCTAAATGTTATGGCTTTCATACAAACATGAGTAGCTATAGCATGCCAATATCTATGAAAAAGGAAATTGACTTCATAATCTACAATGTTTTTGAATGGATGGTCTCTTTCACAACCTTAAAACTGACAAATTAACTGCTTCTATACCGTCAGAAAACAATATAATTTTTGTAAAACCTTTTGACCCACGGAAAATAAAATTCAAAAACTAATATATACTTGACATTATATATATAAGCAAAAAATATTTTTTTTTATAAATTGATATATGTGAATTTTTCATAGATTATTTATTTTTTAAAAATTATTATTAATATTAATTATTATCACCTTAGAAGTTATTTGTTCTGATTTAATCGATTTGATACAAGTTTGTAAAGCATTTAAGGCTAAGTACTCAATTTTTTTTAAAAAATTTAATAATACACATACATTTTTTTAAAAGATCCAATAGTGTAATTAGTGGAGGAGCTGGCCTTATACTTTTGAAAACCATGATACAAGGAATCAGGATATATTGAGTCAAATTGATCTGATCTTATTACTTAAAATTATTTTCTGTCATGATTTATTATACAGGTTGAAATATTTATAACATGAAACAAAAATCTAAAGATTCATATCTCTGTGGCTAGCCATTAAATTATTTTTCAGTACGTATATTATCACTTGCTGCCAAGTATATTTCATAATAATCGGAAAAAAAAAACGTTGATTCGGAGAAATAACCCTATTTTAATCGAAGGCAAAAAAAAAAAACTAATTTAATGCAGCTGATGCAACTTTTCATATATTCTCTCCTATACTTACTACAGCACAAGTTCTAAAGCAGATGGATAGTTCGTATTGTAACTCATTTGATGAGATATTAATTAATATTTTTGTTAATGCTTGTCTTTCAAATTTACGTCAGATCTCAATTTAGTTCACTAAATTTATAAAAACTACACTTTAGTCTTAAAAAAGAGAGAGAATATAATACAAAAAAATTTAAAATTTGCTATCTAAAGATTCGTAAAATCAGAAACTCATTAAATTTTGAGATAAAATAAATTACTTAACCACCTTCCTTTAGTTTGAATTTCAGTTTCTAAACTTTCTATATTCAATTCAATTTATAATTTATTTTGTCCAAACCTTTTTAACGAAAATCATTAACAACTCTTCAAATTAAATCTGTAGGTAACGCGCCTGAAATGCAGTGGTTTTATATTCGGTATACGCTTTAACCACACCATGTGTGATGGCATCGGTATCGTTCAATTTATGAGCGCGTTAGGAGAACTCGCTCGCGGTGAGCGTCAGCCTTTGACTTTGCCGGTCTGGCAGAGAGAGCTTCTAAACGCTAGAGACCCGCCACGTGTAACGGGCGTGCATCTGGCATACAATGAAGTGCTTGATATGAAAAAAGCTATCATCCCCTCAAACTTGGTTTATCGTTCTTTCATCTTTGGGCCTAATGAAATTGCTTTGATTCGCAAACAAATTTCTGATGAGCATGTTCGTCATTCTTCTTCTACTTTCGAAATCCTTACGGCATTCATGTGGCGGTATCGAACAATGGCTTTGCAATTTAAAGACGACGATAAAGTTTCGTTAAGTTTTGTTGTGAATGGTCGTTCTAAATTCAACCCTTCTTTGCCGGAAGGATATTATGGAAATGTTATTGTCTCTCCGATGACGGTGACCACGGCCGGGGAACTATGTAGGAATCCGTTGGGGTATGCTTTAGAGTTAGTGAAGAAAATGAAAGGGATAGTAACTGAAGAGTACATGCACTCTTTGGCGGATTTTACGTCGATTAAGGGGCGAACTCCTATCAAGGTCGGAGGTTTGATTGAAGGGATGTTCTATATGTCGGATGTGACCCGACTTGGATTTGTCGATGTGGATTTCGGGTGGGGAAAGGCGGTGTACGGCGGCCTGACGAATGCACTCGTAGTGGGAAGCTTTTGTATACGTTATAAGAATGCTCAAGGACAAGAAGCTGTGGTGGTACCTTTATGTTTACGCGGTGAAGCCATGGAGAGATTTATGAAGGAGTTAAATGGAATGTTCACTTCTTCCTTATAAGTGGATTTTCTTTAATACATGTGAATGTACCAAAGGCATACTCTCTTCGTCCCTTATTATATGCTTTAAATTTGTGGATTTATGTGTCCGCAACTATAATTAAGCTCTGTTTTAAATTTGTCTAAACATTTATTGTGTTTGTTTTCAAATTCAACCCTTCTTGAATGTATTTATTGTATTTATTTTCTCACAGTTATCTCTCTGCACATGAGAGTATAGTTGGAAAAACACACACACACACATCACCTTTAAATAATTTTAACTGATTAATTTCTTGGTTAACGCAAATAAGCTATTTGAAGCTGGGAGGGATCGGAGTAGTTTTTAAGAGTTGAGTGGCGGGAAACATTAAAATATTTAACTGTTTTTGTCCTGTGAGGCATGAGTGTGTCTTTAATTTAGCATCGCAATTTCTTCAATAGTCGTTTCGGGTTCTTAAGACGGAGTATTTAAATCATTTGTAAGAGGCACGCGCAATATATGTCGTGAAATTTTTTTACTGCTGTATTGAAATAAAATTAATGGTTCATGCTATCGTTCAA
The DNA here is from genome assembly GCA_037177275.1 of Acacia concinna. Taxonomy (NCBI): domain Eukaryota; kingdom Viridiplantae; phylum Streptophyta; class Magnoliopsida; order Fabales; family Fabaceae; genus Acacia; species Acacia concinna. Next base: position 14,735,823 of record JBAGKO010000013.1, read on the forward strand.
TTATAATTCTTTCTTTCTTCTTCTTCTTTTTTTTTTAAAAAATTAGGCTTTCTTAAGGACGGCTCTCTTAACAAACATTAAAGTTGTAACAGATAAATATTTTTTTATTAGTTAAAGTTGGTGTAGTTCTTGTATGTATTAGAAGAAAAATCTCACACTAATTAATATTGAGTATGCCTTAGTGCGTGTGTTTAAAAACTAAAACTTCAAGCATACTTTGTATATCACAGGCAATTTTTGATCTATGTTAGATACCACATCATCCCTATTGATCTGCTATGGCAATTTTCTTTAGCTAATTAAAGTAAAAATATTGACAAGAGATTTAATGTTAAAAATTAACGCATTAATTAAGGAGGTTAAGAATAAATTTTAATAGATCATTGAATTTATATACTTCAGAAAGTTTGTATATTTTATTAAAAAAATATAGATAAGTGAATGGCTTTATAACTCAGTTGCGATCATTGATCTAACATGTTCACCTGTGGACTAATTTGGGGTAAATTGTGGGAAAATTAAACCCTATATAACGTAAGTTTGGGTTTTCTTTGCCATAAAACAACAAAACTTTACATACGCAGAAAATTCCTCTCATTTATTACAATACCAGAGAAACAATTAGAAAAATACATAATGAAGCTAAATAGCATAATTTTTACTAAGAAACACTAAAATTATTAACATAAAAAACTACTTAGCGTAAGCATATATACCACGTTTTGTTAGACCAATGAAACTCGCACCATTATGATCAAAGTAGGAGTACCACTAACAGTCAACCAAAAATCAAAACAACAAGCTTATAATTGAGAATGAAGATAAAGGCACCCAAAAACGGAAGGGAGAATATCAGTAAAATTTCACATATGTAAAATAATTTTCAATAGGTACCAAAAGATTAAGAAATAACAATAAATTTTACTATATATTATTAGCATGTAAGGACTAAGTTTATTACATATACATATATTTTGCACCATAAGATAAATGTGTTTGATGGCTTAGTTGACACAAATATTTTGGTGAGCTGAATGCTTATGCATTGAAACCCCCTTGACTTTTTTTTTTTTGGAGGTTTATTCTCTAGTTGGAGGTCCCACAAGGGTTGACCTTTTTTTTTAAAAAAAAAGGCAGGTTATTTTGATAATTTAACATCAAAATATAATTTCATTTTTATTTTTAAATACTTTATCCAAATTTCATAATCTTGTGGTACTTATTGAAAATTAAGTCGCTTACATGGGACTTTGCTGAAATTCTCCCAAAAGAAGTTCAATTCCAATTGAATAGCCCTATAATAAGAATAAGTTGAGGGGCTTGTTTGGTATTAAGATCTCAATTTAGTTTAGTTTATATTTTTTTAAAAAATAACTAAACTAAATATATATTGATTACACTTATTAAAACGTGTCTTTGAGTAAAATGATTAAAGATGGTATTTTAAGAAAATGAATGTATACCACATTTGATCAGGATTAACTGTTACCATTAAAAAAAAGTGGTTGTACGAGCTACAAAGTTTTTTTAAATTAAGAATCTTTGCTTCTTGAAAAAAAATAAATAAAAAGGTTTCCAGCTGTGTGTTGGATGTTATGGGTGAGATGTAGCCAAAATATAATATTCCTTTTAAGGATTGACCTAAAATAAAAAGGAAAAAACAGAAAGAAGAGAGACAGTGATCCAAATAAAACGGAGAGCCGGCCTTATACTTTTGAAATCCACATTGTAAACTAGTTATTAAAAAATTTAAACCCCAAAAAGCTCGATATTATATTGAGTCAAATTGGTTGGATCTTATTAATTAGTTAAGATTATTTAATTATTTTATTACACTTTGAGTAGGTTGAAAGATTTAGAACACGTGATGTTGAATAAAAAAGATTTATTAGAACATGAAGCAAAAAGTTGAATATTCATGTCTTTGTGGCTAGTTATTATTTAAGCATTTATTTTGCCAACAAATTCATTGAAAAGAAAAATGATTTCAATAAACACACACACACACTCAAGCTTTTTATTATATGTTATAAAATTTATTACTTTTCTTTATATTATAAATTTTATAATTTTAATTTTTCTATCACATATGTGAAACTGTAAAGCTAATCCCCGAGAAACCAAAATGTGCGAGAGCAAAAAGCTATTCTCATTGAATCTGGAAAATAAAGAATACACCACACAGTCTGCACATACTGGGCAAACCTCTTTTACATTGTTTCAACCTAATGCCTAACGGATAAAGAGTATCATCCACTGTACACAAAAGTGAAATTACAACATTGCCCTTAACTAATAAACTAAAACCAATGTGACTATTTTACACTCCCCCTCAAGTTGGAGGTATGAATATATCTACTGTACCCAACTTGGATAGTAACTTCTTCTGTGTTTCTTTTCCTACTGCTTTAGTCAATAAATCAACTTCTTGATCCTCTGACTTTACATGTTTCAGTACAATGAGTTTTTGCTTCAACTTTTCATGAACAAAATGACAGACTATCTCTATATGTTTGGTCCTCTCATGAAAAACAGGATTGCTAGCAATATGTATTGCAGCCTTGTTGTCACAATAGACCTTTACTGGATTCTCATGGCTCACATTCAGATCTCTAACCATGCCAACAGTCCAAACAATCTCAGAGACTGCCATACTTAACGCACGATATTCAGCCTCTGCATAAGACTTTGACACTGTAGCTTGTTTCTTGGTTTTCCACATCACCAATGATCCTCCAAACTTCAGCAAGTAGCCTGTTACTGATCTTCGAGTTGTATTGCATGAGCCCCAATCCGCATCACAGAAACACTCTAGCTCCAAATTCCCATTTGAACTTAGCAAAATGCCAAGACCTGGACTTCCCTTTAGATATCTCAACACATTAAGTGCTGCTGCCATGTGCTCCTTAGTCGGTGTTTGCATAAATTGGCTCAATGTCTACACACAGAACGAAATATCAGGGCGAGTCAAAGTTAAATATATTAACTTACCAACAAGCTTTCTATAACGCTCTGGGTCCTTCAACAGATCTTCCCTTTTATTCCTTCCTTCTTCATATGCTATTAACTTTTGGTTCTGTATTAAAGGTACTCCCAGAGGCTTGCAAGCACTCATTCCAGTTTCTGCCAAAATATCCAAAATATATTTTCTTTGACACAATATTATTCCCTGTTGTGATCTTGCTATTTCTATACCCAAGAAATATTTCATTAACCCAAGATCTTTAATTTTAAAGGCATTATGTAAAAAGCTTTTAGTTTCTAGAATACCATATTCACTACTACCAGTAATAAGTAAGTCATCTACATAAACCAAAATCAAAACAACACCATCCTCACAATTCTTTATGAATAGAGAATAATCATACCTGCTTTGTTTAAAACCTGCACTACAGAGAGCATCAGACAGTTTATGATTCCATTGCCTTGAAGCCTGTTTCAATCCATACAACGATTTATTTAATTTGCATACTGAGTTCTCCCCCTTACTTTCAAAGCCTTGGGGAATCTGCATATATACTTCTTCTTCTAGGTCACCCTGCAAAAACGCATTACAAACATCCATCTGGTGCAATTCCCATTCACACATTGCAGCCAACTTAAGAACCAGTCTTACGGTTAACATTTTTACTACCGGTGAGAATGTTTCGTGATAGTCAATACCTTCCTTTTGATTGTACCCCTTTGCTACTAATCTGGCCTTAAACTTATCCACACTACCATTAGAGTTATATTTCACTTTATATACCCATTTACAGCCTATGGCTCGTTTTCCTTTAGGTAAAGGGACAATAGTCTAGGTTCTATTAGCTTCTAGCGCCTGAATTTCATTATTCATTGCTTCAATCCATTTTTTGTTTTTAATAGCATCCCCATATAACTCTAGTCCGTGTATCATGTCAAGAGATGTTAAGAAACATATATGATCAGGAGATATATTGCTATAAGATACATACTTATGAATACTATAAGGATACCTATCCTCCCTTTCGCTATGTATCAGGGAACACACATAATCTTTAGACCAAATTGGTGGTTGCCTTTCTCTAGTTGGTCTGCTCATAGTAAAAGTGTTGAGCTCACTGTGCACACATGGGCCTATCAAATCTGAGCTGACAAGGGCATCATGTATCCTGTATAAGCGACCTTTTGTAATGGTTGGATCAGTCCTACCAGTTTGCTGCTGCTGATCTTCTAGTAGATCAAACCAGAACATGTCTTGCATGTCCCTGCAAATCTCATCAGATCCATTAGACTCTGCATCTTTAAATGGGAATTTATTTTCTAAAAAAACTTTCATGTCTACTGGTTATGATCTTTTTATTTTTAATGTTCAGCAACTGAAATCGCTTTTGATTAGCCAGAACACCAATGTAAACACAAGGTATCGATCTTGCATCAAATTTATCATGTTGTCTTAGATCAGTAGCATAGGCTAGGGAGCCAAAAGACTTTAAATTGGATAAATCTGGAGGTTTACCATATACTATTTCATAAGGTGTCTTATAACTCAATATTCTAGAGGGAATCCTATTCACTATGTATGTAGCCATTTTCACACACTCCCCCAATATTGAGTGGGTATACCAGATTGTAAAATCAGACTCCTAGCAATTTGAATTATGGTCATATGCTTTCTCTCTACTACCCTATTCTGTTCAAGAGTATAAGGGCATGTAGTTTGGTGAACAATCCCCTTTTCCTTAAGGAATGTAGTGAACTCATTATTAATAAACTCTGTTCCATTATCACTTCTAATTGTCTTAATGTTGATAGAAAATTGTGTAAAAACATATGCCACAAAGTCTTTGATATGGTTAATTACCTCAGATTTTGATCGCAGCAAGAAGGTCCATGTAGCTCGTGAAAAACCATCCACAATAGTAAAAAAAATACATATATCCTTGGTGTGTTAGAACTCTATAAGGTCCCCACACATCAAGATGAAGCAATTCAAAACATCT
>JBAGKO010000013.1:14748663-14762766 GCA_037177275.1 Acacia concinna
TTAATTTCTGAACAAAATTCACATTTTTCATTTTCTTTTTCTTTTTCCAAAATTTTTACCTTTTTCCTTAAACCACTTAATTCTTTTGCAATTTTAACAAACTCAGAATATAACTCATCATATTCAGAAAGTAATTCATCATAAGTAGAATTTCTTACCTCATCTTCATCTTGAGCTACCAGACATATATTGGCTTCTTCTTCCTTTTCACTTTCATCATCTGAAGAGCTATCTCCCCATATTGCTGAAACATAGGCCTTCTTTCTGGAAAACCTGGTTGTTTTCTTGTTCTGCTCAAGATTCGGACATTCCGCTTTTATGTGACCTGGTTTCTTGCATTCAAAACAAATAATTTCTTTTTCTTTTCTTGTATTACTTCTGAAGGTTTTTCTAAAACCTTTATCTCTTTTATATAAATTTTTGAATTTCCTTACTACCATGGCAAGTTCTTCATCACTTACCTCTCCTTCATCTTCTGATTCATTTTTAAGTGCTAAGCTTTTATTTTTCTTATCTTCTATCTCTACCAACTCCTTTTTGAATTTTATTCTTCCTTCATACTCTAAAAGACTACCAAATAATGCTGCTACAGAAACCATTGACTCACCTCTAGCTTCTTCTATAGCAGTTACTTTTGCTTCCCAATCACTAGTAAGTATATTGAGAATTTTTCTAACCTGAGTTCTTTGATCATATACTTTACCAAGGGCTGCAAGTTGATTTACGATTTGGGTATATCTATATTGAAGCTCAGCAATACCTTCTCCTTTCTTCATTCTGAAAAGATCAAATTCAGTGGTTAGAGTATTAATTCTATTTTCTTTAATGGCTACTGTACCTTCATGTGCTATCTCTAGTACATCCTGTTAGATGTATGATTAGTTTTGATGATGTTTATAAGAAAACTTCTGCAGTATATATCAGTTGTACTCTGGTACACAGAAATCATACTGGGGTATCATCGTACTCTAGTACGGAATACCTTATACTTTGGTACGATTTCTATTAGTTTCCACATAAGATTACTAGAGTACCATATACTTGTACTGGAGTATTTTGCTTACTCTAGTATACTTATACCAGAAACTTCTTTATGTTTATTTGAGTACCATATGTTCTTATCATAGTACACATGTACTTTGATACATGAATCTTATTACTCGCATACCCTTTTCTCCTTTTGATGTCACTATACTCGAGTATCATTTCTTTGTACTGGGGTATAGAGATACTCGGTTATATGAACTTGATACTTTCATATGGTTTTCTTCTAATTGCTTTTGTACTCAAGTACCACTTAGTGTACTGGAGTACACTCAAATACAATATCAAATCCTGTATAAGACCAAGTTAGATATGAAACATATGTTTTGTTATCATTAAAACTAGGGTCTTAACAGTTGAGGCTCAACAGTTGATTCCATATTATTGCACATATACATTGCAAATATGGTTTTCCTCTGTTCCTCTGATTTGTTTCAATATTGTAGAGTGGCATCATCTAGATTGTGTGCTACGCCAGTTTGGTAGGCAACAACCAATTTCATACCCCTTGTTTGCCTATAGAATGTTCACTCATTAGAACTACGGGGCTGAACAGAGACAAACTGGGTGAACTATCTCGCAAACTACATTAGTGCATGGTATGGTTAGTTACATGCTATTGCTGTTGCTCCAATGGCACACAATAATCTTCAGGGGAATTCGAAGTACATGAGATGGTAATGGCGACGTACAAGACGATGGATTCAACCAACTACTGGCGACACTGGTTGCATGATTAGTTCTTCTTTTCCTTATCATCAATACATATTTTTCCTTCATATTAAATATATTATAACCCTGTGTGTTATTATTTATCTTAGGCGGACATAGTAAAGCAGTTATACAGGTCAACAGTTAATGAGCATGACTTATGCTCCAGTTCGACCTGTATTGAATGTCAAGATAAAGTTACTGAAGATTAACGCAACATCCTACTTGCGCTGAGAGAACAAAGATTTAACATTACTCATGAACCTACTCCTTCAGCAAGTGATCTGCCTCGGCCACATATTCCTCATGAAAGGCCAAGCAGGCGTCATTGCGGCTACTTGTCCACACAGCCTTCTGTTGTGGCTGAAAATGTTACAACCCTACAAGGAGGTCCAGAATTCACGCAACCTTATTACGTGTCACCACCATCGTCTTCCTATCTTCAAACCCCTTCCACCCCCCTTATCCACAGCAATGCAGTCGTTCTCATCTTTACTTGATGACTATACATTATTCTCGGCTGCATACAACACTCCTTCCACTTTTGACCGTGGTGGCCAGTCAGTTCCATCCTTTTTCACACTTAGACAATCCATTAGTCTAAATGCATCGCCGTGGCTTTTTGATCCAAATGCATAATCATCAACTATACAAACAAATGAACCGCTTCAATATAAACAAGTTGATGCAGGACAACAACAACAACGGCCATAGAGACCGCAGACAAGAACTCGGTGTGGCACAAGCAGACATTACTTTTAGGGTTGTTTTATTTTATTTATGTTATTTTATCCTAACTTCGTAATAATCATTTGTATCCTTATGTAATTATTTTATGCACCCTTCATTATTAATAAATACTTACAATCTGCGCATGTTTTTTGCTGACTTGTGCTTTACGGAAATATCTTTTTTTATTATTTATTTTTATCAATTTTATAAATAATAAATAATATTTAAAAAACACGTAGGGTGCATGGGCATTCTGCATGGCAAAGCAGAAGTCATTTATGGCAAGTACGACTTTTGCTAATCCATGTGCCCCGAGATCACTTTCCAACACAAATCATTCTTAGGATGCACAATTTGCACAAATCGTTACTGGTAAATGCGATTTATCCTGTTGTATCTCGCTAATTATTTTTTTATTATATTTCGTTAATTAGAATCACTGTTCATTGTATTTAATTAAAAAAGCCTCTCAACGCGGTTAGATTAATATGAATGAGTATGATGTTATTTTATGAAAAAATCACAGGAAAATGGTCAAGTTTTATTTAAATATCACATAAAATTTGAAAAACTCAAAAAGGCATATTAAAACTTTAAAATGATAAAAAAGTAAGGGAATTTGGATTTTGCAATTTTTATTGAAAATACTAAAATAGCATCTTTAATATTGTGATCAAATGAGTAGAGAAAATTACTAAAATAATAAAGAGAATCACTAAAATAGTAATGAGATTCATAAACACAATATTGCTCTTGACAATATCACAGGTATCCGAAGAACATAAATGTGTTGTGACCAAATAAATAAGGGAGGTGACTAAAATAATAAATGGAATGATTAAAATAATAACGTAATTCACAAACTCAAAGTTACATGAGGTATTTTAATCTTTTTAGCAAAAATTGAAAAATTCAGATTTCCCCTTATGATTTTTCTATCCTTTTCAAGTTTTAATAAACCTTTTTAAACTTTCAAATTTTATGTGGTTATTTTACCCCCCAAAAAAAAAGCTTTGATATAACAAAATCATAAATCATATGCTATTTCTTAAAAAATGAGTTGCGATTAGTTTATCAAGTCTCGCTGTTATCTTATTAAATCTATGTAACAAATCTGATTTGGGATTTTAAAATTTTGGAGTTCTTTTTCTATCTTTTTCCCTTGTTTTTCTTCTCTTATTTTTTGACCCTTACAAAAAAATAAAAATAAAACCCTTCTAGTGTACCAAATAAGAAAATGACATTACTAATTGGGTAAGCAGTTTCACATAGTACAACATAGGTTTGAATTCCAATAAATATACTTGTTGATAAGGTTTTAACCTTAAAACTACTGGTCAAACAAAATTTAGGGCCATGTTTGGATTAGTTTTTGGAAAAAAAAATAGCTTATGAAAAACTATGCTTTTTTCTTATCTCCCTCGAGACAATGGTTGTGGAGAATTTGAGTGGTTTAATAGTTTATCCAAAACCATGATTTTGATAGTTAAAAATGATTTTAAATTTTAAATGGTTGTTTGCTATTTCAATTTTAAATGCATGACTCGAACCAAATTATAACTATAGTCTTCAAAGTGTTACCAAACACATAGGTTGAAATCCAAAATGACTTGGGATAACAAGGTTTGAGGTGAAAAAGGGAAATGACATTGGACATGGTAATTTGGGTTTGGCGAACATTTTTGAGTATTTGACGACATCATGAAGATGGTATGGTGTAAGGAAATGGAGAATCAAACGTCGTGATCACTGATTTATTTGTGTGAGACATGTCAAGAACTTAAAAGATAGGAGCAAGAGAGAAACAAGGATAAAGGATATATATGTCTGGTGTGTTGTATAAAAGAGAAGGTCGCAATACTCTGTGTATGTGTGTGTGTGTGTGAGAGAGAGAGAGAGAGAGAGAGAATCGAGAGAAGGGAGAGATTCCTGACAGGGCCGTTTCGTGTATGGAGGTTTCAAATGAATGAACCCAATAAAAAAATGGAGCCGCAATTGCTCAGAAACAAAACACAATCTCTCTATTAAACTTGGCGTGATCCCAAAAACATGTTGGTGACTTGTTTCCCCTCCTCAATGTTCCTGTCTCCCTCAAGCCACTCACATTTTGCTTTTTCTTGTGAGGAAAGCCTGAAAACAAAAGCCACGAGTAAAGCGATGCAAGTACTCGCGCAAATAATGCACCAAGTTATTATTAATGTCGACATAAAATTTATGCCCAATCTTTATTTTAGGGGGCGTTTGGATTGACTTTTGCATAATAGCTTTTAGAGTAAACCATGGTTTCTAGAATAGCTTTTATGAAAATCTAAGTTTGGATATGTTTGGATAAGAATAGCTTTTGCGGATTCTGAAGTAAATATGTGAAAGGAGTTTTGTCTCGGTTTACGCAAACCATGGTTTCATAATTGAAAAGTAAGAAAAATTCAATTCTGGAAACCATGGTTTGAAACCTGACTTTTTGTCAAACCATGGTTTTGAAATTGTATGAGGTGTTTAGCAATTTTCACTAAACCATAGTTGGAAACCAAAGGTTTTCACCAAACTATAGTTTCAAACCATGGTGCCAAACAGGCTATTAACTTATAAGTCATAAATCAGGATGTGGTTTATTCTTTTATTCAACCATGTTAACAAAGTTGTAGTGTTAGTGTGTGATTGATATCATGTTGGGAAGGGGTTAGACCTTGAAAAACTATTTGGAGGCAAAAATGTATTTTGGGCTAACTCAGAAAAATTATTCCAATGCCAAAAATGACTTTAAAATTGAAGTAACTTTTTAACTCTTGGGTTTTGGTTTTTTCATCATATTTGTAATTGTTAGAAATGAGAATTGGAGCCTTTAAAAACAGTTTTTAATCACGATAATGGTGCATAAGGTAAGCAAGTGAGAATAATTTTAAATGTATATATATATATTAATAAAAACGGCTTACAAATACTCATTTCAAAGTACAAACTCAAGATGCAAATCGCCTATAGTCTAAAAGCAGTTCTCAAACATAATAGGACTAAATGGAAATACACAAAACAGATGATATAAAACATCTAAATTCCTAAGCTAACCACCCCTCTAAGGTCAAGAGGAGGGGGTTGGTCTAAAAAACAAAAGTTGTCATTACAACTATGCGACATCTTCACTAACTGATCAACTATAGAGCTCTCTTTCCTGTTGATCGAGCAAGCAACAACAAACTAATCCTTGGTCATGCATAACCTAATCTCATGAACCACATCTTTGAAAGGATGGTTGACATCACATCCTTTAATAATCAAGTTTATTGCTTCCACATTGTTCAACATGAGTTGAATCTTCATGTGTCCTTTGTTCCAACAAATTTAGAGTCCTTGAAGAATTCCAATTAGTTCTACGATCAAAGGAGGTACATTAGTCAATTTGCACATGAAGCCACCAAGCCAGTCATTATTTGTGCCACAAACAACTCCCTCACAACCACTTCTTCTTGTATCCAAGACCAATCCATCTACCTCCAACTTGACATAACCCTCCTTCAAGACTAGGTCTTCATTTCTCCTTATCAAGGTGTTCTTGTAAGAAGCACAACTAGAGATTAGCTCTTGATCCCAACATGCTCTGAATAGGCTCGCACTGGTATCTTTTGTTAATACCTTGATCTCTTCCCCAAATAGCTTTCTATATTTGAATGTCCAGATATCCCAACAAATGTAGCCAAATAAAATGGGCTAGCTAACTTTTCTAGTAGTCTTTAGGCCTACTTCTCTTTTTAGGTTCTATTTGACCTAATTTGCTCCTTATAATGAGACGAAATCACTATTCACTGATCCGCTAAGCATAGACTCCCATCTTCCCCTCGCATTAACACAATCTCTAATCATGTGCATGTGGTCTTCCTCATGGTCACATCAAAACAAGCAAGCACCTAAACTTGAGATTCCTCTTTGTACACAAAGTTGCGCCATATGTGCCTTATTATGCGTTAATATCCACATAAAAGACTTAATCTTCTCTAGCACGTTCCATCTCCATAGAACCTTCCACAGGCTGTACTCAGTGTGGGATGTACATGCAAAAAGAAAAATATACGCATATTTAGTAGAAAAACAACTATCAAAGGATGGTTTCCATACCATTTTATTCACTCCTCTTTCCTCATGGGGGGATGAGGACACATAATAGATCAATGACATGAGATGGAAACCATAAGCTTAGTTTGGTCCTATCCCAATCCCCAATCTATTACTTTATTATTTTCATCAATCATTGATTTATATCCCAGAATGAGATCAATAAGGGGCCTATTCAATTCTAACAAATTATCTAATCAAAAGGATATAGATAATCCATTTCTCAACTTTATGCCCACTCCTGACATGTTGAGTTGCTTTTTTAAAAAATTTATTCAAATATAAATCACAAATATACAACTTGACCGTTACGCACAATTTTAGTTTGTAAAAATTCGTTGGGGTCAAGGATTCTTTTGTAAAAATTAATCCAAACAAACCCTTAAAAGTCCCTAATTCTTTCCCTTTTATTGTTAAGCACATTTATTCTTTTAATGGGAGTACTGTTTGACATTAAATGTAGGCACTCCTTTTAACGCGGATTCAAAACTTAATTCCTCAAGTTGTGAGGGACAAGCTCCTTTCCTAGATCCAACGCTGTTGGTAAACGTCTAACTCTAGTTGGCAGTTGTATGATATCTGATAAATACATCACATTATTTATTGGGCCTATTTATGAGCCCATGCAAAATACCATGTCGTGTTTATGATAAAGGCAGTCTTGGACCTAAAAGAAAGCATTTTTTGGGCCAACTAGAAAGGAAGAATTCGATGAGAAGAAATTAGCCATATCGTTTCTTGTGGTTTAATTATTATACAACCTTTCTTTATATCTCATAACAAAAAAAAAAAAAAAACTTTCTTTACATCTCAACAAAACTTTAAAAAAAATATATTCATCTTCTAAAAATTAAAAGATACTAGATTGAAATTTCTTCTTCAAATTTATTTTGCAGTACATACGCTGCCTCTTCTAATCAATCCTTTTTTTTTTTTTATAATGCTCTTATAATCAATCTTATGTCTAAAGATCTATCTGATCATTACACCCGTTCATTCTTAGATTAAAAGCAATAAAATTTAATTAAATGGATGTCATGACGCGTAATTTACATTCAACCTTATAATCGATCACTTAAAACCAAAAATTACTTGTAGGTCCTCATATTATTGCCATGAGTAATTCTCATATTATTAGGGTATGTTTGGATTAATTTTTGAAAATAACTTTCACAGATTATGAGATAAGTATATGAGAAAAATTTTGTCTCGGTTTATGCAACCTAAATTTAATTTAGGGGTTTTCTAAACGGGCCTTTAGACAAAGACTCCATTTTCTTACCAATTTCTGTAGGAAGACATTGAAATCTTCTTAAATAACGTTGTATTTTTCTTTTTTATATAGTTTGGTATCATTCACTTTCCCTGCAAAAGTCATATTAATATTATTATTATTATTATTAACTATTATTTATAGCTTAATTATAACATGATAACATAAAAGGGCAAATATACGTCAATTGGTTTTTTTGGGCGACCCATCCACTTTAGGCTAAGGGGAACACTATGAAGATTTTGGCCCATTATAAAACACTGCCGCTTTCTTTCATTCTTTCTTTCTTTCTTTCTTTAAATTGCATATAGACAACCTCTTACAAAAAATAATTATGTTTCAAAGCGCTGTCAAGACATTAAATATAAACATTTTTTCCTAATGAAAATTTAAACTCTAGTTCATTGCATCATGAACAATTGGTCCATTCTAAGACACTTAACCTTATTATAAACAATGTAACTTCACTAGATCGACATTGAATGTCCACATTTAAAAAGTACAATTTACAACTATTGTATATACATATATACACACATGTGCACGCACCCACATTCACAAGACAATTCGTATCGCCCAAGAAAATTGTAAAGAACTTGTAAATCTTGAGATATTGTAGAGTTGGAGGATGAGCATGTGTTGCGTTCAAAAGTATGTTTTGCTGGAAATGGAATATATGCTTTTAATAATTAATTTATATATATATATATATATATATATAACAATGTTAAATTCATGCCTCCAACTAACGTTAGGTACTAAAGGTTCAAGCTAGCTATGAGAGTGGCATCTTCTTTTTAGATTGCTAGCTCCTTTCTCACACTCTTCATTTATCTCTCATCACATTTATATTTAATTCCCAATTGGAATCATCATCGCCAATTCATTTTCCCTTCTTTTCCCCACCCACACATAACCTTCTTTTTTAATGCTCAAAGATTTTTTCCCCCTTCGTTGAAAGACTTAAGAGGCATATATTTGTAGGGGTTAATCAAGAAATAAACCTGCCTTGTGCATGATATTATCTAGATATGTTCTAAATATAAGACTTAATTAATTTTTTAAGAAGATTAAAGAAGCTAATTATATTACTTTAAAGTTTATATATTTATTATTTCTTCTTCAAATTAATTCATTTGACTTACAGACTGATATATAAATTAATTATATGCACAAATATGACATAATTAAGTTATTTATTTAACTTTTTTTCTCTCTCCAAAAAGATCAACTATATCTTATATTTAGAATTGGAGGTAATATATAAGTTGTGAGTTTTCGACAAATCTCACATTGAAAAAGAAAATAGATTATATATTTATTCAGATGAAATTAAACTGCGCGTTCATCGGTTTGGAATTTTGAAAAGAGAAATCGTATTTCTTCAAGTCTCACATCTTATGAGAGTTTGTTATAAACAGAGTATGAATTTGATTACGTCTCAATTGAAAAACTCAATTATGTCATATTGCCTCAAGGTTGTACTCGCATTATTAATGTCAAGAATCAAGTGTGTGAAGAGCTCACAAATTATGACGAGAATCTCTTAATTTTTTTCATTCAAATATATTTATGAAAAAATTGGTAATTTTTATTCAAACACAATATATGTAGAAGAGTTATAAATCATAAACTTTAAATAAGCTAAGCTAAGTGATAATCGTGGATATAAATTAATGAGTGCAAGAGAGACTGAAACTACTTTTCATTCTTTTTTTCCCAATCTTCTTTTTCTTTAGTGTACGATTTCATAGCTTGAGGTCCCAATACAATTAACCAACTAAAGTGGCATATGGACCCTAAACGAATTAATCACAAGAGCCCTAGCTATTTGTCAGAAAAAGAACAATAACTAACAGCAAATCCAAGAATGTAGGGTTTCCCTAATCATGCTAATTAGAAACTTTGGAAGAAGGGAACAAAGTTAGATTAATTATGAGACTGATGATGAGCATCGATCAGGTGCGTGTTTAATTATATAAAACTAGAGAGGTTGGCCTATTCAAGCCGAAAGGCATGTGGCAGATATGAAACTAAAAGGAAGAAGAAAGACCCAACTTATTATTTAAATGTGTACCCTGAAGGAATCCAATGTGACACCCACATATATATACTCATTCATATATATATATATGTATATGTATACACACACAGTCACCATCATTTTCAGCAGATTCATGATCAGCAACAATAAGAAATCAAAAGAAGTGGAAAGGAATTTTTTTTAAAAAAAAAAAAGTGTCTGTATATATGTACACACTTTCTTAAGTTTTTTAAAATATTTTGAAAGATACTAAAGTATTTTTATATCTTTCATTTTGTCCTGAAGTTCTATAGAAAGTTGTTGATACAACTGATCTGATGCTGCTAGGATAGCGTACCATGTGACCTCTGGCTCTATGAATGGTTCAATTATTGAAAGTCCTATAAGAACCTAAATCAGATCGAAGAAAAAAGTTGAAAGGGACACAATATTTAATAAACAGTACATACTAATAGAGCTCGATCGTTATAGCTTCTATGAGTTTAACTAGACATATATTTTTCTCAGTAAAGTTGATAGGTTCCACGACAGAACGCACTAATCAAACCAAACAAAAAACTAAAATAAATAAAAAATAATATAACACAAAATTTCAAATAAAATAGTAGGATTAAGATATGAATTTAACTACAAATAAGTATCAACTTAGTTGGGGTTCATACCACACATTTACATGAAATGAAATCCAAAATGAGACATACAGCTTTTGCATAGACACACCCTTCTATTTTTCATATTTTATATATCAATTCAAAAGAGAAACAAAAACAATTTGAAACTTTTGAATTGGGTGAACCCATATGTAGAACAATGAGGAACAGTTCTTAGATTCACGATCAGAAAAATCAATGACTTAAGATTTATTTAAAATGGTAATTAGAGCCTTAAAAACAACTCTTAGCTGTGATTTACAGTTTACGATGAGTTTTGTTTCAACTCGTGCGAATATGTTTGTTTAAAATAAAGATTGAAGTATTCAAAAGAAGTTTTTCAAATGTAATTTGTTATATACAAGATAAACATATAAGATGAATTTTATTTTAATTTGGGTGAACACACTTTTAATAAGCAGTTCCAAACAACCATCTATATTCTCTAATAATTATGATAAGAATCAGAAAACAGCAAGGAAACGATAAGAAGAAACATACATAAACAAAGTTATTCAAATACATATATGAGGCCGACAAATATCTGACTGGGATCAGAAGTATGGAAACTCATTAGCTTCTAATTCAATCATGATATCACCACGTTTCTCTATCGCTGAGAAAGTTGTCATAGTCATATCTTCATGTCAAATTACATCATTCATTCACCCTCACAATAAAAATTACACTCAATTTTAATTGCTCCTAGCCATCATTACAAAATGTGTGATGATTGGAAATAAAGGATAATAACGTGTGGGTGTGTGTGTGTGTGTTATGGAAATTAAATTAACCAATTAATAAGTTTGAAATTACATGCTGCTCTCTCAAACATGGCCGACTAGAACAGCAGGCACTACTTCAGTATTAAACTACTAATAGTAGAAACAGATGGTGTGACACATAACATAAACAGAAGTTAATGTGATGTGAATGCAGGATAGTGGAAGTTATTGTTGCGCGAGAGATAGAAAGGTACGATAGATGATACAAACGATAGTGATAGGAAGGAAACAGAAGGAAATGGCTTTTGTGGAACCAACGTAGTATAACGTTGGTGTCCTTCAAGTAGCAGACAACTCAACCCCATTAACTCCACTCCTTTTATTTCTCATCACTCTCAGACAGTATCTTCCTAAACTCAACACTTTACAATATGCCGAATCTTTAATAACAATATCTATATATATTACTATTATAATTTTTTAACAAATTAAACAACACTTCACTAGAGACAACTGATTGTCAAGACACCTTTTTTTTTGGAGTTTGATTATGGTTGTTGTTTGTTGATGATAACTTTTTTTTTTTTTGGGGGGTGGGGGAGGGAATGAAAGTGGGGTTAAAAAAAAAGGATTGGGTGAGGATGGGTCTAGGGTTGTTTCATTAGTGAAGACAGGATCAAACAGAGAGTGCATCGTAATCTGAAGACGTCAAGTTGTGTGATGGGTACAGCCACAAGACCTGTGAACAGAGTTTACGAATGGGACGGCTCATCAGCTATGACTTATTTGTTGGGAAAAAAGTCCCTAGTGATGTTATATATTCACGATTATTACTGTACATATATAGAACCGTCACTTTCCTCTATTTCTTATAATTATATAGAGAGATGGCATCAGACAAAATAATGGTCATATATATATTTGTAGTGCATTACTTTGGGTTCAGATATTTATTATGTGGGCAATTGAATCAGGCGTGTGACGCTATTAATAATTAATGGGGGGATGCATGTTTAGCTCCAATACCTACAATCTGTCTGCAAACATGTTCAACACCACCAAAGAGTGTGTTACTTCATATCATCATGCTAGCCCACTGGAACAGTTGAAATTTATTAACCACATAATTAAAATTAATGTTAATTTTCCTCTTGGTATTTTTGCCGTGTATGTCACCTTATATCATGTATGTGATCCACGATTTATTTTGTGATAAAAAATTTAGATGAGTTAGGTTCTAAATGCTTTTAAGAGTTATAGCATTTCTATAGAGTTAAGGAGTGTTTGCAAAAGTATTTATAGATCACCTATAAAAAAAGGTCTTCAAATCAGTAACAATATTTAAATCTATAACTTTATAATTACAAATTTACTCGATTGGATCAACTTTGTTAGCATATTATATGGAGGTCTATTAGCTTCATAGTTGGCTACGCTTTATATATTCCTAATATATGGAGTATATGAATTATTAGCTTAATGGTGCTTTGCTTGGTAAGACTCATATTTATTATTCCGCATATGAGAGCAAAAATTGCCAAAAAATAATAACTGTAAGTGATAATCATTTCTTATATATTATTCTTTTTTTGGCTCTATTTATTTTTAATGTATCAATTATATAAAATCATTTCTGAGTGTATCGATGAATGTCATTTCAAAATCATATATTTGCAAATCAGTTCTGGTGTCTTTTGTGCTAAAAGACTCGATTCAACGTCGTTTCTACCTTTATCCTTGGAGATTTGGATGTCTCCCTTTTGATCCAACACTGAAATGGACAATTTTCATCTAAAAATAAATAATTATCCTTTTGTATACTTAATACAAGATCTAATTGAGAAGTTGATAAGTAAGCTTACATATAAAACCTATGTCATATATTTATAAATCTTTTTCTAAATTTACCCCTATTGATACTCTCTTAATAATAATCAAGTAAGAGATAAATGGATGCATGGAATTAAGGAAGATTATTAGGTTTTTTTATTGAAATAACATAAACAGTAAAAAAACCAAAATGCTATAGTTTTTTAAATATTTACCATGATACTACAAGCAACATCGCTATTCTGATGTACGAGTTATGAAAATCGGTGTTCATGTGTGCGAGTTCTTCAAAATAGTATAGGGAGAGAGGGCAAATGCGTGGAACTCGCCCACAACGTGGGCGAGATCACGAACTCACCTAACACGTGGGCGAGAACAATGAACTCACCCACATTGTAGGCGAGTTCAGCATTTCAAATACCTGGCCCACCACGTGGGCAAGTGCAGACATCTGAGCCCTCCACCCCACGCAGCAGAAGTTGTTCCCCATGCGTGGCAGAAGTTGTCTCCCATGCGTGGTCTGGGTTTTTCTTTTCTTTCCATGCTTGATCTGCTTTCCCCTACGCAATACATTTCTATCTTCTCCAACCTGTGATTAGCTCTTTTCTTTTCTTTTCTTTCCGTGAGCATACAGTATTGACCCCAACCCTTCTATATATAGAGCATCATTCCTCCTCTTTCCTCTTGCCTTCACTCTCTCGTGTCTCCTTCATTTTCTATTGTGGTTATCTCTCTCCTTCATTTTCTTCTCTCATTTTTGCACTCTCTTGTCTCTCCTTCATTTCTATTTTGGTCATCTCTCATTTCTTTCTTTAGGCTTAGTTTGGGCTTCAGTCTCCATTATTGGACTACATTGTATTAGCTTGTTTCCAGTTCTTTCTTGCTCGTGCTTTAGTGTTTGAAATTTGGCTATTCTTATTACAACTGTAAGTAATTTATTTGTGTAATTTTTATTTTGAAATTGTATAGTTTGGTAATATTTATGTT
>JBAGKO010000013.1:14762866-14780213 GCA_037177275.1 Acacia concinna
TATTTATTACATCAAGTTCTAAAATTATGCTTCATTATGTGTCTTTCTTTTATATGGGGTTACAGTAAATGACCATATATAATTCATAAATAAGACACACGGTTATATGTTATTAGAGAACATGACAAAATAGATATAAGTATATATTGTCCAAATTTTTTTGCTAGGATTTTTCCTAAATTTTATAAGAGAGTGTTTAACATTTACGATGATCGCTTAAATATTCGTTTAATAAACATGGTAGATCAAAGAATCCCCTCAACGAGTAATTTCTATATTGTCATGGGTCAAATTTAATAATCCAAAATAAAAATATTAATGAGATACTAAAATAAGGAATTGAAATTAAGGTAAGCTGTGTGCATTGTGTTTATTTTGCAGTGTCGACAAGGTAAGCTACATACGGAGTTGGATTCTTTTGCGTCAATTTAATTTTACGTGCTTAATATTTGTAATTAAATATTTAGGAAATATAATGGATGGTACAAAAGAGATGGTGTATATATTTTCTAATGGGCAAATTAGTAACGGGCCTTCTGGTGTAACCTTTGAGTCTGATAACGTGAAACTTAACGAAGGTTGACTGAAATATTAGCTTAGCCAAACTAAAGCTAGTCATTGGACATAAGCTAAAATTTTGTCCCAATCAAATAGTGGCAAACCTAATATACAGATGTCCTACATGCTTAAATCTGCTATGATATGGGGCATCTAAATTGGAAGAAGATGTGGATGTAACTCAAATGTGAGAAGTGACTTGAGCATTCTCAACACACTTGACATTTGCAAAGGTGTATGCCAACGTATGTGATTTATCGTATGAAGGCAATGTTGAGTCACAACAGATGACGAGATATGATAGAAATATGCTACCATCAAGTAGCAATCAGGTGAACATTGTGGGTGGGCATGGATCCGTGTTCATCCATGACATGGAAAATTTCCACTCATTTGAGCCTCCAAATATGAGTGACATTAATGGATCGACATCTCCTCTTCCTTATGAAAACCACATTGATGATGAGGATAAGGATGAAGATGAGGATGGATATGATTCTTACTTAAATGTTGGCAATGAAGATGATGAAGAAGATAGTGAAAATGATGATGAAGTAATGCCTGAGCACAACGATCGTGCGATTGGCTTCCTATCACAAATCCACAATGAACTGTATATGCTGCTTGAGTTCGAAGATTTAGGAGGAGGTCTAAATTTTAGTGATACTGAATAGTTGTACATTGGAAAGACATTCACCGACATTCAAGTTTTACGACATGCAGTCAAGCTATACTCAGTTAGAATGCATCATACATTTAGGTTATTTCATTGCTCTAAAAAGTATGAAGAATACCGATGTATTCACTACTGACAAAGTTGCAATTGGAGGGTAAGGGCCTGTAAGAAAGAACATAGAGACTTTTGGGAGATAACAAAAGATAATGGGCCCCACACATGCTTGAACACAGCAGTCATTCAAGACCATCCAAAGTTGGATGCCGATATTATATCATCTTGTATCATGGAAATGGTGACTGACAAGCCTGATGTGAAAGTCTCACAAATAATGAAGATAATACAATCAATGTTTGGATATAGTGTGATGTACAGGAAAGCATGGAGGGTGAAACAGTTAGCCATTGCCACTGTTTTTGGGAATTGGGAGACAACATATTCCTTACTCCCTAGGTGGCTAACTGCAGTTCAATACTTTATGCCTAGGTCGTGCGTCCACTTTTCGAATAAGCCAACCGACCAACTTGATTCGAACGGTCAACTAGTTTAAATGTTTCATCGTGTTTTTTGGGCATTCCAACCATGCATAGATGTATTTCCTTACCTAAAGCCAATTGTACAAGTTGACGAAACATTCTTGTATGGCAAATATAAGGGTACATTGCTTATGGTCATATCACAAGATAGCGACTAAAATGCCATCCCCCTTGCATTTGCTATCATTGAAGGGGAGACCAGATCTGCATGGGCATGGTTCTTATGGCCCCATACGCTATGTAGTGGTTAGAGATGAAATAGACATATACCTCATTTCAGACAGACATAAAGCAATTTTAGTTGTTGTTGCTGAACCCCAAGTTGGCTGGCAAGCACCACAAGGGATCATGTCTTTTGTTTACGACATGTGGCATCAAATCTTTATAAAGCACATAGAACAAATTGGTTGAAAGAGAAGTTTATAAATATCAGTTAGATTTGTTATGCTTTTTATCATCTCTCAAGGACGTGATTGTATAAACATTTCTAACAAGCTAGTTATTGATTGTAGGGTATGTATATGAACGGCATGTAGTTGACCAACAATTGGCAAAGATAGCATTTCATCATCAAGCTGTAAATTGATAGATTGGAGGCATCCCAAGAGAGTAGTAGTCACGTGCATATGACCTTGATGGTTGATGCTTCGGAC
The DNA here is from genome assembly GCA_037177275.1 of Acacia concinna. NCBI lineage: Eukaryota > Viridiplantae > Streptophyta > Magnoliopsida > Fabales > Fabaceae > Acacia > Acacia concinna. The sequence goes on from JBAGKO010000013.1 coordinate 14,765,290, forward strand.
ATATGACAAACAACCTTGTAGAGTGTATGAATAATGTCTTCAAAGGTGTCCGGAGTCTTTCGATATTGGGTTTAGTGAAGGCAACAATGTATAGAGTTAATAACTATTTTGTGCAACAAGCTCACAAGGTGCACACACAAATTACGGCAGGACAAGTGTTTTAGGAGACATTGACGAAGAAACTAGAGCACGTTATGCAAAGTGCATCAGCATGTGTTGTTCGTGAGTTTAGTAGACAATCAGTGACGTTTGAAGTTGCTGAGCCATACAATATTCAATGTCGTCAGTTTGGCAGGTGTTGCAAGGTCAACTTGACTAAGAGGAAATGTGATTGTAGAGAGTTTCAAGCAAAAAGGTATCCCTACATGTATGTTGTCACGGCTTGTGCACGAGTAGGCATTGACCATTTACAATACGTCCATCATGTCTTTAGGTTGGAAACCATGAAAATGGCATACAATAATGAGTTTCAACCTATAGGAGATGTGATATATTGGCCACAAATGGATTGTCCTACTCTGGTACTTGATCCAGCAACAGTCAAGCAAAAAGGACATCCTCGCTCGAGTCACATACGTGATTAGATGGATTGGATCACGTCCAATGAAATAAACAGATACGGCTTGTGTCGATAAAGTGGTCATAATTGCTTAACTTGTCCACAGAGATAGAATGCTAGACAATAAATTATTTACTTTTGTATTAAACGGATTTAATATTAAACAGTTTTAATATATTGTGGAGATGTTATCTTATATCTCATTGTATTAATAGTTTTGATATGTTAAATGTTATTTCCATCTTTATTCCATTAACCCATGTAGAGACATTACACAATGGCACAAGATCAAGAACAAATAATGAATCCTGGACTACAAGATGCCTCCCTTATGTACTTGCAACCCGAACATATATTTGAAGTAGTTTGGCAAAGAGATGTGGGTACAATGTACTGACCATATATAACAAAAGTTAGTTGCACTTGTTGCTGAATTTGTTTCACTTTTTTCTTGTAGGTTAATCAGATTTTGTGCACACGAAGAATAAAGCATACAGGTCAAATGATTGACCTGCCTCCTCAAATAATTGAACATCTTCGAACAGCTGGATTTCTTGGTGTTACACAACTAGGTCAATTTGATTATGACCGATGTTTGGTCTCTACACTTGTCGAAAGGTGGCGCCCTAAAACTCATACGTGTCACACTACGCGCGAGTGTACAATAACGTTGCAGGATGTTGCCCAACAATTAGGTCTTCCATGTGCTGGACATCCTGTTATTGGAAGTACTGCATTTAAATAGGCAAACATCTGCAAGTGGCTTCTAGGCATTAAACCTCCTGTAGATACACTCGACGGCCAATGACTAAAAAATAGTTAGTTGGAAGAGAACTTCAATGATCTTCCCGATGATGTTGTAGAGGAACAAGTGCAACAATTTACTCAGACGTATATACTTAGATTGATAGGCGGGTACCTGATACCAGATAGATCAAGCAATCGAGTTTACTTAATGTGCCTACCATTTCTTAACAATCTTTAGGAAGCTGGGAACTATAGTTGGGGATCGGCAGTTTTGGCTCATCTATATAGAGAGCTATGTAATGCCACAGACCCAAATGAGGCAGAGATTGGTGGGTGCTTATCATTACTGCATACGTGGGCATGGGATCGCTTCCCCACTATAGCACCATGTCGACCTGCATATCCAGATCCGCAGCTACAGACCTATAATGTCTTACCTCCGTTGAGCTTCAGGTACACTAAATTCACATACAAAATAATTCATAAGCTATATTATTCAAATTATACAAAGTATAATATTACTATTTTTAATTACAGATGGAGGAATGTGAGATAGAGCTATCGTCCTGTTGCCGCTACTTTGCTCCAATACAAAAGTTTCTTTGGTAAGATAGTTGATGATGACATCATTTGGCGGCCATACCAATCTGTTTAGGTGCAACAAATTATTTCCAACTATTGCTCACAGACATCTAAAATTTAGCTTGCCTCTGTTATGTCTTCATATCGTAGAATGGCATCATCCTGATCGCGTGTTGCGACAATTCGGTCGTGAACAACCAATTCCCACCCCATCGATGAATTTAAGAAACTATCACACAGTGCAGCTACAGGGCACAACAGACAGGAATTGGATTTCATACCACCAACAATTTGTTGACGCATGGCTTGGTTGGCCGCATGATGTTGTCTGTGCGCCAATGGAACATGATCATCTTCAAAGGACGTCTGAATACATGCAGTGGTACTGGTGACATACCAAACGATGGATCCATCGAACCACTTGCGATACTGGTTCCACGGTTAGTTTTTCTTTTTACTTCCATCAAACATGCTTCTTTCTTCACATCAAAAGTGTTATGATCTCATATCTTATTATTTATTTCAGGCTTACATGGTAGAGTACTTATACCGTCTAACAATCAATTATGGCGATGGATGTAGGGATTTGGATTGTGTGGATTATCAACATACCGTTGTTAAAACCACATGAAACATATTACGTTCGCTTAGAGAGCAACGGGATGACATTACTCCTCAGCCTGCTCCTCCTACAAGTGAATTGCCGAGGCGACAAATTCCTCAACAAAGGCCAAGCAGGCGACATCGCGGTTACTTGACCGCCCAACTACCGGCTGCAGATGACAATGTTACACATTAAGACCATCCTCATTGCATGTCGCCATCATCGTCATCCCATGAAATAACCATTGTCAGCCCATCTAATTACCCTCAATTTCAGCCTTTCACATCTTTATTTGATAATAATGCACTATTTTTGGCTAAATACAATGCTTCTACTTTTGAGCAAGGTGGGCCCTCAAATTCATCATTCGCCACTCCCAGACAGTCGATAAGTTTGAATAAATCACCGTGGATTTTTAATAATGCACCAAATACACAAATAAATAAGACAACTCAACATGAAGAAATTGATGCGCCATGACAATAACAACAGCCACGGCGACCGTGGACGAGAATTAGGTGTGGTACTGGAAGCAATTATTTATAGGTTTTTTAATTTTACTTATGTATTCCTTATCTTACTTTTTGTACTTATTATTTGTATAATTTTGCTATTATTATTACTATACAATCTTAATTGTTATATTAATCAATTTGTTATTTCATAAAAAATTATTGAAGAATAACATTTACAATTACTGGAGTACATGGCTGTATTTAGCGATAGTTTTTTGCTCATGTTGTAGTATTCTTTCATATAATAGTAAAAAAAAATTATATATGAGTCACATGGGCGAGTTGAGAGAACTCGTCCACAAGTTCACAAATCTCGCCCACATGGAGGTCGAGTTCAGAGAACTCACCTTCCACGTGGGCGAGTTCTGTCAAATTTCAAACACTCCCACCCTTTTTCCCATGCAACTCGCTCACAAAATTGCGATTTTACATGTAGTATCGTGGTAAATATTTAAAAAATTGTAGCATTTTGATATTTTTTTTACTGTTTATATTATTTCAATAAAAAAACCAAATTATTAAGATATTTTAGAAAAAAAAAGTATATTATGTTAACTAATTTAATCTAATCAAATTAAACAACTAGGTATTGACTAATTAATGGGAGTAGACCGTAGATTTCTAAAAATGAAATAAAAGAAGGTACTTTGACAAGAGATCGATGTGAAAGAACACATACCAAATAAAATATGTTTTGAGTTCAGAAAAGTCAAGAGACAGTTTCCCGTGAAAGTTTAGGCTAAAGTGTGAAGAAATGGTTCCACATGTATAAACAAAAATAATTAAGTTTCTCTCAAACTCTACGAATGATGTGGAAGCAAGCATGTATGTGGTATCATAATTAGTATAGCTAGGTGTCTTTTTCTTCAAGAAATTATTATTAGCCACAAGATCTCATGTGGGGGGAAGATTTCAGATCAAATGTAGAGAAACATTTGGGACAAATGTACAAGGATCTACAAACCTAAAATCATTAACAGTTCATAATTGGTATACCTAATCGATCATGTGCAACTTTAATTGCTGCCTTGAAAAAATTTTAAAAGAAGCAATTAAATTGGCTTGTTTTGCTCAATAATTATATGAGGGATATAGCCATGATGTCATTTCTCAATTGCATCTAACACCATAATCTTATTTATGGTCTATCAAACACTTTGATATATTCTTCTAGTGCTTCCAGCACTCTAATTTATTTATCAGTTGCCCTATTCCATTCAAGGCACTTTCTTCCTCTTCTGCCCTACCATACTAATATTACAGTTCATGGTGCTAGATATATAAATAGGACTAGGGAGCTAGTTACAATCCTTCTTCAACTATATATATACAGTAATCCAAGAAAATACTATTTTTTATTTTTGTTAACCATATGCAACACAAATTTATTCAGGTCTATAGTGTGTTTTTTTTTCACGATTCGATGATTAAGAAAATATCGAATGACATGTATAAAATACTAAAAAAAAACATGATACCCGAATCTTTATGGGAATTGAAGGTCAATCTTTTAGTTAATTAAGGTTTACTCAATCCGTTTGTTACACCCAAGTCAAGGCATTCAATGGATATATATAAATATATATATATATATATATATTTGATCAATTTTCATCGTCAACCAATCAAAGATTCAAAGCAAACCAGTGCAGCTAATTAAGAGGAAAATGAAAGAAGATGGTTTACGGATATATGTTAAGCAATCTAGCAACATGCTTCAAAATTTGCATAAAATTTTGCTTTCGCATATGTGTTTATCTTACTTTAAAATCTAAATGTAAGATCTATTCATATATTTGTCAATTGTTTTTTAATTTACCATTATTGCTCATTACCTATATTGATGCTTCTTCAATAATAGGGAATTAAAGAAAATGATTAAGGTATTTTAAAAGAAAACATGTTATATTATCTAACTTAACTAACTATTTAATTTGATCAAATTAGACAAATATATATGTCTTATATTTATCCTCATCCCTTCATCTTAGTTATTACTCTGTCAAACACATCCAGAAAAATTAAAACAAATCAGCCAGCAACTAGCTAGGCACATGATAGATATGATTTGAAAAATATGAAATGTATTTTAATAATCTGACGAGTAATTTATTTACATATCAATATTTGACCAAGCCTGGCATGGTAACATTTATACTAGAATTATTATACACGTTTCATTAAAAAAAATTATTATACACGATCAGTTCCAAGTCAGTCATATGGTATTATTAAAGATATATACACATTAATAAATTCATAGAAGTTGTAAAACAAGTATTAATAGAGTTAGGCAAATGCGAGGAGGAACATGGATTGGACCACAAGCCTCTCATTAAAATAAAAGGGAAAAGGGAAAAAAGGAAACGTATGGGAAGAGAGAATTAATTTATATAATGGTGTGGCCCAACTAGTTGAGGAATTTCCAGTAATGGATAGCTGACCCACATCCCCTCCCTAAATTTTCTTTCCATGTGTCTCCATTCTTAGAGAATGGGGTCTGCATCTGTTTAAAAACAAAAATTTTGATGATTTGGCAAATCTAAAGAAATATATAAAATCAAATAAAAGAATTATCATTTAGAATTTTGAAAATATGTAAATTTAATTTAAAAAGACCCCCTGGGAGTCTTTGCTGAGTTAAGCAGAACCATTACATCTTCTCTTTACATAGAAGTCTCAGCTTCCTTCCTCCACAGAGAGAGAGAGAGAGAGTGAAGAAGGTGAAGTTTATAGTTTGATTGTATTGTTCTGCAACTGGAGGAGGCATCCAAAGGGATCGCATTGATCCTAAATCTCAAGAGATGAGTCTCGTACTCTCTTATCTTAATCTTCTTTCATTGAATTGGGATCATGCTATCCCTTTGGATTCTTCCTTTAGTGGCTTCTTTTATATATAGAGAGAGAGAGGGAGGGAGGGAGAGGGAGGGAGGGAGAGATAGATATGGTGACTGCGTTGTATTGTTCTGCAACAGGAGGAGGCATCCAAAGGGATCGCATTGATCCTAAATCTCAAGAGATGAGTCTCGTACTCTCTTATCTTAATCCTCTTTCATTGAATTGGGATCATGCTATCCCTTTGGATTCTTCCTTTAGTGGCTTCTTTGATATATATATATAGATAGATAGATACTGCGCAACTCTGGTTCCATTTGTTCCTGCTTTCATAAATTGTCGCAGAATGGCACAATTCTCACGCTGGTAAGTTTTACTACCTTAAGAATGGTTAGATTTTGGGTTTAACTCCCCGTTAACAGATTTATTGTTCTGAAATAAAATTTAAATGAATAAGCAAGAGATCTTACACGCAATTGTTAGTAAATAAATTGTAATTAAATCAAGAAACTCAACTATAATTAGATTTAGAAAGATTTGATTCTTAATTGTTAAATCACTCAATAATTTATGATTCTTAATTGTTAAGTCACTCAGCAATTTATTATTGAGAGATTACAGTTTTTGGAGGACAAGCTGGAAGAGCTCCATGAATCTCTATAAATAGAGACTCCTTCCAAGCACTTGTGCTCTCTCTTCTATTATTATTTTTGTTCTGATATATTGTTGTGTAAATCCTAATTAGGTTCTAGTAGTCTTAACCATTATATGAGCTAGGCTCTTGGATCCAACCGAACTTGGTACGTATTTCTTGCCTCTATTTTCTTCTTTATTTCTAACACGAACCACATAACCTCTTGCTTTTATCATGTTTAGACAGTTTCCATTTCTTGTACTATATAGATTTCAGCATCCTGTGATATTCGGCAATGTTCCTTTTATGTTCCTTCTTTCTTGTATAGTTTTCCCATAACATATACCCAGAAATAAGGCTTTGTGGTGTCCTTGTTCATGGTCTGAACTTCCCATTTCTTACCTGAAATTTCATACATAGATCCCTTAATTAGATCCATTATCTAAGTTCCTAATACGCTTGAATATAATCAAAGAAATATATAGTTAATCTTAGAAGAAACACCTCATCAGGTTCTTAGTGTTATCCTATAACTAAAGTTGTTCTCATTAATATAATGTTGTGTGTGTGTGTGTGTGTGTGGCATGCAAAGTGTCGGTTTATATATAGCAAATATATATATATATATATATATATATGTTATAGTGATATATAAATAATCAACGTTTCTCTAGCGAATTAATGCGCATATATAAATTACAGCAGGTAAGTAGTAAATTAAACGAGAGCCTCTCAATAATTATCCTTTAGCGGTTTGTGTCAGTGATATTATTCTATATGTTTCTAATAATATATTTACAGCTTTAACTGACTCGAATCATTGACATTAACTTTGGTCAAACAAGGTACTTTGCAGGTATATATATCTTTTTTGCGATTTAATAAAAAAACACTTGTTTAATTAACAGCGGCAAAAATAACTTTTCCTTATCTATCAAAAAGAGTAGTAGTGCACTGGTACTTTCTTTCTTTCCTTCTTTTATAAATGGGGTTTTTTGAGTGAGTGTGTGCGCTAAAAAAGAAGAAAGAAATCATCTTTTGGGGATGCTAGATTGCGCATGTTCTGGCTTTTAAACGTAGGAGAGAATGAGGGAGAAAGGGATAAGGAAGTCATGATTTACAATTACAAAGTGGAAGCAAGCTAATGAAACAGTATAGCTGAGAGAGAGAGAGAGATTTAATAATTGATTGGTGAAAATTAAAATCTACCAAATTTTGAAAGCTGTTGAGAAGATATTGCGTATAATATATGTAACCTGCTAATTGATTTCGATTCACCTTTTTTTTGATAAAGCATCTTTAGGGTTTCTTCATCGAAAAGGATGGTTTTGAATTATATTGATCATATATCATAGCAGCAAAAACAGTTTTTTTCTGGGCATGCCTGAACTGTACATATGTTAGGTTGACATTATGATGATGATGAGGAAGATGATGAATGATCCCGTGTATATATGAAGCAAACAGTAACTGTGTTTGCTATTGAATAAGAATGAATTAATAAAAGATCAAACTGGTCACAATCATGTGGTGGCCCTGCGTCAAATGCACTCCAAGAACACATGCTTTTCATTTCCCCATTTATAGAATCCAAGGCAATGAATTCAAAGTTGTTTGTTTAAGCATTTCTTTTTATAACTTTGGGCCAAGTTATGGAATCATATGCTCTCCATTAATCTTCTAATTCTATATGCACATTTTTTTTGTAATACATTTGTTACTACATTAATTATTTAATTTAGGGTGTTAATTAGTATAATTATTTGTCCTTACTGTTTGATTGAATTTTAGTTTTATTCTTTATAATTTCAAATAGTTAGTTTGATCCTTAGAGTCTTATAAATATTTAGTTTGAGTTATATATATGGGGACCAAAACTAAAACTCATTAAAAGTATATGGATTGGTTATTGAACTAAGATCAAATCCTTATAAAATTATAAAGACAAAAACCAACAATTAAAACTTCATAACCAAAATTAAAAATTAAAGAACCAATGATAACATTAACCGTGCCCTTCAGGCTAATTCAAACTCAATTTTGAATTAATATGATGGTCAAAACATAATATGGAGCATCATTGCGTGCTATGCTAATATATATGAAATTTCTTAGTGTTATAATTAAAAGTTCCTCTGTAAATGGGATTTGCCAAGTTCAGGTCTGATTGGTGCCCTCAGGTGTATATGGTTGATGCATGCATGTCATTTTAAATTAAAAAATGTGTCAGGTGAGCCTAACCCTATATTTGTTTAGAGTTTTAAATGTTTTAAATGTTCTACAACTAAAAAAAAAATTATGTCAAGTAAATTTTGAGAAAATTTTAGGGGAAAAAACCCTAAAAAAATCAAAATCTCAAATCATTTTGGCTTGCTTCGTTAGTTCATTTGCTACAATTGATAAGCAAATGACAACACGATTTAATACGAATCCCTTATTCAAGTTTTTCAAATTCTAAAAGTATTTAATTGAAATATTTCTTAAATTTTTTTACCGGTCGATTTCTGCGTTTTAGATTTTTTTTTTCCTTGAGTACAGAAGACGTTTTTAAGTTTCAAGTTTTAATTAACAAATCTGAACAATAAAAATTTACTACCAATAATTGTTATTATGGAATTTGGCTCATTGTTGCTTAATACAGTAGTGATCTGTTTTGAAAAATAATAAATGAAAATAAAACGACTGAGTATTATTTATTTTGAGAGGCAGCCCATTTCTAGAGCTCTAATATTTAATATAATACATATTTATCTAATTTGATCATATTAATTAAGTCAGTTAAATTAATTAATATGACTTTTAATGTCTAAAACACACTAGTCCCCACTCCCTCTCTTCCTTAATTATTGTTAAGGAAAAAACAATATCAATATATTAAGAAAAAATTGACCATATAAAAACTTTATATTATATTTAAGATAAAGATTAACTCTATCAATATATCTTATATTAAAAAACAGATGTACAACAATAAATTTGAACTCAGTTAATAATAACATAAATGTAGAATATTGCGCATAAATATATATATATATATAGTGGTTTGACCATATAGTGTGCTAAAATAATTTATCATCGTTCTCATTTAATTATAAGAAATAATAAATGGGAAAATCGACATATATTGCTGTGCCAACACATAATTGATAAAGCCATGAAAATTCCTTTGATCACATGGCCCCAACCTACCTCCCCAAATCTCTCCCTCTCTTTTATTTATTTCTTCCTTTCCCTTTTAAATTTGTTAATTTTATCAAACAATGACTATCGCGCACCCCTCTTTATTAACTGCCCTAGATGGCAAAGGCAATTTTAGACCAACAAGCCCTACCTAGGCGACTTCAATTAGCTACTATGTCTTTATGGCATCCTTTTACTTTGGTGAAAAGTACGCAGCATCTTTTTCGTCTAACATGTACATTAATTTGTTTTTTTATGGCCTCATAACTGAATTAAAAAAGAAAAATAACGAGAAAAATTACTACTCGATCCCAATGCCTGTCCTTTTTCACATAAAATATAATCATTTCATAAATCATACGCGCGCGCATATAATGACAAGGGCTATGATAACAAACAGAGGGATCTGATCCTCTTTCCCCTTACATTTATATCCTGGCAGTCAGCATTCTTTCTTGCATGATATCTAAACTTGAAAGCTCAGGCTTATGAAATGGTATAAAGATCTGTCATAGCGCAAAACCTGTATCCCACCTATTATATGCTGCTGACTCTTTGTTCTTCTTTGAAAGTAATTCCCTAAATCTTTGTTCTGTTAAACTAGTCCTCAGCATGTATGGTTATTGGTCTGGCCAGCATTAGAATAAATCAAAGTCATTCTTAGTTTTCAGTGCAAATGTGAACTTTTCACAGAAATCCTCTCTTTCAAGGCAGTTAGGACTAAGATTTGAATCTAAGCTTGGCAAATATTTACACACTTGGATAGACCCAAGAAAAAAAAAAGTAATATACCAGCAAGTTCTTAATTCCATTGAAAACATGACAAAGGCTTGGCAAGTCAAGCTTCTAGCTATTTCAGGCTTCAAGACTAACATTAATCAAATCAACTTTGTCAGCAGTTAATATTCATGCACTCTTGTATTTGTGACAAACTAGATTCATGTTGTATAAATTTATTTTTTTTTGGGATCTAGCAGTGACTGGGCAAAAATGCACCTGTTTAGGAAGGATCGGCTATTTCAGCCAAAGGACAAGGGATGTCTTAGTTTAAGACCTTTTAAACAGGTTAATCATGCTTTGTTGGCAAAACAGCTTTGGAGAATTCTCATGGTAGAACAAGAGTCTCTTCTTAGGTGAACTTTGAAAGAAAAATATATCGATATCAAGGCTAACACAATAATAAAAAGTCTATATAATGCGTCATGGATATGTAAAGGTATAGTGGGTTGTGCAAATTTAATCTTGAGTCACTTGAAATGGAAAGTGGGCAATGGCTCTTCTATATCTCTTAACCACCGTTTGTGGTGGCCAATACAGTTAGATCAAAACTCGAATGGACTCGTTAATCAAGTTGATGATCTATTAATGCATGTTTCATCACCTTGAAATCCTATTTAATGGAACCATTCAATTGTTGCTGAATTATATTCCCAGCATTTTGTAAGAAGATTCTTAGCACCCAATGTCCTTCTCCAATGTCCCTAATAGTCTCCTTTGGAAAGGCAATGTTTTAGGATCATATAAGGTCAAAGATGGGTTCTACCTCCTCATGAACTCAAGTGATCGGCAACAACTAAATGATGGACCTTTTTGGGATTCTTTCTGGAAGATCCAAATGATGCCAAAATTTCTTCTTCTAATCTGGAAGCTTATCAATAAAGCTCTTCCCTCTGTTGATGTTTTATAGAAACATCATTTGCTAATCTCCAACTCTTGTCAGTTTGGTTGTGATACTGAAGAATATTTGCAACATATTTTCTTCACATGTCCAATTTCTAGAGCTGTTTAGTTCGGGTTACTATACATTAGAATCCCTTCTTTGGGCTTTGATGACCTGATTTCCTAGTTTAAAGATACTTTGTTTCATTTCCAATAGATGCATAACTTATCATTGTTAAGACATATGGTGCTAATGATTCATGTCTTGTGAAGCAACAAAAATGTAGCTTTGCATCAAGGGAGAAAACCCCAACCAAAACTGATCATTCAGGAAATACAGGGGATGTCTGCTAGCTTGAGTTTGGTTGATAGAAACAATATGCTCAAAAGGCAATCACATAGTATAGTGATTGATGAGTGGAATATAATTATGCACCACTACAAGAGGTATAAAGATCACTTCTGTGAATGCTACATTTACTATTAGGGTGTGCCATTAACTCACTTCATTTAGTGTAATTCTGGGACACCAGGTACCCCATTTCGTGCACTTTGTCTTAAAGATGCTCTTCTATGGGTTTCCAACTCAAATTGGCAAGATAGTTTGAGGCAACAACATTTGGTAATTACATGTGTCAACAAAGTTTTTATATTGATCCCCAACAATCAAATTCAATCAATAGCATCACTTGGCAGAGATCCTAGATTTGTTCAAAAAAATTTTACTTCATTACCTATGCATGTTATTTCCTTTTCATCTTACCTACAATACTTTAATTACTCTGTTTGTAATATTTGCTTTGGAACTTTGTAATCATTTGCTTTTCTTAATATCATTTAATCTTCTATTCAAAAAAAAAAAAAAGTCTTAGAATGTTAATTTTCAAGTAGCAATATCATGCATGAGTGACTAATTTTAATTTTTGCTTGGCCTGAATATGACTAGATAAATAGACCGTTCATTGAAACCAACAAATCGAACTTTTTTTTCCAAGTGAAAAAAAAAAATTAAGACTTGAGGGGATGGTTTAGAAATCAATATGTGCACACACACACTAGTGAATATATATACCCCAAAAATTTATCCAATTCGTCCGGTCAACAGTTTAGTCAAGCATAATCCGTCTTTATATATAGAGCTAGAGATACGATTAAATAAAATCTAATAGGCTACAATTAATGTGGTTGAATTGTGTATATGATAGAATGTGTGTTGTAAAAAAATTAAAATATATATATAATGACTAAAAAGAATGTTATGGTGTAAGTACACTCAAAGACTACAAAAATAAAGAATAACTCACTACCACATAATCGTGTATATATGAAGTTATATACATTGTGATTATTGGAACACCTGCCATATATAGGGAGAGGCAGAATTTGAATCGATACCCCACCTAATTATATATAACAGTTTTTAAAAAGAACACCATAAATATGAGAAAAATATGACTATTTTTGAAAAAACCATCATATATAAAGATGTGGTATTTGAAGCGGCATATGTTTGTGGCATATATCATAGTTGTATAAAGAAACGCAATATAAATTTACCTATATATAAAAACCGTCATATATAATTACAATATATGACAGTTTTTCATTGAAAAATCACAACACATATAGTATTTGATAGTTGTTTTGAACAACCATCATAGAAATGCTTTTAAAAACCACTCTATGAACCCTATTTTTATCACTATGCTTTCAAACTTATCAAGTTTTGTCGTGTGCGCTCTTGTCCACCACACCCCACGCACTAGCCACTTCTGACATATCCACCTTGATTTCCCTATTGTTCGCCCTCTCCTTCTGATATATGTCTACTGTGATGTGATCTACCTCACTACGAACATGATAATTGGTAGATCTGATTAGTACATATAGATGGCAGACTTTGTGTCTATTACTTTGTACAGCAGTACTGGTATGTCTTTGGAACTTTGTAAGTTTTGCATGAATCGCATAAAAATGAGAACTTTCTTCCTTTAAGTGTAGTTATTATGAAAAGAGCTTTTGTTGATTTTGTGTTTGTATATATACTATGTACACATGTTTTTTGAAGATATATAGATCGAAGTCGCATGGGGATATATATGTATGTATGCCCATGCATGAATGCATGTATGCATGCCCATGCATGAATGCATGCATGTATGTATGTATGATGCTAGCTTAGCTTTTTCTCGATTTGTATGTATGTTTAGTCACTAAAAGTGATAACTTTAATTTATTTATTCCTTAATTTTTCTTACTTATTATTATGTTTTGCAGTGATTGCATCGTCATCATTTTTTATTTTACAATTTATTTATTGAACTCCGCAAATGAATCTTCTGTCATTTCCAAATCAATGTATATTGTTTTATATGGTTTAATCTAATAAAATCATAAACAGGTGGACATTGATCCCTAAAAAACATAAGATTATTTGGGGGGTTCAATATAAATGGACTGTAAGATAAAATGATGATGATCAATCCTGTAAAATAGAAAATGATATACTTAATTGTTGTATATAAAAAATTTGTACATGACAATTTGGATTTAACCACTGTCATTTATAAGTGATCAATACATGACGTTTCTCATTAGAAAACCGTTATATATAGTAAAATATATATGGCGGTTCTATTATGGTGTTAAAATATATGACTTTTTTTTTATACAAAATATATGACTGTTTTATAGATGGGCAAAAACAACTGTTAAATATAAATAATTATGTAGTAGTGACTCCTGATTGGATGGATTAGGTTTTGAGTATATTAAGATTAGATTTTTTTTTAACTTATTAAATAGGAAGAATAACAATTACGTATCTTATAAAAATGAATACAAAATAAGAATATCTCTTATAGTTGTAAATATAGAACTTTGAATTTTAAATTTTAAACTCTGCGTTGTACACAAGTACACAACTCATCATTTTACATTCACAGGTGAGGGCAAATGTCCTATGATTTGGATATTCTCAGATAGAATTTTAAACGGGGACAGTAATTAGGAATTAATATCAGAGTAATCTATAAATAAGTGAATGGGTCATATGAACAAGCTTTTTTCTTATTCTTATAACACATTCACTTGTTTATAGGCTGCTCTGATATTAATTCTCAACTGCGGTCCTTATTTGAAATTCCCCCTAAAAAAAATTATAGATACTAATCAATACTTCTTGTGGGAAACTTAAACTTACATTTTAATCTATATATTGTACTTCATCAAAAATCTTAAGAAAATTAATTACATTATTTTAAGACATTAAAATTTATTATTTTTATTTGAACTATGTAGTTTGACTTATAAACTAATATATAATATATTAAAACACAACATATTATATAATTAAGTGATGTAATTAACTTTTTTAGGATTCTCTAAAAAAAGTCAACCAGACCTTTTAATTAGAATTGAAGAAGGGAATATTGAACAAGGTTAAAAACAAGAACATTTACTTTTGATTTAATTATATACTCCCTCCGATCTTAATTATAAGAGCCTATTGACTTTTTTAGAGAATTCTAAGAAATCATAAGAAAGCTAATTACATTACTTTAAGACATTAAAATTTGTCGTTTTTCTTCAAATTATGTTGTTTGACTT
>JBAGKO010000013.1:14788739-14807484 GCA_037177275.1 Acacia concinna
AAAGATGGGACCGTTTTAATGCGGGTCTTTTAGGCCCGAACCCATGACGGGTTGGCCCGGCGGGTTCATGGGTTGGCCCATTTTTTTTTTTAAAAAAAAATCATGCCCCTATTTTTCTAAAGGTTTCTCTAAAGCCCAAAATGCCAAATGGAACCCAATGAGGCAATAAGTAATGAGCCAATCTTTGTGACCTAACAAGCAGAATACAGAGTAGATCCTTTTCCGGCTTTCCCTTCAAATTCGTTCATTCGTTGTTCGGTCGGCAATGGGACTCGGCAGTCGGTTCACGCTCATCTCCTCAGCTTCAAACTAAATTTGTATGTTGTAAGAATGTTTAGGTTCATCTAGGTGGACCGTGAATTTTTTAGTTATTATAGTTTGGATGTTTGGTTATGTTCTTATTGTTTTGTACCAATGCACTTCTATTTATGTAAGGAAAAAAAATTAAACATATTTACATTTTTTCAAAAATAGGAAAAAAAAGGGATGGCCCACCCAACCCACCAACCCTGCGGGTACGGGTTGGGTTGGCCAAATGCCAACCCATATAGATACAGGTCTTTTAGGCCTAAACCCATATGAACCCAACTCATGGCGAACTAGCCCGAACCCGGTGGGCTAGCCCATATTACCAGCTCTAGTAGAAGCATTTGCGGCGACAAAAAGTC
This sequence comes from Acacia concinna, assembly GCA_037177275.1. Taxonomy (NCBI): domain Eukaryota; kingdom Viridiplantae; phylum Streptophyta; class Magnoliopsida; order Fabales; family Fabaceae; genus Acacia; species Acacia concinna. The sequence continues at coordinate 14,789,408 of JBAGKO010000013.1, forward strand.
GTCGTTGAAATGCAAATAGATAAAAGTATAGGTGGCAACATATTGTTGCCACTGAAAGTAGTATCCGCGGTGACTAAAAGTCGCCACCAATATGAGTTTCAGTGGCGACTTATAGTCACAACTAAAAATAGTTTCAACGGCGACTTTTGTCGCCACCAATACCTACTTCCAGCAGCAACGGCCATTTTTAACCACTTCTAGCATACTTTTGATGGTGACAAAAAGTCGTTGTTGATTGTATACTTTCAGCGACGACATGGAAAAGTCGCCACCAAAAGTATTAGCGACAGTCATATCAATGGCGACTTCTTGTCGTCGTAGATGAACTTTCGGCAGCGACTTTGACACTTAGTTGCCGCTAAAAGTCAATTTTTTTTATAGTGTTGGACACGAGTCATACTATATTTTCATTATCTTGTGCAAGTTCTCTCTATTGTTTAGCGGCTTTTCAACACTTGAGTTGCTCCAACATTATTATGGAACCGACAATTTATAGTCATTTCTTTCTGCAAAAATGAAACAATAGTACCGCATTGTATGTACATGCATATTGTACCGACCACTTTCTCCTGCAAAAAATGAATTGTATATGGTCAGATAATTATGTTAATTTATAAGTCAAACTAATTAGTTTGGAGATAAAGATAGATAAAAATATTTTAAATAATTTATTTAACTTCCTTAATTGTTAAAAAATCAGCCTCTGATTTTATATTTAAGATTGATTGTAGTATTTTTCTTAATTTAGGGGATTTTTATTTTATTTTAAAAACTTCCACATTTTTATTTATCAAATATTTTCTTATTTTGAAAGCTTATTTCATATTGTATATATGTTGTTTATACTTAAAAAGAATTGAAATTTGAAATGTAAGAGAAATTATATGCAACTGTACAAAAATGTGAAGGGTTTTGTATTAGCATAACTTTTTTAAAAATATTGATGTCAGATGCCACATCATCCTCATTAATCTCGTATGATAATTTCTGTAATTAGCTTATGATAAAATTAATGACAGGGGTTTAATGTAAAAAATCTAACTGTCAATGGGATTAAATTTAAACTTTCAAATGTCAATAGAATTATGCAACTAGCATAAAATTTAGGGGTGTTGCAAATTTGAGCCCATATTTTATAAATAAGTTTATATATATATTTTGGATCAAAACATAAAGATGTATACGACTATTGAACCACAAAGATGTGTATACTTGGGAAATTTGCCGTTGCATGCAGGTGACAATGATCTTGTACGAGGTTTTAAGGTTATACGGTTCTACCCACTAATAGCATGGTTAGAGAGAAGCCGGATTAACTCCTTCTCTTTTCTCATCCCTTGCGCCTTCTTAACTCTAAGTGCCCGTTTGATTTACAGGATTAGAGGAAATGTAATGAAATGTAATACAATGTAATTGAAAGTAATGTAATGATGATTACATGAACTTATTTGGTTTGTTATTAAGAAAAGATGATACATAGACATAAACACGTTTGGTTGTATTACATTAAATATGGTAATATATGATAATAACATATCAAGAGACAAAATTACCCTTTGTCTACATATATATGTATAATGACTTGAAATTATCTATTATTTTATTAAGTATGTACAATAACCCTATTCCCACTAATAATAATAAATTAATGGACAAAATTACCCTTTACCAAGAACCACGGCGCTTGACACAAGCTGAGAAGACAAGAACCACCAACGAGCAACGAGATGAGGAGCTGTAGAAAAATTGAAGAGAGGAGAACCCACTAATTAAAGGCTTTCAACCTAGAGTGCGAACACAACAATATATTGACTGGAATTAAAGGTGTTCAAAAAATCCTGGTCTCAGGATTTTAATCCTGCGAATTTCCTGGTCCCAGTGTTGGGATTGGGATCACTTTCCTTAATCCCGGCCGGGGTCGGGATCAGGATCACCTTTGGAAATCCTGGGATAATCTTGGTCCTTGTTTTTATTTTTTTAATTTTTTATCCTATAAATTAAAATTATCCTTTTATTTGTGTATTCTCACCCCTATTAATTAAGCTATCTTTTCAAAATATATGTATAACATCTTTAGTTGAAATTAAACCACATATATTGTGATATTAAGATTAACTATATATGATATAAAGATAATAATGAAGATGAAAATAATAATAATAAACATAATTTCTAAGCTTTAGATCAATTTATATAATTATTATAGTCTTATTAGTTGTTAAATGATTATTTTTAATAATAAAATATATGAAAAAAAAATTTTAATAATTTTTTTTAAAAAAATAAGGAAAATCTAGACCGAGATTTTTAGGCCCCGATCCTGGGGTACCAGGATTTTTTCGGGAACATGATTAATTTTCCGATCTCGGTCCCAACCCAGGATTGGGACAGGGCATAGCAAATCCCAGTCCCAATCTAAGGTTTGAACACCCCTAACTGGAATAATGCAGGAGGATGCACAACAGTGTTATAGGGATATAAGGTAGGGTTATTTGTGGGGTAATATAGTCAATTTAAAAAGTTATAAAGGTTATATTGTCTTTTCCTATAAATTACAGGATATATGCATCCTCATTAATGAGTCATAGCTATGTAACCATGATTATATCAAATGATTTAACGTAATCCTCTTTACATTACAATAAGCCTAACCAAACACCACAATCAACCTATTTACATAGGATTACACGTAATCCTCTCTCGCGTAATTGAACCAAACGGGCTATTAGAATCCGCACATGCAAAAGGGCAAAAAGATCTCAATAGATTTTGTGCACATTTTTTTCTATGTCATATATTGAAGAATCCTTGATATTATAATATGATAAGAACAAGGAAACTTTGATCTCTATGTTTTTTTTTAAGGGAAAATATTAAAAAAAGACAGCAGAAAAAAGAAAATCTCAATTAAGGACAACAAAATTTAAAAAATCCCAAGTAAGTCTTTTTTCAGTTTTTTGCGTAATTACAACAATACCACTGGATTTTTAACAACACGAGTATCGTAGTTTACAACAAAAATATTTCAATTAACAATATCAACACAAATAACTTATAGCGTAAATACGTAGTACATAAATGCTTCTGATGTTGTTAATTTAGATATGCGTGTTGTGAATTACAATATTCATATTGTTAAAAATCTAATGACATTTTCGTAATTATGCAAGAAAGTATAAAAAGATTGATTTAGAATTTTTGAATATTGTTGTTCTGAATTGGGATTTTCTTATTTCTATTATCTTTTTTTAGAATTTCCCCTTTTCCAAAAGACTTTGATCTAAATTTAGAACTGACAATTTTTTTTGCCAGATTAAAAATCACAATTTAATTTTAATAATTATTGTTAAAAATTTGAAAGATTATCCAGACTTCAAATAACTAATGGCCTATAAGTTATGACTGTAAAACTTAAGGAGAATGATAAAAAAGAGCTTTGAAATTATAAAATCCTAAATCAAATATTTCTCATAATTATTAAGTTTTATCACTACCTTATCAAATCTTGGTAATAATTCTGATTTCGGATTGTACAATTACAACGTTTTTTTTTTCCTATTATTTTTTCTGAAACTTAAGCTAATTTATTTGATAGCATGGATTACCCGCCAATGCAAATCAACATATTATTTTATACCAATAATACATTATTGTTACTATCTATGAATAGGCATTGCATCCAAAGAAAATGAGTTCTGGTCCCTCAATAACAAAAAAAAAAAAAAAAAAGTCGTATCCCGCCTGCTAGGATTAGCTATAAGAATTATAGATGTCACTGTGCTCAATTGAGAAAAAAATTAGATAAAATATTAATCAAAGGATTATATTCTATAAAATGAGTGTTCGTTTTGATCTTTTTCTATTTTTTTAGAGGACTCCTTACTTCCCTCACTAACAAATTCAATATCTTTCTTTAAACAAATTAAAACCTTCTCAAATGATTTTCTACAATTTTTTCCACAATATACAACACTAAGTTTGCATACATGCATAAAAGGCAAAAAAAAAAAAATGTATATATAATCATTACAAATATGATCATTTCTTCAATGACAACACATCAATTTAAATAATACTCATATTGGCTACCCCACATTATATCCATATTATTCATATAAAGCCCAATAGTCACTACCATATATTATTACTATAAAATATCCCTTTTACCTTATTAGCATTTTATCACACAAATAACGTTAGCAATTCTTCTCCATTTATACCAATTAACTTAAATTCTATTATTAATATCTCAATCAATTTTACTATTTTATTGAATAATTGATCTCAAATATTTAAATTTTACTACTTATAGAATAACTTGATCTCACCTAAGTATAACTTGATCTCACCTCTGGATGTTCTAACATTAGTCATTACCTCTCCATATATATGATGATTGGCTTTAATACATGCAATACACCCCTTTCTTGTCAAATGCTTTCTAAAGTACCCATTTTATCCTATGTACGAAGGACTTCTAACATTTTTATATAGATTAAGAAAAACCTTAAATTTTATTGACTATTCCATAAAATTTAACAACTTTTTAATTTTACTCTTATTTAATATACATTATACCACATGAGAATAAAATCAATATAATAATAAATATAGGACCAGAAGAATATGTCTCTTGGAAGATGGTTATACACTTTTTCCAAATTAATGAAATCATATGCAAGTCTCTTCATTTGTTTTGATACTTTTTCATTGACTGCTGGCTGTTTGTTTTAGTTTTTAAAAGTGTTTTTACAACATTCAAAATAAATATATTAAAGGAGTTTTATCTAAACTTGTGGATAAATGTTTAAAAAAATAACTTTTTTGTGCTTCTCAAACAAGCATTTAGAAATACATTGTTTCTGTTGTGACGAATAGTCATTTATGAAAATGGATCAATAAGGGGCCGCTTAAGTACCAATATAGGGTTTGTTTGACTATGATTTATAAAAAATGACTTATTTTTATAAGTGGTTTATAATAAAAAATTTATAAAAATAAATAATTTATTAGAAGTCAATTGTGTTTGGATTGGATATTGAAAAAATAACTTATTAAGAGTATAATAAATTACTTGTGTTTGGATTGATGGTAAAAAAAGTGATTTATGAGAAATATAAAAAGTGACTTATTTTCATAAGCTATTTTTTTTAAAACTTTTCTTTATAAGTTACTTTTTAGTATAAGCCACTTATATTTTTAAGCTTCTACCAAACATCTCAACAAACAAAAGCTTGCTTTTTTTCTACAGAAACGCTCCCCAACGCCCAAAAACACTCTGTGCAAACAGGCCCATAGTAATTAATTATGATGTACGTGTATTAGTTGGGTATTTAAATAAAACATGATTGGTGTTAATATAAGATTTAACAGTAACATATTAACAAGTATAGAATACAACCCAAATATTTTTAAAATTAATAATAAAGCTGTTATTTCTATGTTGATTTAGTTAACGAAAATATAATTTACATCTAAAAAAATTTAAATCACATTAAAAGTGTCCTCTCAAAATGATGATTCAATGGGTGAAATAATTTATAAATAATTATATTAGTGTTTTATTTAGTTTTCTGATCTGGGGACTAATGTATTCCAGTTTAACAAGTCATTCTGAAATAATAACCCTTCGAAAAAAATTTTATTAAGAGAGAGATATAACCATGGCCACGCGTAATATGTAAGGTGGAAAGGGGGGATTAATTCAGACAAGTTGTTGATATTTTTGTTACAGTAAAGCGACAGATTACAAATAGGGTGTGGTTTGATCTGTGAAGAAAAATGAGTGTTAAGCTTAAAAATTTTTATATACTATTTTTAAATATTTTCTTCTTTAATTTTCCTTCTATCTAATTTCTTTTCTATCAAAACATGAGGTTAGAGTCGCTTTTAGATGAAACGTTCAGGGTCTCTAACTTGTAATACGTACACCACGAGACAATAATATAATAACGCAGGTACTATTATATAAGATATTTTTTTTTAAAAAAAATATAGGCTGCTCAATTATATGCCTTCCTTTTACGAATCTCGTAAAGTTGGTCGTGCAAGTTTTAAATTCCTCTTCTAAGTTCTAATGTAAAGTTCGTGTAAGCTAAAATCACGAGTAAAAGAAACCAATGGGAATGCTATCTTTATTTAATTTTAAAAAGAAAATCATATCGTACTACAAATAATCAGATGATCTCTCACCTCTGTCTCGGTCAAACTAACTCTCCATTTTTAAATTCTTTTACATTCGCTCACGTTATTTCTTCATTAACGCTTACGTTCCTTGTTTGACTTTAAGAACTTTTGAGGTACTTAATTTAATTTAAGCAACTAATATTAATATGAAGTCTTTCACAGACCAAGGGATTAAAAATGGAACCGGTCAGTAAATCGGTTAAGGTATTGGGTTAAGGGTCTGTGAGTTAGACCGGATAACTAAACCGGGGCTAAACCGGTGAAAAAGTTAAGATTTTAGACTTATTAGTATGAAATTATAAGAGAAATTAATTAATTAATATTTTTTAAAAAGGGTGAATCGGTTTAGTATGAACCGATCCGGTTCATCACCGGTTTGACTGGTCTGGTTCACCCTCACAATACATATTAAATCGAACCGGTTATCAGACCGGTTCACCGATTTTCGGTCTAAACCGGCCGGTCCGGTTTTCAAATTCAATATTATGACACATACACGTGAATTCTATTAATGAAATATTAAGGAATTATATTAATTGAGTTATAAACCGTATCACACGGTTTTTCTAAATATTAAGTTGATGATTATACTATTTCTTCTTCCCAAGTAAAATGGCATTATTAAAAAAAAAGGAACCGATATTCCGTATTTCTTCCCAAACTCGTTAGTCTAAACTTGTTAATATATGGGTGTTTATATAAATTTTTATTTTAAAAATTTGGTATCTTGTCCGTGGATAATATGAATTTTCGAGGATTGTATAGTTAAATGTATATTATACTCATATCTAAAGAAAGATAAAACAAATAGACAAATAGTCACTCAAATATAAAAATGTGATATTAATCCGACATTCAGTTCCTGATTAATACTAATACCATAAATGAATACATCAATGCATAAAATTTAATAATTTTAAATTTAGTCTTTTTTTTTTTTAAATTATGCTAATCATCCCGATTTATAAGGTCATCCATTTTGAAATGGTCCCCCTTTTTTAATTTTTTTTTCTCTCTAAATAATAAATACTCTTTTACTTATTTTATCCATACATTATCTTTCATAGCATCATTTCCCTTCGTGCATTATCTTTCATCATGACACCCTCTGTCCTTAAACATAAACTTCAAATTTGGGAATACTTTTAGAGAAAATTCTAAATAAATACCTCCCCAAATTCAAAAAATTCAAAAGGGATATTAACATTTCAAAAAGACACTAAGGTACTGTGGACTAAATTGAATTTTTTAAATTCGCTGATTTGAACGGTGATCAACACAAAGTAGCAAAAACCATTATTCAACTTGTGAATCTCATTACTCAAATAGCGAAAATCTAACACTGTTCATGTTACATGAAGATTTCTCTCTCCTCTGTCAGATGAACAGTCTCAGTGTCAGTGTCAGATAAATAGTGCTGACAGAGGGAGGGAGAGATAAAGAGATCAGCATGAACTTGTGAAAACCATTACTTAAATAGCAAAAATCCACTGCTGTTCATGCCAGCAAATTTTGAGGGAAGAGAAAATGATCAACACGGACTAGTGAAATCTATTACTCAACTTGTAAAAACCATTACTCAACTTGCAAATTCCACTACTATTCACGTGAGCGAATTTGAAAAACTCAATTTGTTCCATGATACTTTAGTGTCTTTTTATAATATTAACAGAGTTTTTGGGGTTTTTGAATTTGGTGAGGTATTTAAATAGAATTGTCCCATACTTCTATCCTAAAATATAAACTTTATTTTAGGTTTGTCAAAGTATTTGTTACACTTTTTCTAACTTTTAATTGTTGTCTGTATTTATTTCATTTATTGTTTATTTGTTGCATTTATTATCTCTCTCATTTATCATTTTTATAAATAAGGGCAAATATAACTGTTAATTTTTTATTTGAAGAGGGAGTATTACTCTCCCTCCTTTACATACCCACACATAGATAAAGGTATAAATTTTTAAAAATAAACATATTTACTTATTGAATAACTCCGTTTAGACAATATGGAGGGGCATATTTAACTTTATTTATAGTCAACTTGGAGGTTGGACTTGATCAAAAGAGCTGTTGGTACTTTACGGTGTTTGTTTTTGTTTGGCTTGGCTGTAAAAAATGCTTTTTCAACTTAATTTAATATATACTCTTTTGATTCTATATATAAAACTTGATGGAGAGAAAAATTGATTCTATTTATAAGGTAATGAGGGAAAACTTTTATATCAATATACAATTTCACTCTTTATTTATTATTATATTGACTTTATTCTCATGTAGTATGATATATATATTCCATCTGGGCTTTTTAGAAAATTTTAGGAAAGTTAATTACATTACTTAATCATATCATATATTCTGTTTTATTACATTATATATTAGTTCATAAGTAAAAAACATAATTTAAAGAAAAATGACAAATTTTAATATCTTAAAGTAATATAACTAGCTTTCTTAGGATTTTCCTAAAATTTTTTAAAAAGCCCTTATAATTAAGACCGAAGAAAATATTAAATAGTCGTAAGGTCGGAACATTGTTGAATTTTAAGAGAAAGTAAATTAAGTTTAAGATTTTTGAAGTTTTACATATAAAAAAAAATGTTAAAAATGTATTATATATAGGATTGGAAGAGTACAATGTATCTCGGCCAAAAAATCAAAAAACCAAAGAAGAGTACTACAATATAGGCATGTGAGATCAATTTTGTCTTGCTTCGGATGAATGTGTTGTTCAAACTTCAACTATAATTAATGAGCAACGAGTTGAAAAGCAAACAGAGAATGACCGAATTAGACAGTCAACAACACCGTGACAGTTAATAATTAATATTACCCTTAGATTTTTTTTATAGAAGATTTCTCTTAATTTATTTATAAGATATTTTTAATATTTTTTACACATATAAAAAAAATCTTAAATTTTATTAATTCTGTCATAATTCTAATAATTTTTTAACTCTACCCATATTTAATTTACTACTCAATTTTTGTGATATAAATCACTTGTAGTATAATAAATAATTTTTTAAGAATTTTACTCATATTGACTTATACTCCCTCCATCCCAAATTATAGAAGACAACTGCCACTATTTTTTTGTCCCAAAATACAAAAAATATTTGAAAAATGTTATATATTTTGATTCTTTTTTTTAGTTTGACTTTATTTAATATCAATGTAATAATGTATATGTTGGCCATAAAATTATCATTCTTTAGGAGAGAAGAGAGGGGCGGGAGGAGAGAGTGGTAGATTTTAATAAAGGTATTATCTCTCTTATTTCATATTCCTTTATTAATAATAATATTTTAATAAAAAGGTGTCAAGATTATGACATAGTTTTTGTTTTTAACTGTTACTTTAAACCAAAAGGTTTAGTTAAATATCTCTTATAATTTGAGATAAAAAGGAGTATTAAAATAGAGAGGAGAGATATATTTAAATGTATAATAGAGATAAAAATAAAATGAGAGAAGATGTGCAATCAATAAGGATAAATATAAAAATTATATTTACTTTTTTTATTTTGTGACAACGTGGTATAAATGATTTATAGTGTGAAACTTACTGGTAGATAATAACAAATGGAAATTTGTTCAATGCAACAATAAATACAAGGTTAAATTGCATATTAATCGCTCCTTTGCGCACGCGCAGTCCTAGGCACTGAAAATTGGGTCACGCGAATGACGATTCGGTTTTGGACGTCACAGACTCGGTTCACATAAATGCATGCCCCGGTTCTTATCCGTTGGATCATTGTTCGATGATCACCATTTTCAACGCACGTCAAGGAAGCCCCGGGACCAGGTGAAAACGCTCGCACGCAATTACTACAACCTTCCAGGTGGCACCACTCCTCGAAATGAAAAGATCCAAAAATGAAGAACCAATGTTCAGAACTCAGGAGGAGGCAGCGAGACCCAATCGAAACCGTCCTGTCCTGGCTCTGCAACCTCACGCGCCAACCTCGCAAGAAATTGGACAGGAAAACAAAATTCAGATTAAGACCGAATCGAAGAAAATTCGTTATCATTAATTTATCGTTGGGTCCTTCTTGAATTTGTTTCGTGGGTTGGCGCTGGCCTCGCGCGAATCTATATAAATAGGGGGTTGCAGAATTCAGATATTCACGCTGGCTGTCAGTAATTGCGTGTCGGCGGCGGAGGAAGGGCAGGTGAGGTCGCCGCTTCTGTCGTCACCGGCATTAGAACGAACTTCCATTACCATGCCTGACTTTGAGGATATTCCGCAGAAGCTGCGCAATGATGGAGACGCTGATGTTGAAACACCCGATACCGCTCACCAGATTAGCAGAGGTTCGTTCTTCCTAACTCAATCACTCACTTCAATATTTCTTTTTTTTTTTTGGCAAAATTAGTTAGATTCGTATGATATGTGAATGAAGTGTGATTGCTATTGGAGCTCGATGAGTTGGGAAAATGGGATTTCTTGTTCAATGCTTTGCTCACAGTTCTTGATCGTTCGTGTTATTGAATGGAAAATCACTTTTTGTAAGATGATTCCCATTAGTACGTGTACTTTGCACTTACTTTTATTGGTTTTGTACTTTTATGTGTTTATTAATGTTTTTATTTTCTGGTTTATAGATTCATGGTTTCAAGTGGGTTTTGTTCTCACCACCGGAATCAACAGCGCATATGTACTTGGATACTCGGGTACCGTCATGGTTCCCCTCGGTTGGGCATATGGTGTGATTGGTTTGATTGTTGCCACTGCAATATCATTGTATGCAAATTGCCTTGTTGCCAAACTCCATGAGTTTGGAGGAAAGAGGCATATAAGATACAGGGATCTTGCTGGATATATATACGGTAAGTTGAAATGATGTAATAGAAGTGAAGAACAAGTAGACTCCTCGTCGTGTACATCTCAGCGTTGTAGTGTGTTGTTCGAATTCTCATTGCAGGTAGCAAGGCATATTCTCTTACATGGTCGCTGCAGTATATCAATCTTTTCATGATAAATACTGGATATATCATATTGGCTGGTTCAGCACTTAAGGTGATGCAAGCAAGCCCATCTCTCCTAACCATTCTCATTAGTGCATTTTTTGACACTTTAATGACTTCTTTGTGAGAGACGCCTCAATCTTTTGCAGAAGAACTTCATAGTTTCCTATAAGTATTGGATAATTAATCTCAATACGCTCTTTTACTTTTTAGTAATTTCAGTTTATGATTATCCAATATTTATGGAATCATTCTGATGTTAGATGAATTAAAAATTCTGATCCACATACCCACTCTTGGTCATTTTTGCTTTTGCTTGTGTTGAGCTTTCGTGCTGAAACAATTGTGTTTTCTCCAAATCTTCTGTGCATTGTGGTGCAGGCCGTTTATGTTCTGTTTAGGGATGATCATCAAATGAAGCTTCCATATTTTATTGCAATGGCTGGATTCGCGTGTGCAATGTTTGCTGTATGCATTCCCCATCTTTCAGCTCTTAGAGTTTGGCTGGTATTTTCAACAGTCTTCAGCTTAATATACATCGTAACAGCTTTTGTATTGTCGCTGAAGGATGGTAACCACTCACCTCTCTGCCAAAATAACTTTCCATATAGAAGTTTGTTATTCTATGCATGTGCTGAGGATAGCTTTGCCCCATAAATCTTAAAACTTTTCTAGTTTGGAAAGGGATGGGTGACGTTACTTCTGCACATTTGTTTATTCCTTGTGTTGCATTAGTTGATGAGTTTACGCTGCTAGCTTTCAGTTCATAAACTTTCCGTGTGAGTGAGTGCGAAGTGTGAATTTGAACTAATCACCGTGCACCATCAGGTTTGAAATCACCAGCTCGAGATTATAGCATCCCCGGTTCAACAACAAGCAAAATATTTACAACAATTGGAGCCTCTGCTAATCTTGTGTTTGCATATAATACAGGAATGCTTCCCGAGATACAGGTAAAAGTAAAATAGGAGCTTACAAGGTTACAATACGTTTTCAAAGCCTAATGCAGATATAAATCTCAGTTGTTTGAATGCTCTGTAAATTGACACTTCAATGGTTGACATAAGCAGGCAACTATCAGGCAGCCGGTAGTCAAGAACATGATGAAAGCCCTATATTTCCAATTTACTGTTGGAGTTCTACCTCTTTATTTGGTTACATTTACAGGGTACTGGGCTTATGGATCTTCCACATCATCCTATTTGCTGAGTAATGTGAATGGTCCAGTCTGGTTGAAAGTCGCAGCCAACATTTCTGCCTTTCTGCAGTCAGCCATTGCTCTGCATGTACTCACATCTAAACTAGAATGCTTGTTGATACAAAAACATTTCCTTCAACAATTTCACTAAAACCACTGTCACTCTATTGCTTCTTTCAGATATTTGCAAGTCCAATGTATGAGTATTTGGATACCAGATACGGGGTCACAGGAAGCGCATTCGCTCCGAAGAACTTATCGTTTCGAGTTTTGGTAAGGGGTGGCTACCTTACCTTCAATACATTTGTGTCTGCCCTCCTGCCTTTCCTGGGAGATTTCATGAGCCTCACAGGAGCTATAAGCATATTTCCTCTGTCATTTATACTGGCGAATCATATGTATTTAGTGGCAAAGAAGAACAAACTGACGTACTTGCAAAAGCTCTGGCACTGGCTCAATGTTTCCTTCTTTGGCATCATGTCTGTTGCTGCAGCAATAGCAGCACTTCGGCTCATTACTGTTGATTCCAAAACGTACAGCCTCTTTGCTGATTTATGATTAATTAAATTTATTCTATCCTTTAGGCAAATGCAAATGTAATGGCTGCGTTTTTTAGGCCTTTATTAAGGAATAAAACGAGTATTGCCTATTAAAAAAAATTGTGTATGCTTGTATTGTATTGCCCTAAGATCGAAGATGTGATTGTCTGAAATCAGCAAACGAAACTTAGCTTTTAAGTCACTATAAAAGTAAAAGATTAATCCAACTTATAATGCATCGGCAATTGTGGACAGCTTCGTAGCTAACACATAAAAAATTGAGTACAACAGTAACACCCAGATGAAGTCAGTCACAATGTTTTGATTACAGGCGTGTTTTTGTTGCTATGGCTGAGCAAAATGGTTTTATGCTCATAAATAACATAAAAGGATCAAAAGCACAGGAAGGACCAATACTTCTATGGACATTTCTACGTGAAAAAGAAAGGGTCAAACTATAGCACCCAAGAAATAATTGCTAAAATAATCTGAGGAAGATTCATAAACCTGTAATCATTCAGAAAACGAAATAGTGTAAAATGTAAAGTACTTTCATTTCCCTAGTTGCTTCTTTTTCTTTAATCTGAGGGGGGCCTTGCTGGCTACTCTAGCTGTTGGATACTGCCTTCATCCACCGACCTGCCAAGTACAAAAATTTGATTAATTCCGTTTCAAATTATAATAATAGTAAAAGAACCTGAAATAATGTTTCAATTATTTCATAAAGGTGTTCTCTCATCAGAGCAGGTTAGAATTGACATCTTACCAGCCTATTTATCATCCAGAAACCAACTTCACAATTATGAAGATTGAGTTGAGAAGTACTAGAGGAACTCTTAAGTACTGAGTTGCATAAATGAGACCTATGAGCTGGCCTTTAAATGTCTTTGTCTTGCCACCTGAAAAATCTGAGAAGCTCCATCCTCTAGGAGAAAGGAACCGATCCTCATTTAGTATTGCCAGCGAATTTGCAAGAAGCAATAGCCCCTCAAGTAATGTCCACAAACCCATGTCCCTGCATTATCAAGATATCTAACCTGACTTACAAAATCAATTCAAGATACAAGAATTTGCACTTTCTCTATCATTTGTGAGGGTAATTGAACTGATAACAGAAGTAGAAGAAGAAAACAAAAGACAAAGACACATCACATGAATTATCTGCACGGAAGCCAGCTATGATCATCCTTAAAGCTCCTTCAATTGTCTCAGTCTCATTTAGTACCTCAAGGGTTTTAACTCTTGATGCCTTAAGCCTTGGGAGGCTTTGCTTTAATTTATAAAATTAACACCATTTCCTAAATCAGAGTAGTGTTTCTAGTTCAAATGTTACTAATGCATCAGTCTGCAACAACATTTTGAATAAACTTGCAGAATCTCGTACTATAATTAAAGACTCTTATACCAGTACTTTCTTCCATTGATGCTGATTGTGGGACATGAGAATTGGAAATAGGACACTGTCGTGGCATTACAAATGTCTAACAGAACCAAACCATAGGATTTCAGGCACCAATGTTTCATTGTGTTCACCTGTCTCTAGTAATGTAGCATGTCATGCAAAAGTAAAACGAAGAAGTACAGGGGTTGACCAAAGTTTTAAGCGTAAAGTTGGTAAAATCATATATTTTATCACCATCTATTGGACCACCATAACAATAGCGCAGAAATCGTGACTTTTGAAAGTTCAAACAGATAAACTTTCAAAGATAATTGCAGACTAATGCACCTACTAAAAGTGTTGAATTAATCATCTAATTGAAGTTTGAAGTACCAAAACTACCAACAACCAAACATCCTCCCTTATGCCCTTATTGGGCGTTTATAACTGAAGTTGCTTGTAAGAACACAATGAAACAAATCGAAGATTCAGAAGCTAAAATTTGGGTAATGATGCAACCAAATCTCACTACAACAGAATGCGTGATAAATAAAAAGGATTTCCAATAGAATAACGAAGGCATTAATGCCAAACTGTGAGATACAACAATGCACCCAAAGAAATTTTAGTATATAGAAGCGGGGTTCCCAGATGCAACAATAAAAATCAATATCCAACAATGCAGGCGGAGGACAAGAAGTCTACTTTAGATCCAGAACAAATAGAAACGCAAAAAATAAAAAACTTACGAAAAGAAAGCTGAACAATATAGGAATCCGAAATATAAACCTTAATAAAAAGGTTAGATCGGGTGAGAAAATTGAGATGGATAACACGGGAAAGATGAGCTGATAAAGAAGATGGTTCTGTTGATGCGCTTCACGTCTGTGGGATCAATCTTCAACACAGGACAGAGGAAACGAGAAAGAAAATAGAGAAACAACAGAGTGGAGCGGAGGGAACGCCCTGATTCATTCCCTCAACGTTTCCCGTATTAGGGCACGTTTGGATCAAAGAAATGGGTGGAAAGGAATTGAATGGAATGGAAAATGATGGAAATGGATGGAAACCAATTTCCATCTGACTCATTTGGCCGGCACTGGAAAGGAAAATAGTTAGACATGAAAATTGTTATTTAGATGGAAGAAAACAAAGTAAGAAAATTGGAAGAAAGTCGAGAATGCCCCAACTGTTTGAATCCCCTTCTTCACCCACCAATCTGGCATATACAGCGGCATAGTAATGGGTATATAAATGCGTTTCGACCTGGGCATCTGGGGAAGTCGACTTGGGGGGCTTAAATAGTTGCTAACGATGGACAACTGTGGTGACGCTCAAATGCAACAGATGCCATCGTCGCCGAAGATCGTGTGTAGGACGCCAACGTATTTGTCATATCGCCTTCATATGATCTGAATGTAATTTATGCGTGCCTTAAATGTTGTTTTCCGTATTCACAGTGGCATCCCAGAGTTGGGCCTATACATTTTCAGTGTTGCAATTACTTGACGGGGTATAGGCGTACAAAATGTTGCGGTGTGTTGTCACCGGACACGTGGGAGCTAAGTTATGTGTGTGGCATGAATTTGTTAGATTGGAATTTGCAATTTTTGAATTCATTCCAATTAATGGTCATGCACAATATGCATCTGTGGAAGAGTGGGTGAAATTAATGCATTATTCAATTAGTTAAAGTTACTGAACCATGGCATTCCCACGATTGACTTGGTGTTTACTTGCAAATTCTTGTCCTGTATTGAACCTTGACTGTGGGTTACTAATGGTTAAGGAGACAAAGTGAGGTCTGCTGGGACCTGTGATCCGTGTGGTATTAGAAAGTTTTCCATAATCACCAGTAGTCTACAACAAAGTAATGGTGGAAGAAACAAAGGCATGGTGCATTTCCAATTAGTCAAATCACGGCTGTATAACATGACTACTATGCATGCGTACTTACCTGTGGGTAAGCAGTGGGTAAAAACATACAAATAAGTTCATGTGGTTTCCATTAACCGTAGGAACACTTAAGGTATGTATAACCACCATAAAGTTATGACAATCACAAAGTAAACCAGGTTGTGCCAAAGCGCACAAAGCCACATATACCTACGGTGACAGAGTGAGTAAAGGGCGGCCATAAAAAACATTAAACCACATACATGTAATAGGCATGTCAATGTACACTGTAAATGTCATTAAACTACGCATGCTTGATTGATTGGCAATTCCATGTTCATTTAAAGATGTAACAAACGTTATAGAAACAACATAACACAAGCCATATAACAAAGAAGTGTGCGCCAAAATGTAGCATGCATATAATAATTTGCAGTACATCTAAGCGTTCATCCTATCTTCATTGTCCTAGGTGCATGTCCTGCGCAGTGCAGTCGAAGGGTTGGATGGAGGAATGTAGATCACCAATGCCCATGGTGAGACTACATCCTCAGATGGCATGGGTGGCAGCAGCGCAATTGGTAGATCAGGTAGATTAAGCACTTCCTCATTTGCCTCGTTCACTTCACTGGTGGGACTTTGGGTGACAAGTGCAGCGTTTGTCGATTGGTGGATACCTTGTTCTTCATTACTATGTGACACCACAGCGGCCTCTTGGGTGACTTCTGCTGCTTCCCCTCAACATACTCTGATTCCATCATTTTCACCAGAGGGCTTTAAGTCGTTGGGCTGAGAGTTGGGTTCCTGGGTACCGTCCATTTCAACATCACAATGATGTTGTGGAAAGTCGCCTTCGACTGCATTGTCGTCTTCAGTTGATGCTTCCTTACCCTCGACAGTTGTTGTGAGGGCCCAAATCATGGTCTCACAACGGTCTATCTGGACACCTTGCATTACCATGTCAATGACAGAGAAAACATGTATTGCCACATTTTCAACCACACTGTGTTGCCTTCCCTCATACAACGCGAGCTCCTTCTGAAACGCATCCTTGACTGCCACTGCTACAGAAGCCTGCACTTGAGTAAAACGGTTGGCCATAGCAGTGTTCATAGCTTTATAAAGCCTTGCCTCATAAGCATCAAGCTTATCTCGCAACAATGCCTTCAGTGATACTGTGAATATAGAAGGGCCCTGGGTCGCTGCAGCTTCAAATGCCCCAGCATGACTTGTTTCCTGACTTGATGTTATCTTCCTTTTTCCCTTCCTAACGTCAGACTGATCAAGAGTAGACGCAGTCGGCAAGGGGATGTGCAGTCTAGTCAGATTGGATTTATCAAATTTAGGAATGGTGCACACTTCATCACTATCCTCCAGGTATGCTATATTGTGCCTGAACAACAAATATGACACCAACTGAGGGTACGACAGAGGCGTGTTCATGGACTTTGACTCTGCCAAATAGGCCATCTCTACAAACACCTTTGCCCCGATGTCTCTCTTCTTGTTGGAGGCTATGGAGGCTAGCACGAGATAGTCGTAGTTGTTCAGGTGTGTGGGGTTGCCATACTTGTTGACCAGACACCTTGAGTAAATGTAATGGATTAGTCTTATGCGGTCTGACAACTCTGTTAGCTTCAACTTCAAGTGGCCAGGATGACGGTTGTCTCCTATTAGTGCCTTATAAATCTCGTCTACCTTGAACGTTCTCAACTCGTGGCTAGCACTATCCTCAATCCTAGTAGCACATTAATGTCTATGGGAGTTATTATTATGGTTTGATTCCTAACGATGGTCTCAAGGTATTTGTTTGATAGGCCCCCACGTTTAAAGACACTACACAAGACCGTATTGCAGTAGAAGTGCCCAACGACCTTAGGACTATATGGCATATTAATTCTAGGAAG
>JBAGKO010000013.1:14814161-14830334 GCA_037177275.1 Acacia concinna
GTTATATAACAATTCTTCATCACTTCCATATCACTCAAGTGATGTTGAAAGTGATCAGGATCACTCGCTATGCACTCTAGTGAGTTTGGGGGTGATCCGTACAAATCACTTGAAGTGCCACCCGAGTGATACTCAATTTCTCCATCACTTTCATATCACTCGAGTGATATTGAAAGTGATCCAAATCACTCACTAAGCACTCTAGTAAACTTCAAAGTGATTAGTACAAATCACTCCAAGTGTCATTCAAGTGATGTACTTTTTATGGATAACTTGCACATCACCCAAGTGACTTATCAAGTGATGAGGACAGATCACTCGAGTGATCACTTGAGTGATGTCTCATGTCGCGACTGGAAATTGATTAGATCGTGACTTAAGTAGACCGAAGGCAATCCTTGATAAACAAAGATTTCAGGTTGTGACAAGTCATATCTGAGGTCGCTACTTCAGTATCCAGAAGGTTAATCTCTGTGACTAGAATAGATCACTCGAGCGGTCACTTAAGTGATGGATCATCTCAGTACTTTCACTTCTTTCTATATTTAGAATGATTTTGGCTATAACTCTATGTACTGATTTTTCAATTGCCTCTTGTTTATGATTGATTTATGTCCTTGAGTAATCAAGCACCTTATTATATGGTCTATAATGACATTGATTTTCACCTTGGTTATGATACATGCTTACTTTGTTTTTCAAATTATTGAATCACTTGAGTGATTATCATAATCACTCGAGTGATATGGTAACGAAAAACAGAGCATTATTCCTCTTGTTCCAAATCTAATGATTATAATTGATATAACTCTTCGCACCTCTGATATTCACCTAACATATTCTTGTATAAGTGTTTGACCTTCTCAGATTCAATACCATAGATCAAAAGCTCATCGGATCAAAACCCTTGCATACGTCACTCGCATTAAATGCTCTAACGGCTAGAATTCAAAATGTCTTCTCTCCATCTCAACGGCTACAATCTTAAGAGAAGAAGAGTTTCTTATCATCAATGGTCATGAAGAATGAACTGACATGCTCAACCGTAATCTCAAAGGTCATCTACTTCACCCTCGATATAAATATGGAGCGCATTAAAGGCAAAACTCAATGAACACATTTATTGCCAATACTACTGTTCCATTGATCCGTGAGAGTCAATACACTCTGAGAAAAATGAACTTCAGTGTTTAGATATTCTATCTTATAAGAAGAGCATTTATTATTCCTCTTATAATCTCTGAGATTTCTCAAAGTAGTGAGACATTGAGATAGGTATTGTATTACAAAGTATAAGGGGGAGTAATAGTTTCCTCAACTGATTGCGATTGTACTATGGCACCAAGAGCTCAGTTAATCTTGGAAGATAGTTGAAAAACTTGGAGGTGACTCTGAGGACTGGACGTAAATCAAGGTTTGGACCGAACTAATATAAATTTTATGTGTTATCTGTTGGTGATACCCTTCTATTTCTCTCTGTTAAGTTTTAATTTTTAAAATTTTATTACATCACCCAATTCACCCCCTTTTGGGTGATAGGCTTGCACTAACAATTTGATTTGCTAGCTAGCTAGCTTGATTTGTTCAAACGTTCCATGTGCATCTGTATACTTACATATATATATATATATATATGTATATATGTAGTTGTTTCTTAGCTTGGCTTGATTTGTGCCTTTAATTTTATATGCATCTAATATATATACATCTCTGATAATGATATGATTTTCTACTCTTTAATTTAATTTGCTGCTATATGCTAGCTATAGCTAGCATTGCATATGTAGATATACATATATGTACATATAGGGGTCTCAAGCAAAATGAATTCTGATTTTTTTTTAAAAAAAATTGTCTAAACATTTAGTGGTTGTTTAAAACCAACCGTCATATATAATTTTATATTACGGTATTTAAATAACAACTGTTATATATATGTGTGTGTGTGTGAATTATGAATGATGTTTCTATGTCAATAACTATCACATATTCAATCCAATATATGACAAGTTATTAACTACCATATGTATGGTGAAAAAATATATGGCAGGTTTTAACTAATATATTTGGACAAAAACAACCATAATATATAGACAATTTTATAGTAGTGACCCCTTTTATTTGTTTCATTGACCATGAGTTGGCTCAAATGGGATTAACTTTGCTATGTTATACTGTACTTAGCAGCATTAAACACATCAGATGATAAGTGGAAAAAACATGCTACCATAGAAAAACACAATAAAAATGTTTGATTATAAAGCATAACAAAGAAGCACACTTCCTCACAATCACAACAATGAAAATGTGCATGTGAACAGAAAGGAGCATCAAATTAAATAATCAAAGTAGGGTTGGACTTCTAATAGAATTGATATTGTTCGGGCCAATTCGTGATCTTCCAAGTATATTTTAAAACAACAAAGGGACAAGAGAGTATGGGGAAAGAATGTATCAACAAAGATTATAAAAAGTAAAAACAAAATAAAATTGAGGATGAGAATGTGAGGGATATTTATTTAGGGGGGAAAAAAACAGGGAGAAATAACTTAGATGTCCCAAAGAAATGACTTGTAGGTACTAGAAATTTGAGAAGCAGCGAAAGTTGTTGGACGTCAACTGCGAACAACTTCCGAGATTCGAATATTCTAATCTGAATCCAAGAGGGTGGCCCCTCATTTTTTAAATTTGTTGTTTTTTCTTTCACAAGATCAGACAGTTCATTCTATTTTTTTTGTTTTGTTTTGTTTTGGTCCAAAGGAAATTATATGCATTCGTTATCTAAATAAAATCATAAAATAAATATTCAGAAAATATATTATTGAACCATGCTCCGTATTTAATAGAGGGATGTCTTAAACATGACAGAGAAACATTGAGAATAAGATTTTCGCGTAGAAATGAGTAATAGGCAGTACTGAAATACTATCATGAATTGAAATTTGCATTTTATTTTTGAGAAAATAAAAAATAAAATGTGACGCCCACATCACTTTCACGGCCTGAATCTGTACTCAATCCCAGCCCCTATTCACTTCCCCATCCATTTTCTCAATGTCCGGCCTCCTTCTTCTTAGTTTTTACCTCTCTCTCTCTCTCTCTCTGAGTCTCAGAGATCTTTGTGGCCGGAGTCAGGAGGTAAAGCCGGTCAGCTTGGTGGTCAATGGCTGTGATCGATCCTTCTCCTTCTCCTTCTCCTTCTTCTTCTTCTGCCTTCTCTCCACTTTCTTCATCTCCTTTTGGCATCAAACAAACTCATATCACTATGATCCCTCTTTCCTCCTTCATCACTCCCACGATTCACCGCTTTGCCGCCACTTTCCGGCATCCAGTGATGTTACCCTCACCCAAACGACATCCTTTCCTGCGTTTAACTCCATCGACTTCCTCCCTCCTTCCCCTCAAGGTCAACCTCAAGGTCAAGGTCGCCGAAGGAGATGCCCTTCCTCTCTCCTCCCCTTGGCCCATTCCCCTGGTACGTTTTCAAACTCTCCATCTCACACCTTTTAATTTCTACCCTTATAATTTAACCCAACCCTCTTGGCCTTTTTAATAAATTATACCAGTATTAAAATATCTATACATATTCTTATGATTTATTTGCAAACTGATACTATATATAATAATAATAATACACATGATACATACAAGTTGACTTGTTTATAATGCCAAGTGGAATATAATCCGTGTCCTTTAATTGCGTTGCGTAAACAGTTCTGGGCTGACCCAATCCTGATTTGTTGAAGACGCACTCCCACATTTTGACTCCAACAACTTTTTAATGAACTACGTACAATAGGTTTGATGGCTTCAACTTTATTTTGATATCGTTGTTGGTTGATCTTTTTGTGCCTAAACTTACGGAGAAAGTGACTTCCAACGCTTCCATTTGCCATATGCCATCCCTCACTCCCAACACCACAGACACAGTCCACACCAACTCTCTCTTGTCATCGATCTCTATTGCTTTCTTTTCTTTTGCCTCCTTCCCTTCTCAAAGCCATATATATATATGTGTGTGTAAATCACACTTAGTATGAGAGTCAATTACTGACAGTGAAAAAATTTTATGGCAAGGCATGTCAGATTTGAACACAGGACGTTTAATTTGGAAAGATATTTTCATCTTCCACCAACGTTAACGTGGTGCTACATGTTTGAGACATTGGGAAACCCAGCCCTCTATTATTATTTAATACTAATAATAATGCTGCCCACGATTCAAGAATCCGCATATTATTTTATGTATGCATGCACAGGCATTATTAGAGGCAGGTTAGGACTTAGGAGGCTTCTTTCTTTAATTCCCATCCTTCCTTTCTTTCTTTTCTTAATTTATTTGAAATGCCAAGTCATACACTTAAAATTACATAGACCATAGAATTGAGGGCACTTAAGAGAGAGAGGGGGAGTAACAAAATATCTAATCTTAGTTTAGATCTGCTAACATTAACTTTAAATACAGAGTTGGAGATTATGTGAGAAAAGTGCCGTGCTTACTTTCTAGTTCACGGCTACAGCTTCTTTTTCCATGTACAGTTTGTTACCATGCACATATATAATAGCTATTTAATATAGCCATATTTCAGTCAAAACTTACTTGGAAAAATACCCATTATTATTTTTATTATTATAAATGGTTGAAGAAGAAAAGTAAAAACTGGAATAGGTCAATGGAAGGACCTAATTTCTGGACGACTCAGATTTGTTGGTCTTCATGGTTGAAGCAAAGTCATATTTTTTTAGGCAGGTTCATCAAGAAGGAAGGAAGGAAGGAAGGCGGCGTTTGGAGCGGCCTACTTCCTCTTCAGTAATGCTCTCCCACCTATCACGCCACCCGCTCTCATTTGTCCACTATCCCCCAAATAATCCACCGTCATTTTTTCAAGTCCCCAAACACGGTTCTCTTCCTCTTTTTTTCATTCACAACACTGCTTCCCAAGTTTCGTTGCGTTTTTACTTACCATCTTTATGCTAACGCCTCTTAATCTTTTTCCCACTTTTTAAGGATATTCATTCAGTTACTTCATCACCGCATATTATATTTCTCTTAATTTTTAGAAATTTTTTATCCTTCTTCTCACCTTTTACTTGTTTCTTATGCAATCGCCATCCTTTTTCACGTTTCCATTAATTTTATTAAACCAAACTCATTAAATAAGTGGCAGATACCCAAAGAAAAATCACAAAGGATAAACCAAAATAATTATGATAATAGCCCCAGGCATCAATAAAACGAGAAAAGATAAATATGGACACTGATTTTCTTTCCTTCGTCCCTACATGCATAAATAAATATTAAATGATGCGATAGATGAATATTAATATTTACAATTTTAATTCAATTTTAAAAAAAAAACCAAGTGCTGGGAAACGAGTCTCTCTGCCTCTGGGTCTGGCGTACGCGTTTCCCTCCTTTGCTTTAAATGCTCCTTCCCTTTCCCACTGTCCCTTCCATTCATCTGCAGAGGCACGTTTCTTGTCGGTAATTCTCAAGCCTCCCCCTTTCCTCTTAATTCTCGAACCATTTCTCTTTCTCCCTCTGCGCTTCTGTCTCATTCTGTGACTTTCTTCTTAATTTCTCTGTTTCTTGGGTGCTGCCCATTTATCTGCCCTCGCGCCAGATTCTCAGATCCATCGGACAAGCCTTGCGCGCTTTCCATTCTCTTCCTGCCTAATCCCTTTTTCTCCATAGCTCTTCCAATGCTCAGATCCCTCCTCGTCCAAACCCTATGAGATCCATCCCCTTCTTCTACTTGTACAATTAACCCCTCCGCGCTGATCCCCCTTCTCCTCTGTTTCCGAATTTCAGGAATCCGATCAAGGCCGGCCTCCCAAAATGAAGGCTCCCACTCGTCTCTTCACATTCGGGCTCATCGCTTCCTGGTACTCCTCCAACATTGGGGTCCTCTTGCTCAACAAGTACTTGCTCAGCAACTACGGCTTCAAGTACCCGATCTTCCTCACCATGTGCCACATGACCGCTTGCTCCTTGTTCAGCTACGTTGCCATAGCTTGGTTGAAGGTAGTGCCTATGCAGACCATTCGATCCCGGGTCCAGTTCTTCAAGATCTCCGCCCTGAGTTTCATCTTCTGCATATCCGTCGTCTTTGGCAACATTTCGCTTAGGTATTTGCCTGTGTCCTTCAACCAGGCAATTGGTGCCACAACTCCATTCTTCACTGCAGTTTTTGCTTACCTCATGACTTTCAAGAGGGAGGCTTGGCTTACTTATGTGGCCCTTGTTCCTGTTGTTACTGGAGTCATCATTGCAAGCGGGGTACGCGAGTTATCCAATTTTTCCTTTTCAATTATTAATTCGACTCGGCATGTGTTATTCTATATTGTTGTTCTATGCCATTTAGAATTGGATGAAGTACATGTTACATATGGTGTTTTCATTCATTGAAAATTTGTTGCTGACCTGTTGATTTCTTATCATGTCAAATTATTTGAGTCTCTTGCCGATTCAGAAAAATATATCTGATCTAATTTTCCCCCAGAAACAGAGGTAACAATAACACCATATGTGATGTCAGGTGGCAGCATGAAATGAATTGTTATAGTTCCCGAATCCAGATAACTAGTTGTTTAGATCATTTTGTGCACCATTGTTGTCTAAACCTCTTTGACACCCTGCATGATCATTTGAAAAGAATCTTTAAATATATTTTTATGTTTTAGTTACTTTTGTTACAAATCCTATGCCGACATTGGTGCTTCTTAAAGGTTGAATATTAAATGGGATTTCTTATGTAATGCTCAAATTATGTTATGCACACAATATTTGGACTTCTAATTAATTACTTCTATTGGTCTTTATGTGATTATAGGGTGAACCAAGCTTCCATTTATTTGGGTTCATAATATGTGTTGCAGCGACAGCTGCAAGGGCCCTAAAAACAGTGGTACAAGGAATCTTACTTTCTTCTGAAGGGTAAGCTACTTTCGAGTAATTCATTGATCTATGTCTGCACTTTGTGCTACTAAGGCAACATCTTCAACAACTCCTCACATCATAATTATTTTATATTAGGGAGAAGCTGAATTCTATGAACCTTCTTCTTTACATGGCTCCAATGGCAGTTGTTTTCCTTCTTCCAGCCACACTTATAATGGAAGAAAATGTGGTTGGTATCACACTAGCTCTTGCCAGAGATGATGTCAAGATCATCTGGTATCTGCTATTTAACTCATCACTTGCATATTTTGTCAACTTGACCAACTTTTTGGTCACAAAGCACACCAGTGCTCTTACCCTTCAGGTATGTCCCACTTCTTCAGATAGGGTTATGTGTTTTCCCCCTCTAAAAATTTTCAGTCTAATAGACTTTTCTGTAAATAAAAAGTCAACTATTTGGAATTGTTTCAAACAGATTAAGTATTTAAATTAGATTATATATGTGTTTTGGCATAGTCTTCGTCATTCTGGTGTTTTGTTTGTTTCTTTGTAATGCATTTTCACTACATACTTGAGTGCATTGCCGCATTCCTATGTCTGTGGTTGGGTTTATCTTGTTTTAGTGAAAGGTGGAATCTCTTATGACTAACTTATGGTAGATTGACTACAGATTAATAACACTAACCTGTTGCAATAACAATTCAGAGGATCAAATTCTAAAGCTAGCATAGACCTTAGCATTGCTCAACCCTTTCACTGATACGTCATGATAAATTAGATCTAAAGATGAATTACTTACTGAAGTTTTACATGTTAGGTACAAAGGTATAAATATTTAGACTGGGGTTGCTACCAGTGGAGTCAAATTGACATTGTGGCATAATTTGTTTAATGCTGAAAGAGAGCACAGGAAGCACAAGGACTGATATTTTATTGCATCTTGAGGATCTTGTTATGCAATGGAATGCAACTCTCTTCAAATCACACTACTTAACCATTAGACAGGTTCCAACAACACCAAACACATCACAACACACTAAACAACACAGAGAACATAAATGGAGTATGAAACAGCAGTCGAAACTTACATAAAAATTTAGATAAGAGTGAGTAAGGGTACTATAATGCCTGTAACATCTTGTAAAACACTTCGAGCCAGCACACAGCACCTAAGGACAATGCTTCACCTAGCATAGTAAGGGAAGAGACAAGATGCAACACTGAGGATGGCTCAGGATATGAAAATACTCTAGAATGGGTCCTGAGAAAAAGACACAAACACTGAGTGCATGGAGTGTATTGCTTGGGTAGATCCCACACATTCAAGTGTGACTTGCACCTAAAGAAAAGAAAAAAGAAACACAGAGACAGAGAGAGAAATTGAGAGAATCAATTTTCTGTAATCTTCTCTATACTTTCACCAAAATGTTCTTCCTCGTTGTCTAAGGCTGATCACCTTACTAAAATTCTTTTCCAACCACTCCCTTGAAATCCTCCTCTAATCTCCCTTTTCTGCACATTTGGATCCCGCTTCTCCTCCTGTTGGTGCTTCCATTTAAGAGGATTGTTCAGATCTGGATCCTCCATATCTTGGAGGAGCTGCACATGTTGCATATAGGGACTGGGAGGATTTTCCATATCGTTCCAGCTGAAACCATGGTTCAATTAGTTGGTTCACTGGTCACTGCAGAACAACATTCGTTCTCAATTGAGTGAAAACAAATCCTGAGGATCCTTTGTGTTTTTATTTTTTTTTAATTGTGTTATGACCATGATTTTCTGGAACCTCAGTCAGTTTATGATCTCATTTGGGAATGAATGCCATTGGACCAAATTGCAGTGAATGGATTTATGGCCATAGGTCGCATAGCAGGAAGTTAAACTGAGGAT
Organism: Acacia concinna; assembly: GCA_037177275.1. Classification (NCBI taxonomy): domain Eukaryota; kingdom Viridiplantae; phylum Streptophyta; class Magnoliopsida; order Fabales; family Fabaceae; genus Acacia; species Acacia concinna. Next base: position 14,822,953 of record JBAGKO010000013.1, read on the forward strand.
GATTTTCCTGTGTTTTCTTTGCATGTTTTTAAAGTGGAAGGTTCAAAATTAACTTCTGCTTATGTCGGCTCTCTCTTTTATGTCAACCTTACGGTTGTAGTTGTAGACATTTGTCTTGTTTCAAAGGATGAGATCACTAGTTGGAGTAGTGGCCCCATGTTTTGAAGTTTAAGATGCGTCTGATTGGAGTGAAATTCCTTTCCACAATCTAAAGATGTTAGTGGAAGGAAGACAACAATGATAAATCAATGTCATGGATTGAGATATTTTCACCATAGTTATTGCTATTTACGTTGTGGAATCCTTAAAAGGTTATATGGAATGTAGCCTCTTAACGAAGTCTAATTCTAATTATCTCTCTTCATAGCAATCATGAGCTATGGCTGCAATGATATATCAAGTAAATTTGTCGAACAAGTGTTTTGTTACATGACTGCTTTTGGCTTCCTTCTATCCACCTCAAGCTCCCATCCTTTTCGACACATTTGTTATTTGTTTTATTAGATGTTCTCAGCATTTGGCATGTGATATGCACACAAACTAACATAAGAGTTAACTCATGCAGGTACTCGGAAATGCTAAAGGGGCTGTAGCTGTAGTGGTTTCAATTCTTATATTTAGAAACCCAGTGTCAGTCACTGGAATGCTAGGTTACACGCTCACAGTGGCTGGAGTCATATTTTACAGTGAAGCCAAGAAGCGAAGCAAGCCACAACAATCTTAGGGAGGTCTTAATTGCTGTCCCAGTATTTTGTTTTCATTACTGCACAGATGACCTCAAGATTCCATGAGGCAAAATTGTTGATGGATGGTACTAGTTGCAAGAATCCGGAGGTGTGAAATGTTTGGCCCAACATTTTTTTTCCCACTCGGAAAACCTCATTCAACTGGTTCACATTGTATCAGCAGTTGTGCAGAATCAGCCCACAGTTAGATTAGTTTCATTAAGTTAATGATACTCTTTTCTCATTCCCTCTAATATCATTAGACCCATGATGCTGGGGTCATCGAGGAATACATCTTGCATTAATTCTTTTGTTGAGTTCTTCTCCATTCATGTTCTTGCTGTAATGCATAATGGAACCATCATAGATCAATTTCATTCATAGTGATTTGTACATAATTATGATTATGATATTTATCGGTTTCAATGATACTTCCAAATTTTCTTGTGTCTGCAACTGAAGTTTCCCAGCGCGAGACATAATGGAGATCCGATAATTGTATGGAATAAGAATGTTAGAAATTGGAAAGAAGATGGAATCAGTAGAATAGGATTGTAGGCGCATAAGTCCTCCAGAATCACAATCTAATCCTAGTTGTGGGAGAACCTGGAAAATAGAAGTAGATATAAGAGAAGAAAGAGAAGAGAACTCGATATTTATAGCCTAGCAAATAAACTGAATAACTATCTTAACCTATTCATATAAAATTGACAGTAATCAACACCGGGACACTCGTAACAATTAGCACAAGATACATAATTTAACATGAACAAACAGCTTCCTAGAATAGACCAGTAACCTGTTTCCTATCAGAACTGTTGTAAGAGATTTATAAAGGTGCAAACCATTAACAACAGAGCCAATAAAGATTCATTCACTATCAGTTCATGACAGGTACAAAATGGAAGAGAGGCTATGCCATCCCTCTCTTAAAGACACATCTTGCAAGCCACACTATTTAACTGAATGCACAATTGACAATGATTTGAAAACCACACATAGGACGAATTAAAAGGCAGAGTAAAAGGCCATCATCATTGAGCCCAAAAAAAAAAGACACACATACAAACACTTGCCGGAGTGGACAGACAGACAATAAAAATAACAGGCAGCAAGATTTAGGATTCTGGGACAGGGGTAGCTGCTCGTTTCATTGATGCAGACTTGATAAGGTGACTATAGCTTCCTTTCTCCTTAAAAAGCTGAGAGAAATGGTGTTTGCAGTACAAAATGCCCTCTAAAGCTGCATAATTTGATGGTGATATGGGACAGCCACCGTGTGAACACTTGAAACATGATTTGTGATAGGCTTGACCCTCCACTGTTACCTACACCCAGAACAATTGGCTTTTACAGATGATGACAAACAAGCTTAGACTTTAATACAGCATGACTATGTAGATATAATAATAGGGTTTGCTCATTTAAGTAAGGATATAATATACTCCTTGGTCCTTAATATAAGACACATTTTACCATTAGATTAAGGAAGTTAGTTTATATTTCATGTTTTTTTCTAAAATACCCTAATCATCTTCTTTAGTTCCTCATATTTTTTTCTTATTTAACTATTGTTGAGGAAACATCAATAGAGTAAATTAAGAAAAGATTGATAAATATAGGAAATTAGTTCAATTAGGTCCTGCATTAAGGACTGGATGAGTATGTAGTTACTGATTTAAGTTGGTTGTGATCTTCCTCACTGAGTGGAACGCTAGTGTCAGGACTTTCTTATTTTCATTTTTTTTTCAGAATTAATATATTACACCAGCTCGCTACAGTTTAAAAATGTTCATGGTGATCATGATGAATAAGCAACACTGACTAGTTAACTGCTTATATCTTTCAAACAACAATTAGGGAAAATGGACACTGGTGTAATAAATAAGTTGATATTGATATTCCACTAGGCAGAAAAAAATTATATCTAGAAACATTCTGTTCCACTCTCTGATGTCCGAATCAACAAGTTCTTTATTATACATGTGACATTATATAAAAAGTCTCTGAGTGGGAGTATAAGACAAGCAATTCATACCAAAACCACCCAACGCAAGGGCATCCTAACTCCCTATGTTTGGTAGCATAGCTTTATATTATAAGAAGCATATAGAACAGAAATTAATACATATTCATGAATCAATACCAAATAGGTAACAAAAACTGATGAATGTCTCCCTTTACGGTGACATTTGAGTTCAAAGTTCATAAAATCAAAGTGAATAGGTACATCACCGTCCTTGTATTATGCCATATCCCTAATAATTTCCAGGTACATATGAATACCATTTGTTTCTGTTGCTGAAATATTATTGAATCAGGGAGAAAAAATTGCATTACTATAATGAATTTGGATGTGAACAGTATTAAAAATTCATCTTTATCAAAAGCCGGAATATCCATATAATCCATTTGTAGCAGGAGTATGACCTAAATCAAATATCATCACAGAATTTGCTTTTAAAAATTCTAGAACCGTACCTTTTCCAAGGGATAAGCAGTTTTGCCACATGTAGCACATTTCTCTTGTGTCCCAGAAAACATACTGGCAGCCTTACTAGGGGACCTTGTCTGAAACAAAAGATGCTAATATTCAACAATAACACCAAATGCCACAACCATATGGTATCAAAGAATTGAGTAATCTAAACAAAGCTTCCAAAAAAGACAGAGAGAAGCTTAATATTGTTATTACCAGCTCAGGAGTTGTTTTATCAGCTAGCTTTGCAGCTGTTCAAAATGAAATTATTGCCAATTAAAGAGGTATCTGATTTAAAAATCATAAAGATAGATCTATCTTGGCAAGAAAACCTACGTGACTGGAAGTTCTTGTTGAAACTGCCTGTCTCCTTGAACAGTTGCTCATAATGAGGCTTACAGTAGAGAACACCCTCCATTGAGGAATAGCTGCTTAGCTGAATAAAGAGATCACCAATAATCTAAAGAATTCAGTGTTTTACAAGTTAACTTAAACATGACCAACATCATCATTAAGGTTTTTCTTTAGTCTAATAATTTCCTTACAAACAAGTCAGAATATTCAACATTCTTCAGCGATAAAATATCCCATAGTTTAGGCATCCATGGTTTTCTTTTGGCTGATGACATAGCTGGATGAAAATTTTTTGATCTACTCAGATCAAGGAAACCATTCTCTCAGAAGCTACTCCAGCTTATGGGAGTTTACACAAACGGAAGCACAAAACAAAGTGAAGATTCAAGCAAACAAACAAAAAAGAAATACGAAAGTAAACTTTAAAAGTAAACAGTAGATTCCCCCTTTGAATCGAGAATGCAGTATAAACAAGTAATAACAATATACTACCTTTAATGTTCCTTTGCAATGAGAGCACCTGAAACAAGCTTTATGGTAAGCAACGCCATCAGCGGATAGCTGATCCACAGGATAGACCGTTTTCTCGCAAGCCTTGCACTTCTGTTGGGTACCGATGAAAGACATAGTTATGCCCTTTGCCTTTGGATCTAGCTTAATCACCAATTCCAAACCCCAAAGGCAAAGTGAGTCAGATTACCAGACTGTGTGTCTTTTCAGATTTCTATTAGCAATAACTTGCGCTGATAGACCAACCCAGATATGAAAAAAGAACCAGAAGAAAAGATTTTGAGTCAATAGACAGAAAGGGGTGAAACCGAAAGATAAATATCCGTCTGCTAATCTGTTTGACTCCGGACAAAACTACAAAAAAATGGAGAAGAAATTGCCCCAAAATGGGTTCGGGAGCTGATTGGATGCTATGGAACTGGCAGGAATCAAAGGAGTATGCTTACCTTGAAAAAGGAGAGAATGAGAAATGGCAGATCGGTGAGGTTTGTCTATGGAGAATTGGAGACTAGTGAGTGATTTAAAGCGAAAAGAAGATTGAGATCATTTACAGATTTGGAGGGTAAAAGGGACCGAAAAGAGGAAAAAATGGTGACGGATCAAATTATAATTACATGCTAATGCTCATTGCACCCCTCTCGCCGTCTCCCACTTTATGCCTATCAATGTCACTCACCAAGTTTATTGCTCCATAGATTTCAATTTTCAGAGTTCTCATTTTTTTTTTTTTTAAATTTTCTTTTACCGCTTTACAAGAAGTCAAGAAGCTTTGTACTACTTGGCCAAAAAAACAAAAGAACCTTTGTACTCGGAGACAATTTTATTTTAGAAGTGTTTCTAAGACTATTGAAAATTTCAAAATGGGACATTTTTATCTTTATTATTTAATCTGATTCATTATTTAACTGAATATGTTAAATACACCATCTATATGTCACAAATTTATCTCAAAAATTTATATGCCTCATTTTTTTTAAAAGTTAAATTTAAAACTTTTAAGACAATTTTATATCTTAACAAAAATAATAAAGATAATGCACAATTTCTATTTTAATATATTTAATCAATTAACGGTTAAAATTAACTAAGATAATTTTAAAGTCAAAATTGACCCTTAAAAAACTTTTCGTGCAAAATTGCATCCAATGAAAATTTCTAAGGTAAAATTTATCCAAGTAAGATTAAGTAAATGTGCACAAAATCAATGAGGATATTGCAGGAGCAAAGAAAAAAGTATTAACGAGGGGAAGAGATAAAAGCAACGAGAAATATCTAATTGAATATATTGACTAATATAAATATCTTTCCTGGATGCAGCCAAACAAGCATCCAATGGCACCGTTGGAGGTGGGTCACAGACTGTCTTTTTTTCAATCTCAAGGGCTAAAATGAATTAACCTCTCATTAGTCATTCAAATCATGACCTCCCTGTAGACGAAAATTTTAACTTCATCAAATAAGTTACGAAATTAGAAAGCTAATCAAAATTCATATAACCCACGTTGAAATTCACTTTTGAAGGGTACAGTACAAATTTGTCCCAGAATTGTTTTGTGAGGAAGTAAGTTTTTTTAAATTTAATGTTACCTCAAAAATATTAAAACAGAATACTCTTGCCTCTTTTTTTTTTGGCATCAACAACGATATTTCATTCATTTTTTCAGTAACAATATGACAGAAACCTATAGCTATATATCCGTGTACACTATTATAACAAACAAAATAGCAAAAACACCTAACAAATATAAACCAAATAAAGTAGAAAAAAGACATTCAAGCACATCAATTTGATCTTCCTAGTTAGCATTCAATTCATCCGTTAGGATCTTTGTCAAAGGAGAAGGGGGTTTCAAAACCCAATCTTTTGAACACTTCTCCAGCATTGCAAACCAAGCACACCAATTAACCACTTGGTTGCACCGTCTTGGGATCCACATAAAGAAAACTTCTCTTATAGCTTCACCAAGATTAACTATTTCCTCCACAAGATACAAGCAATCCCACTCCGGGCACTGAACTTTGTTTTGTACTGCTTGGACCATTGAAAGACATTCAGATTCTAAATGAACCGATTCAAAACCATTAGCATTACACCACTTATTGCCATGAAGCATAGCCATCACATCAGTCTGAAAAGGGGATCTTGATTCAACCACATTTCCTGCTAAACAAAGAACCACACCATCTCATCTTTTTCCAACAAAACCAATACCTACAAAACCACCCTTACCTTCAAAAGCTCCATCATACTTAAGCTTTAAATCAAACACTACATCAAATTTTAGTTTCAATTGCCCAGAAGCGCTTCTAATACTTTCATTTCCTCCCTCATTACCATTGTTCCATCCATTAGTCTGCCAAAATGAGTCAACCAGAATTGACGCAATTTGAATGATGACCATAGATTCATGATTTTTGTTTTCAAACACAGAGACACCTAGCTTTCCAAATCTGCCATAATAGGCAAGCAATTAATGCTTTTGTTTTTTTCTTTACAGTCTTCATCATACAGTAGATTTAGTAGCCAGGAGTCAACCCTTATGACATTACAGTTATTTTGCTTTAGTCTTAGGGTGCTTCCAAACAACCCAACTTGTCGTAAATCATCCTTAGTTTTTCCACTGCGACTAGTATTCAACAAATCATCATCATAGCTCAATCGAGTCCACAAGCCAGCAAAACCAGTACAATATTAAAAAACTAGAAACAAAATAGATTGAATCCATTCTCCCAGATTTACTACAAAAAAAACGCGTATTTGTAATGGTTAAAATGTAGTATTTGTAGCGGTTTTAGCTGCTACAAATAACATTAGTAGCGGTTTACAAAACCGCTACAAAATCGAATGTTACAAACCGTTTGTAGCGGTTTCTGAAAACCGCTACTCATTAGTCAAACATCACTACTAATTTGTAGCAGTTATTGTAAACCGTTGCAAAGCTTAAGATTTTGTAAGGAAAAAATTTTGTCAAAATTATTTTTTTGTGAAAAAATTTGGTGGGAAAATTTTGAAATTTGTCTTGAAAATTTGTAGTGGTTTTAAAAACCGCTACAAATGTAAAAACATTGGTGCGAATTTAGAAAAATTTAAATTTTGGAGTGAAAATATTTGTAGCGGTTTTTCTAAAACCGCTACTAATATACGGGAATTTATTTAAAAAATGGTGCCAGATGGCGCCAAAATTAAATATTTTGTAGCGGTTGAAACCGTTACAAAAAAGCAAAGGGGGAAAAAATAATTGAAAGTTTTTATCAAATAAGATAAACATAATATTTTAATTTTGTTTTAAATAATGAATTTTGATGAGATAAAA
>JBAGKO010000013.1:14830434-14852348 GCA_037177275.1 Acacia concinna
CCCCTCCAAAATTGGGGGAATTTGGAGGGAAAATGTTATATTTTGGCTTCTATTAATTAATATGAATATGATCTTTATTTTTTTTAATATGTATAGGTTGTCTCCCTTTTATATTTGTGTTAAACATTATTAATATCATATTATATTGTATTTTTTTTTACCAATCTATACATATTTTTAATAAAAAATAAATTAATACACACATTTTGAAAGTTGTTGGTAAAATTTTTTTATTAAATGATAAATATTAATTCTCCTTTATATATTGCATTTCAAAAACTTTTATATTAACTAGTGTCTATTTTATTTTTTATTGATTAAATTATTATGTTGTTGATTATCTTTTTTTTTACCTTATCAAAATCCCTCCCCTCCCCTCCCCTCCATTTTTATTCATCCAAATAAGGTAAAATAAAATCCTTCTCAAACCCTCCCTTCCCATTAAAATACTTCCCCTCCCCTCTCCTCCCATCCATTGAGCCAAACACACCTTAAAAGTTAAGTTTCATAGGTTGCTATTATTTTTCTTGTTTTTTTTTTTAAATTGCTATGATTTGCAACAATTCCTAAACGTTCCATCCATCCATGACATTATTAACGCCAATTGCCATAATCTTCTTTAGCTTCTAAGAAATGCGTTTTTGGATTAGGCAACATGTCAGCTTGAACTAAGGCAAAATATATTATAGAAAAAGGCATTTCCCGATTGGTTCATCTTAAATAAACATGCTTCAGTATTCCGAGTTGTTCGTTTTGATAAGCATTCATTATTTTTCAAAATTTTACTCTTTTTTTGTAACAACAACAATAAGCTTTGCTAGACAACTAGAGCTAATACACACATAATATATATCTTTGTAGTTTTAATTTAGGGTTAATGGTAAAAAATACGTATGTATTTTTATTTAAAGTTCATTGAACACTATATATTTTTTGAAGGTTAAAAAATTCTCATAAACTAAAAGTGTTCAAACTATCCCAGTCCATATACTCCCGGGTCAGTCTCAGACATTTTGATTATGAGAGTTTCCCGTCCTTGTTTGGATTGAAATTTTTTTGAACCAGACTGGGACCCAAACCAAGACCGGGATCACCCCTCAAGATCTTGGTCCAATCCCAGACTTGTTTTTCTTTTATTAATATATCCTTTTATTTGTGTTTACCTACATAAATTAAGTTATCATTTCAAAATATGTGTGTCACATTTTTAGTTAGAGTTAAACTGTATATATTGTGATACTAATTCTAACTATATAATGAAAATGAAAACAATAACAATAAATGTTATTTATAAACTTTAGATCAATTTGTGTAATTATTATGGCTCTATTATTTATTAAATGTTCAATTTAAAAAATAGAATATGTAGAATTAACTAATAGAAGTATTTTTAAATTTTTTTATAATTTTAAACACCTCTACCATAAACTTTAAACAACAGGTTTACAATTGTCAACTCAATTAACAGCATTTGACAACCATTTTAAAGCCCTAATTTTGATGAGGGTTAAAGGTAAAAAAAATATCTGTATTTTTACTTAAAATTCATAAAATATCTATGTTTTTACTTAAAATTCATCCAGCATCATATGCTTTTTGAAAGGTTGAAAAATGCCTATAAAATTTAAAGATTGGTTTAAAATTGACAACTCTATTAATGGGTGAGCTAAGATTTATAAGTAAGCATTTGACCAATGTGTAGTTGTGGCTAAATCATGTTTTTCGTTAATTTTAGTCATAGTAGAAATCTCCTTCCTTCATCTTTATTATTGGAATATGATTTATGGTTGTCGTTAGGTTGTCGTACCTGTTTTGTTTTTTTTTAATTGAGTGAAAAGGAAATATATTAACTTAATATGTACAGGTTACAAAACACGACCAGCTATGCCCCTGCGTCAATGGTTCGAAGGACAGTATTGTGAGTAGTGGTCACTGGCGTACAATATTGCAAACTATAATAATAATAATAAGGGTTAAAATGTAATTTATTCCGAAATAATTTTAGTTTTAACATTTTTTTTACTCAATTTCAGTTCTAACATTATTTATTTGGAGCAATTCATGTTTTCACTAATAGATATGTTAAGTTGACTGTTAAGTGAGGTATGTTGGCTAATGATAAGGTCATGTAGCTGATGAAGTACATTAACTGATTAAATAATATAATGTAACTAACTTATAACACCTACTTTTTACAATCGAAAGACTCTGTTTCATTTTTTTCAAAAATATATATATAACTTAATTTTAAATGGTATGTCACATCATATTATTTAATCAACATAGCTTTATTATTGATTAACACACGTAACTTAACAGTCAATTTAATAAATCTGTTAGTGAGAACATAAATTACTCCAAATAAATAATGTTGAGACTGAAATTAACAAGAAAAATGTTAAGACTAAAATTACTCCTCCCTAAAAATGTTTTGGGGTAAATTTCACTTTAACTGATTGTTTGGGAGGGGAGGGATTCATTTGAGAAAATGGACTTGTTTTGATTATCCCATACCATAACTTCTAGATGAGTGCGTTCGTTCTCATGCATCTTGGGTTTAGATTCCACAGCAGCCATTCCTCAAAATCATGCCACCTCGGGCTTGGCTTTGTATGTGGATGTATTATATATTTGGATTATTATCATTTGCTTATAAATTCAAATGAAATATATAGGATGTATGATTGTATGATTGAATTGAAAAGATTGATAATAATGCATATATAAAGATTTTCCAAATTTTTAAATAATAATAATAATCTGGCATAACAATGTAATGAAGTTCACGCTGCGAAGCATATGGAATCCAAACAGAACTGAAATGAAGGTAACGGCGGCACCAGAAAATGAAGAGAGCCCGCCACATCTGTAACTAACCTTCTTCTTCCTCACTCCTCACACTCAACAAATCTGAACCGCCATGTTTCCCACCTTCACTTTCTCTCTCTTCTTTCTCTCTCTCCTCCCAGCTATCTCCTGCCTCCCATGCATCGGCGTCACCCACCGCTCCCGCTCGCCGCCGGTTAACAGCATTCCCACCGCCCTTCATTCCCTCAACATCAACTCTCTCCTCCTCCGAGATTCTGACTCTCACATCATTCGAGCCTTTCTGTACACCAATGTCTCCGTCCTCCTCACTATTCCCAACACCTTCGTCTCCTCCATTGGCACCAACCGCTCCGACGCCCTCCAGTGGCTGTACCATCACGTCGTCCCCTTTTACCCTCGCGTCAACATAACAACCATCTCCGTCGGCAATGACTTCGCTGTTGCCTCGCCGAAGGTCGTCGACCTTCTCTTCCCGGCGATTCGGAACGTTCATTTGTCACTGCGCGAACTCGGAATCCACAACGTCACCGTTTCCACCTCATTCTCTTTTGCCGCCGTTGTTACGAAGTCGTTCCCTCCCTCAGCCGCTCGATTCCAAGATTTCCCCGGGGTTGATTTGATGGGGCCACTACTCCAGTTCCTGAACCACACCAACTCGTCGTTCTTGGTCAATTTGTACCCATACAACATGTACAGACTCAATTCCGCGATCCCGATCGGGTTTGCTCTGTTTCTAGAGTATCCTTTCAATTTCAGAGACGATATCGCCACCGGTGTCCGGTACCAGAACCTATTTGATATGATGATCGATGCGGTGGTGAGCGCGATGGGGGCGGCCGGGTATGAGAATATACCCATTGTGGTGACAGAGACGGGTTGGCCGAGCGCCGCCGACGCCATTGCCGGGAATGAGGAGGATGCAAACAAGGCGTATGCGGAGATATACCTGAAAGGTCTTGTGAAGCATTTGAAGTCCGGCAAAGGTACTCCTCTGAGGAAGGAAGGAGTGGCGTGTGTTTACATATACGAGCTATTTGATGAACAAAAGAAAGGAACACACGAATCGGGTCGTCATTGGGGGATTTTGTACCCAAATCTGACCAACAAGTACTCTTTTCAATTCTCCGGTTCGTTGTCTGCTAGAGCTGGGGAAGCTATGGCTTGCATGGAAATTCTTTTAGAGGTTTCCTTTCTCTTCCTTCTCTTGCTATTTCAGTAGGGAAATGTGGTGCTGCTACCATTCTCTATCGCCGGTAAGAAGTCAATTTTAGTTCTCTGTTTCGTGTTTAGAACTCTGAATTCTGCAACCTCAGGCGGAAGAGATATCTTAACTGTTGCCTACTCCAATGGCTGCTCAGCTATTAAATGTCATGAAAGTTCTGTATTGAATAGTTACTGTTTCTTTGTTCGGTGCTCTGAATTGAAGAGCTAGTAGTATAGTGGGTTTTGTTCAGTTTGCATGGTGGCATAGCAAGGATTATGTGGTGTCATTAGTTTCCCCACCCTCAGATTATAGTATCCATTTTGGGATCATCTTCCCGGACTCTTTTTCATAATAATATCTCTTCTTTTTTTTTTTGGATAAATTGTGTAGAGTCTCAAGTAACAGAATATACATTAAAGAAGTCTCATAAAATGAAAATATTGTTGTTAGCTCCAAGAAACTTTTTTGTAATTAATTTGAATTATGCAATTACTCTTATGCCTCTAGTTGTCAACGACAACCTGTGGTTGTTAATAACCACCCTTATTTTTAATTGTCAACGACAGCCCCTAGAGTTGTTAATGGCCGCCCCTTGGGTTGTCAATGGCGGCCTTGCCATTAACAACCCCATGAGCTGTCTATCACGGGGACATTACCCTCTCCCCCAAAACTGCAATCAAAGGGGTGCGTAGCGCCCACACTTATATAGCCCAAAGACCTCCCCGAGTCTCCCAATGTAGGACTTCTCAAGTCCCGGGCCGTGACAGCTCCCCCGGCCAATCCGCGAGCGACCTCGCCGCTGATCGGCCCCACCAGACGAGCCCCAGCCTCCTGAGTCCCACTTCGGTTTGGTTCTGATACCACTTGTCACGGGGCCATTACTCCCTCCCCCAAAACTGTAGTAAAAGGGGTGCACAACGCCCACACTTATATAGCCCAAAAACCTCCCCGAGTAGCCCGATGTGAGACTTCTCAAGTCCCGGGGCATGACATGTCGCTAACAACTATTTTCAGGGGCAACCATTAACAACCACAGAAGCAACCCTTAACAACTTAAGAGGCTGTCGTTGACAATTAAAAACAGGGGTGATTATTAGCAACCTTAAGGTATGTGGTTGACAACTAAGGACATAAAGGTAATTGTACAATTCGAATTAATCCAAAAAAATCCCTTGGGAGTTGACAACAATTTTTTCATTTTTTGAGACCACATTGATGTATATTCCTTTACTTGGAACCGCAACGCAATTTTCTCTTCTTCTTTTTTTCCAACATTTATAATAATATCTCAAGAAATCTATTTTCTTATACCATAATAATAATAAGCAAACTCAATTTTGGGTTAGTCCTTATTTGGTTCAACAGAGAGGAGGGGTGGGGAGGTTAAATGAGGGAAGATGGGAAGAAATAAAGGGAGATTATGAGCTTTGTTTGGGTGGATGGGAGGGAAAGGGAACATAAGTTTTTTGTTTGGTTTAAGAGAGGAAGGGGGTGAGCTAATTAAATATTGACAAATATATACTTACTGCTTTATTTAGATGTCAAAGTTATTATTTTCTAAATTATAAAAAACAAAAAACATGTCAACTCACTTATATATGATAAAAAAACCTTTTATGCATTTGAAATAATGATTTTATTAATTTTAATATATTAACTTAGAAAATTTATTATGTTTTTAAATTTAAATTTGAATCTAAATCCTTAATCAAATTCTAATCCTAAGATAATAAAGATAATTGTTGTATAAACTTATCTAATATATCTAAGATTATCTCATGTATAAAGTTATGATTGTATTATAGCATATAAAATATATTTAATTGTAAATTAATTCAACAAATTTATCTAAAAGTGACATGCCATACAAAAGAAATATACTAATAAAAGATCTAACAATAAAAAAAGAATGTTATATCAACATTAAAAAAACAACAAATAATAGTCAAATCAACGTTACTTAAAATAAAATGTGACCAAATTATAATTATTAAATCAATAAATAATAGGCAATATAAACAATTGAAAAGAATTTGAAAGGAAGAGCAGTTTTACAAGTATATATGAAAAAGAAGAGAAGCCGTTTTAAGAACAAGCATATATAAACTAAAATATAGAATGAATAGGAGAAGAGAGAGAACACCGGAAGAAATAACTTTAAACTTATACGGAAGATAGACAATACGTTAATAAATAATAATTTTTATGATTAGAAACTTATTAAACCATCTTGTTTTGATAATGAATTTAAATTCAAATTTGATTTGATTATATGCAAAAATATGTTTAATTTTTAGTATTTTATAAAGATAGGATTTGATTATATGAATATTATTACATAAATTCTTTGATTTGTTTAGCTAATTCAAGAAACAATATTTTTTATAAATCTTTTATTCTTGAAATGGGAGAAAGATAAATGATATGTTTGCAAATAATGATGTATACCATTACAAACGTATTAAATCTTTATGTTTTGATATTGAGTTCAAATTTGAATTTGATTTGATTTTATATATATATATATAGATAATTATTTTTAGTATTTTAGAAAGATATGATTTAATTATATAAATTTTATTAAATATATTTTAATTAGATATATATTTTGATTTATTTAGTTAGGTTTTATAACAATATCGGTAAAATTGAAATAACAAAAATTTAATATAGGCATTTTAGTGAAAATGAAATAATATTTGTCCCTTCCCTCCATTTGCCCCAACCAGATAGGTTACACCTACTTCACAGACTCACCTCCTCACTAAAAAATACCCCACATTTAGAGGCGTTTCTTAAAATGTTTATCAATACGAGTATAGCCTTTATATGTATATATCATATCTTTTTTTCATAGATTATGGCAATATATATATATATATATCATCGAATTTTTGCTACATATTTGTTTTATGAATTTCTGTTTTAATTATCTTACTATTGACTTTATTATTTTACATTTTAATAAATTATAAAAATCATTCCATATAATTAAGGAATTCAATCTTTATTTCTTTTTTACTATTAATCTAATGGTAATGACTTTTTTTTACAGTAGCACCCACGCCTAATTGGATTATCTAACTTTTTATTTCCAGAAGGATTACCTACCCAACAGAAATTCTTTACAAAGATTTCACACGAAATCTGAAAAGAAAATAGTGAATCTAGTAAAATCTTTTAATTTTATCAATCTATCATATAAGATTTAATATATATTAAATCGTCTTACAAGTTATTATATTTAATTATATATGATGATTGATACAAGAATTTCTCCCAAGTGCATATCGTATCTAACCCATGCTCATGAGATAAACCATTCTCCATAAATCATTCAAATTAAATATAAATGACTTGCATTCGATATTCCATCACTATCAAAATTTTAATAGTCACATTTTTAGACTGAAAATTCAAGACTCGTTGATTTTTGCAGATAATATGCTTCAAAATAGAATGCATAATCAAAGAGCGTAGACGCTAATTTGCAATATTGACCCAATTCTGGAACTGGAGATGACTATTTTTACCTTCCAATATAGCAAGAGGTACATGCCAATAACTTTCACCATAAAAAAAAAAAAAAAAAGACTAATCCTCAACCTCAACCTCAATCATGGATCTTGTAACTCGTAAAACAGGATATTTTCTTATTTTTTTAATTGTGGGTAAAATATGAAATCCTTTCCGGATGTTAGTCAATTGGATTTGCAGCGACCCAATGGAATTAAGTCATTGGTGATACCCCCACTGGAAAGTGGAGTGTCACAAGAGGGAAAAGGAACGAGCCTCCCCAGGTGTCTCAAGACCTGTTACTATTACTGAGGCCTTGAGCTTCTCAAATGATGTTCGTCCCAATCACAGCATTCACACATTTTCCCACATTTTTGGCCAATTCCACAGCTGCTCCAATGTAAGTATCTGGCGTCAGCTTTGATAGATCTGCCTTTGCTTCTTTTGGTATGTCCAAGCCTTCAATGAAGTCTCTTATGGTTTCTTTAGTGACTGACCTCCCTCTGGTCAATTGCTTTAATTTCTCATATGGCTCTGGAACCCCGTATCTTCGCATAACCTATATATGGATTTGCATGCATAACCAAATAAAAATGACAGCAAACATAATATATATATTAAAAGTACCCACAACAATAGAGAATGCCAGGACAAATCTGCATGAGAATGCAGCAACTCAATCAAAACCATCTTATCATAGAATGCCTGAAATTACAAATGCCCGTCAGTTACAGATATTCCCAAAACCAAGTTTCAAGAAGGGATTCAAAGTCTGTGTAACCACGGTTCATAAGTACTTCTAGCAATGCCATTAATAGTTTAGACAAATCTTGCAAGTTTTTAATTCAATGGGCTTCCATTGAATCCAAAAGTTATTTATCTGCTCATGATTTTATTTCATACCAGAAGCACAAATTCCTTGTTTATCTCAAAAATAGATGTTATTAATTTCTTGTGATGGGAAAATACTAATGACATTAGGAAACAGTTTTTATTCCAGGCAGCATAGACAAAAAGGCACTTTAAATATAGCCATCCATCTTTATCCACAAGAATCAATAACTCAGTTAGCACTAAAGATTGTCTCTTATACCCCAAGTCGTGAAGTGAACTGTGTAAAGTGAATATCCCATCACTAATAGAAACCTCAGGAAAAGAGTACTCAAAACATTGAAAAATAACAAATTATCAAATCACTGGAAGAAAGAAGAATATACTTACAGTCTGTATTGGTTCAGCTAGCACCTCCCAGCACAGGTTCAGGTCTTCACTCAAGCGAGCTTCATTGACCTAAATTGGCAAACATAACATTAAAATAATGCTAACTTTAAGAAGAAAAACCTATTATGACATTTTCTTCTCTCAAGGTTTATTTGAAAACAGCAGAAATTTGCTCTATGAGCTTGCAAGCAGCAAGTCACTGCAGATTTGTAATAGCTGTTTCTCAGATAAACTGCTATCAATGAACAGAGGAAAAAACCAAACTTTATCACCTTAATTTCATTTCAACTGGAAAAAGAAAACATGTTCTGAGAAACTGGCAACAAATATCCCATGCTATATTTAGTACCTGAAGTTTTCCTATCCCTTGAAGTGTGTTTTTATAGGCCAGTAGAGAATGGCCTATTCCTACACCCGTGTTCCTTAAGACAGTTGAATCAGTCAAGTCCCTCTGAAAAAGTTGAGAAAAAACAAAAATTATTACTTCCAATAGCAACTTAAACAAATAGATGTGTTCTAATATGCACACATGCCACAAAGCAGACTTGCCGCAAACCAAATTCCAGAAGATTAAATACAAGCTTCTTAGCATCATAGTTTAGATTAATTTTAATAAGGACATGAAGTAGAAAATGTTGGATAGAAAAAGTAAACAGATAAAACTCTTGCCTGCCAACGTGAAATAGGCAACTTCGTGCTTAGATGAGATAGACCTCCATTGGCCACTCCAAGATTACCTTCACTATTTTCAAAATCAATGGGATTTACTTTGTGAGGCATAGTTGATGACCCAATCTCCCCGGCCTTTGTGATCTGAAGGAAAGATTTTGCATTAAGCAGATCATTATACTACTAAAAGTCCAACACCCTACACTACTTGTAACTTCTATATTAGAAAGCTCACCTGCTTAAAGTAACCCAAAGATATGTAGCCCCATATGTCTCTGTCAAAGTTAATTAGTACATTGTTGAATTGGACAAGTGAATGAAACAGTTTAGACATGTAGTCATGACTTTCAATCTGTTATCAGACCAAAGTAGTATAATCAGAAGGTTGTATAAAGTTATCAATAACAAGTTTAAACTAGAGTGCACTGCTGTCTTTAAATTTATAAATCCACAAGGTCATAAAATTGCAGAATTTTAAAATTTTTAAAGATGTTAGCAAGATAAAAAAGATGAAAATTTTTAAATAATCTATACTAGTGCCACCAAGTGATATATAGCACAAACGATAAAAATTTCACAAGTCTTGAAAGCCTTCAAGATATGGTTTATTAAATAACATAAAGTTGCGCCAGTTTTAACATAAAGAAAACAGAGAGGAACATACCTGAGTAACATATGGATTAAAACTCAAACCAAGAGATTTTACAAACTCTTCTGCAACGTGAGGCCAATAAACATTAGGGTATGCAGCAAAATGTGCATTGTAATTTCCAACAGCACCAGCGAATTTCCCCAATATCTCCACCTCAGATAGCTCCTTCCTTTCTCTGCTTAATCTCACAGCAAATATTGACATTTCCTTTCCCAATGTAGTTGGTGAAGCAGGCTGGAGAAAAGTGAAAAAGATTGTGCAGTGAATTTTTCATGACATTGCATAACATCAAAGTTCATGTACCAGCATCAATATATCAATATATATAATAAAATGAATCACACTACTATTGACAAGTTATGAATAGTATAACTTATTTTTCATCTTTCATGTAAACACTAAGGAAATACATTAGTTTAAAAGCGCAAAAGACATGAAATCTTAATTACTAAACTACTCCCTCTATTCCTATTTATAAGACTCTTTTGGAGAATCCTAAAAAAGTCTTAAGAAAGCTAATTATATTACTTAATAAGTTCATATGTTGTATTTTGTTACATTATATAGTAGTTCACAAGTCAAACAATATAATTTGAAGAAAAACGACAAACGTTAATGTCTAAAAGTAATGTAATTCACTTAGGATTCTCCAAAAAAGTCTTATAAATAGGAACGGAGGGAGTAATTCACAAAATAGCCTACCTGTCCATGTGTGCGTGAAAGCATTGGGATATGTGCATTATCCCTAGCCATGTTACATATAGCCTTAATTAATTCATCCATCACAGGAAAAATGACTTCGTGCATTGCTTCTTTCAGCATCAAGGCATGCGCAAGATTGTTTATATCCTCAGATGTGCAAGCAAAGTGAAAAAATTCAAGAACCTGCAATGAAAGAACAATAAGTGTATACATAGGAATGCCCCAGTGAACCATCAGAATTCATGATGCCGAACTGAAAGTAGTGCATTTCATTGGCAGAAAAGACAAAGGAAGTGAAATGCAACCTTAACTACTTCTGCATTAGATTGGCATTTCTGCTTCAAGAAGTACTCCACTGCTTTTACATCATGATTTGTCACCTTCTCAATATTTTTTATCTCTATAGCATCACTGATGCTAAATTCATCAATTACTTCTTGTAAGTAAGATCTAGCCTCTTCACTGAAATTTGGAACCTCTGAAACTTCCGGAATTTCAGACAGCTGCAGCAACCATTTAATCTGACAAATAACGCATTGATCGAGTAAAGACCAAGTTGAGGAGAAAGTTCACCAAAAGTAACAGAAAAATTAGCCCACCATGGACAAAGTTGGCCTACGTACATAAATGCTAGAAGTACACACACACACACACACAAACAAAAAAAAAACATATACACCAGTACACACTCATAAATTTGTGCAAGGAGTCATATTCCATCAAGAATCATTACAAGTCATATCCTTTCACGTAATATTAAAGCTTTGCAGCATTGGCACGAGACTGTCATTCTACCTCATTATAAATTAAAACACGGTAAAATCCCAATCAAACAATTAATCACACACATGTTTGCTTCACTGAAACTTTTTTAAAAACGTCGAGTATTTCTATTGAATAATCCCCTGTACTGGGCGTAAAGTAAAACTTATACCTCAACAAGAACTCGATAGTATATTAGCCCATATTCGCTCATATAAGGAGACAATTCCTTAACTTTGCCCCAATAACGACCATCCAATGGCGACAAAGCCGTCAAACCAGAAAGCTCAAATCCACTCGAATGAGCTCCAACCATCTTTTTCACCTGGACGCGTCAAATTCAAAAATAGCCCATACAATAAACCCTGTCCAAAAATATTATTCCAACAACAATCACAAAGTTCAATAAAAAGAAATAGTGCGAACCTTTCCAGCTGTTGTAGCCGTTTCGTTGAGGATGGCTTTGCATAGGTATCCTCTGCTAGAAACAGAGGTGGGAAAACAAAATGAAACACTAGAAAGCTGGTAATAACCTGTAGGCCTTTCAAATTTGCTTCTGACGGGGCTAAAGTTTAAAAATTGGGCACAGTCATGCACACTGGAACAAGCCCCAAACTCCATGAAAGCAATGCTAGAAGGATGATTGTTGTTAAAACGAACACACCAACTTTACTGTTCTAGCGTAGTGCCGCCGCCTCTGCACAGCAAGGAGAAATCGATTCGTGAGAAGGATGATGAAGGTCGAACGAGGCCTAGGGTTAAAGAAGGGAAATACAGGCCCTTGCCCTTCCTTGGAACTGGTTCTTCTTTCGCGGTATCACTACAAGCCGTTTGGAATCGCAATAGGTTTTCGTCACCTCAGCGACCAGAAGCATCGTTTGACTGAGAACCTTGTGAATTCTGTAAAGGGGAAAAATAATGTAATTTTAATACTCCGTACTAGCGAGTAAAACAGAGTCAAAAGGTAAAAAAATTCTGAAAGTTTTTTCAAAAAATATTGAACCAGCCTAAAGATATCTGAGTATTTAAATATTTTTTTAATTTTAAATAAATTATTTCATATAAAATTGTGTTGTCAATTATATTATAAATTTGGGTAATCTCATTACTTTTATTGGCAATAGTAGGAATGTTTAAACCCATAACCGAAATCAGAATTTACTAATCTTGATCTCGATCCTAAGGCACCCAGAATTTCCCCATTTTTTCAAAAAACAAAAAATTAAATAACTTCTTCATATTTTATTATTAAAAATAATCATTGAACAACTAATAAGATTATAATAATTATATAAAATTGATTTAAAGTTTAAAAATAATGTTTATTGTTATTATTTTTGTACTGTATATAATTAAGTTTAACATCACAATATATGTAATTTAACTCAAACTAAATATATTATACACATGTTTTGAAAAGATAACTTAATTAATAAGAGTGATAATACACAAATAAAATGATAATTTAATTTATAAAATTAAAAACGAATAATAAAATAATAAAACCTAAGACCGGGATGGGACTAGGGTTTCTAAGGGTGATCCCAGTCCTAGTCCTGGTCCCAACTGGGATCACCAATCTTGACCCCTATCCCAATTTTGGTCGCGGCTAGGACTGGGATATTCCCGATATTAAAATTCTGGGATAGGGTCAGGAGTATTGGGACCGGAATTTTTTAGACACCCAACAAGATGATCTAAGATTTTGAAATTTAAATTATATTTAAAAAGAATTCTTCCAAGATATTTTAACAATTTCTTTCTATTTTTATTTTTTATTTTTTATTTTTAAAATAAAACTACAAAACCGTAGTTTAACACATAAATATTGTAAAAAAATTAAGATGCACCCGTACGTTTTATGTAACAAACAAACATAATTATGAATCATAATTAAAAATAAACTAATGTCCACAAACCACAGTTACAAACGATTAATGAGAAAACTTCACAAAATAAAAAACACTTCTTATAATTATGTTTTGAAAAGTGTAATTAGTTGACAAAATAAACAATACAAGATATGAACAAAACAATCACTAAAAAAAAGTCAATAAATACAAACTTAGTGCGAATAATTATGAAATAAGAAACATCTATTATAATTTTTAAATTTTTATGGTACTTAATACAAAATGTTCTTATGAAACTTAATTTTAAAAGAGATAATAATAACTAATTATTTCCAACACTATTAACAAAATATAATAAACCAATTATAATATTATTATATAAATATTTTTTTCGAGCCCTTACAAATTTATGGCATAAACGGACCAGTTTGACAAGTTGAGCCTGTTTTTGTCTCTAAAAGTTTTTAAATGGGTAATATTAACCCGAAAATTTCAAAAATGTGGCTATGCCTCCCCTCCAATATGTTAACAATAAAATTTAACTAAGATGCACACACATCAAAACATGCCACATTGTCAACCTAAATCAATAATTTCTTGCGAGTTAAAAGGTGTTTGGATACTAAAAAAAAAAGGACTTTTAAAGGTAAAAGGACTTTTTCACAAAATATTGTCAAATACCATAAATTTTTTGAAAATGACTTTTGAGTAAAAAAAGGGTTTTTAAGCCTCTAAAAAGGGCTTTTTTCCAAAAGCTATTGAAGATAGCTTTTCCAACTCTCTCTCTCTTCACTTTTACCTTTTCACCTCCATGTCTCATACTAAAATAAAATTTTAATGTTAAAATAATTTATATCATAATATTTTTTATCCATGTCTCATAATATTCCAGTACTCTAAATTATTTTTTATCATCTTATAATATGGACTAATGTTGCAATTTTAATTCTTTTAATCCAATTTATACACATTTTGTTATTTATTATAAAATTTTAATGTTAAAATAATTTATATCTCCTCATAACCCTTATATGTAATTATTATAAAAGCCAATGCCCTTTTTATCATTTCACTGTAAAAAAAGCTATTTTGTTAACATTTATTCAAATACTCTATTTTTTCAAAATCAACTTTTTTATAAAAGCCTTTTTATATAAAAGGACTTTTCAAAAGCTGTATTAAATGGCTTTTACACATTGACATCACTTTTTTTTTTTTAAAAAAAGGTCAGATATTCCAGCCTGTAATGAACATCCATTCGGATGGGGCGCTTAATGGGCTAATCCGAAAAGAGCAGCAGGCCCGATTCAAATATCCGATAAATATCCCTCACCAGCGGAGAGTGGTGGAGGTTAGAACTTAGAAAGGCCAGGCGTTCTCAGTAAGGTCGTGGCCTTATCCCCTCTTTACACTCTCGCGCCCTATCCCCTGTGAAGTGAGGCACGTTCTCGCACTCCAGTCCTCCCCGCTCCTTCCATCTCTAGCTTCCTTCACACTCGAGTCTCTTCTCCTGTTCTCAGAATTGGGGTGAGTACTTCCTGGTTCTCTGATATTCAAGTGACCAAGGCTTTTGTATTCAGGAGACAATGTCGACTGTAATAGGCGTTTCATCTGTATGCCAGACTCCGTCCCTGGAACTTTATAAAAGAGCTACAACATCAACAGGTGCTACCACCTGCCTCTCATTCCAATTTGCTGACAACAAGTCCCACTTTAACAACGTTCTGAGAGCTCACCTCAGTAACAATGGCAGCGGAAACTGGAAGAGTAGGCCTAAACCCAGAACTAACTTTGTTCCTTCTTCGATTGCCACGCCCAATTCTTCCGTTCTGAGTGAAGAAGCGTTCAAGGGCTTAGGTCGGGGTTTCTCTGACAAAGACCCTTTGGATGATGCTATTGAAAACGATGACTATGGCTATGACTCTGAAACTGAGGCTTCTTCAGCTGTTGACAGCAAGGAGGAGGTCGAAATTTCCAAGCTGGGCTTGCCTTCGCGCCTTGTGGAATCACTCCAGCAACGTGGGATTACTCATCTTTTCCCCATTCAGGTGTCGTTTTTCACTTCGCCACTCTTTTTTCTCGCGTGATTTTTGAAAAAGTTATCTATAACAGCGATATTTTATCGTTAATATTCTTCTTTGCACGAAGAAGGGGAGTTGCTGTAAGTCTACAAGACATTTTAGTTTTAGTGTTATAGATATGTTGAACCCCACATCCAGGTAGCTTACTGTGTTCACTTCGAGACGTTCATTACGTCTAATAGTTTCTGGCCTCCTCCCCTCCCTTAAATTAAATCAACTCCAATAAGTTTATACATAAATTAGAATTATTCCACTTTAAGTAAATTTTGTAATAAGAAACCTACAATCTGTGATCAGAGAGC
Organism: Acacia concinna; assembly: GCA_037177275.1. Lineage (NCBI taxonomy): Eukaryota > Viridiplantae > Streptophyta > Magnoliopsida > Fabales > Fabaceae > Acacia > Acacia concinna. Next base: position 14,846,226 of record JBAGKO010000013.1, read on the forward strand.
TGTTTTAGTACCGGCCCTCCAAGGTCGAGATCTTATTGCCCGAGCGAAGACTGGGACTGGAAAGACATTGGCATTTGGGATTCCAATTATTAAAGGACTCACTGACGATGAACAAAAAACCTCCCAGAGGTACTCATCGTTATCATTCATGCATTATAAGACCTTTAACATGAGGCTCAATTCATGTACATCATACGCTCTTTGGTTTCTTTGCAGACGATCTGGTCGTCTTCCCAAAGTATTGGTCCTTGCACCTACCAGGGAGTTAGCAAAGCAAGTGGAGAAAGAGATAAAAGAATCTGCACCCTATTTGAGCACAGTTTGTGTTTATGGGGGCGTTTCTTATGTTACACAACAAAATGCACTTTCTCGTGGTGTTGATGTAGTGGTTGGAACACCTGGTAGAATTATTGACCTGATAAATGGGAACAGTCTGAAACTGAGTGAAGTGAAGTATTTGGTCCTTGATGAGGCTGATCAGATGCTTGCTGTTGGGTTTGAGGAGGATGTAGAAGTAATTTTAGAGAAACTACCATCTGAACGACAGAGCATGCTCTTTTCTGCAACCATGCCTGGCTGGGTAAATAAACTTGCCAGAAAATATTTGGACAACCCACTGACAATTGATTTGGTAAATTATTGTTATTTATGCCTCCATTTTAAATATACTTGTTATAGTGGTGCAACTTTCTATTATCCTATCTTTTATCCGTTTCAAAACATCTCCATATCTCATAGTAATTCTGATCCTATGTAGTTTAAGATTGATATTTGTAGACTTATGAGTTTTGTGGAATGGAAGTTAAAGCAACATTTTGATGCTCTTTATCTGAAAAAAAAAGAATAATTATTGTATAACTATTGTTTTTCTCAACATGAACAGGTTGGTGAAGAAGAGGAAAAGCTTGCGGAAGGGATCAAACTTTATGCAATATCAGCCACTGCCACTTCTAAGCGGACAATGCTTTCCGATCTCATAACTGTAAGATCTGCGGTTTGCTGTTTTCTTCCTCTGAGTTAAATCTTTGATGTTCAGCTAAAATTTACTATTCTGATGAATTATTTAGTTATGTCAAATAATGGTGAATGCTACTACTAACTTACTATTATTTCAAGTTGTTGAAACCAAAATCTATTGAAATGAGAACGAGTATGAAACTTGGACAGTAATGTTTTAAGGGATGATCGAATAGTGCAAAGTATCTACTCATTTGGGAGATTCCGTTTCATGATGTCCAGTCATGTATGCTATGCAAGCTTTGGATTATCATTCTCATCCTAACATATGCATCATGAAAGTCCTATCTAATCTGACTTTTTTTACGTGTTAGTGTACTCTCTCTTAGACATATCGAAGGCATTCTCTTTTAAATGTCTGGATATCTAACCCTTTATATATCTTCCTTTTAAAAAATTGTTGCCAAACCTGAACACCTTAATAGATTAACTAGATTAATTAGTCTATGTTAATTAAAATGCTAATGTTTGTTATGTTGTCACACTATCATGTGTATTAGGTTTATGCAAAGGGTGGAAAGACTATTGTTTTTACCCAGACAAAAAGAGATGCTGATGAGGTATCATTGGCATTAACAAATAGCATTCCTTCTGAGGCACTGCATGGCGATATATCTCAGCATCAGAGAGAGAGAACATTGAATGGATTTCGGCAAGGGAAATTCACAGTTCTTGTTGCCACTGATGTAGCTGCACGTGGACTTGATATTCCTAATGTTGATTTGGTACGTTGAATGGGATGCTTTGTGGTTCATTCATGTCTTAAACATTTGACCTCTGGTCCTGGTTCTGCATGATGTCTATTCTAAATTCTACCAATGTTTCATGGTTTGGATTTTGTGCCAACTTAGTCTGAACTCTGAGGCCATAAACCCAACCACTTTTGTCTGTCTATAATTTTATTTTTTGGTATATACTAAATAGTGTGTGCTGGTCTGTTCCTGGCTTATGTATGTTTTACTATTGAGGGGATTTCCACTACATCTAACCTTTATATTATATTATTATGCACACAGCCCCTTATATTTTGATCATATTTCTAATTTCATTGTGATTATTTTATTTGATTGAAGAATTAGGATTTTGTATTTGATAATGTTTTTATGTCTATACTTCTAAGTTAATCCTAAAAATATCTCTTCTTTCTGATTAATGTTTATCTACTTACAATCAGTCAAGTTGTAGATTTATATTTAAATTAGAAGGCCCTTATATTTTCCTTGGCTTGTGCTAAGCTGTTGTGGCCTGTTTCCTCAGATTATTCACTATGAACTTCCCAATGACCCTGAGACATTTGTACATCGCTCTGGTCGTACTGGGCGTGCTGGAAAAGAAGGTACTGCCCTTTTGATGTACACCAGTAGCCAGAGGAGAACAGTTAGATCTCTTGAGCGTGATGTAGGCTGTAAATTTGAATTTATTACTCCGCCAGCTATAAATGATGTTTTGGAATCATCGGCTGACCAAGTGGTTGCCACACTTAATAGAGTTCATCCTGAATCCGTTGAGTTTTTCACCCCAACTGCACAAAAATTGATTGAGGAACAAGGAACAAGTGCCCTTGCAGCTGCACTAGCACAACTGAGTGGATTTTCAAAACCTCCCTCATCCCGGTCTCTTATCAACCATGAGCAGGTAGTGGATAAACTTGTGTTTACATTGAAGTTAATGTTCTACAATTTTCTAGTTGGCACCTTTGTTTGAAGTGAACACGTGTTTGCATTTCTTTCATTTAGCCAAGAATGCCTTTTTTTCCCCTTATTCTTTGTCTAATATCCTTCATACTTGTGGAATCTTCCAAAACTGGTATAATAAACAATGTCTTCTTGAATGCACAGAGCACTATTCTTGGCCCTCTAGGGGCATCTACTACTCTATGGTGGTTATAATACTTGGCCTCGATATTTCCCGCTGTCTATGTCATATGAATCTTATTGAACACACACTTGACTTTCATATAGATGCAAGTACTTTGGTTTTAGTCTGAAAAAGTCCAATATGCTGTGCGGTAAATTATCTTACATATAATTGTATATTAACTATTTAGCTTATTAAAACTATCATCGGTGTTGCAGGGATGGGTTACATTACAACTGACTCGAGATGAAGGAGATTCTAGAAGGTTTTTGTCTGCAAGATCGATCACTGGGTTTCTTTCCGATGTTTATTCTCCAGCCGCTGATGAAGTTGGAAAAATACATATAATTGCAGATGAAAGGGTTTGTATCTGTAGTTTTTCTTGGTGCTTGGGTCCTTAGAAATTTGTGTGTCTATTCAGTTGCACTTAAACTGCTCAACTTATTTGATGTTTTGACCATCAGATTCAAGGGGCCGTTTTTGATCTGCCAGAGGAGATTGCTAGAGAGTTACTGAACAAGGAAATACCCCCTGGCAACACTATTTCTAAGATCACTAAGGTAAATGATAATGTTTAATTGCTACCTTCATTCATTATATAAACCTTTGTGGATTTGTCTTTTGCTTTCCCCTTTGTCAAAACACCGTATTTTACTTACCCCCTTACCCACCAAAATAAATAAATAAATAAATCTGTTGGGGCGTCTTACTAAATAATGCATTACTTTATGTTGGCAGTTGCCTCCTTTGCAAGATGATGGACCTCCTAGTGATTTCTACGGGAAGTTTTCTGACAGAGAACGTAAAGGTTCTAGGGATCGGCGAGGTTTTAAAACCTCACGGAGATGGGATGGGGGAAATGATTCTGATGATGAATTTGGTGATTCATATAGAAGAGGTGGTCGAAGTTCTAGAGCCAGCAATAGCTGGTCCCAAAGGGCAAGAAACAGTGGAGGCTTTGATGGATTTGGAGATTCAAATAGGAGAGGTAGTCGAAGTAATAGAACTGGCAACAGCTGGTCTCAAAAGACCAGAAGCAACGATGATGATTGGCTAATTGGAGGTAGAAGATCAAGCAGGTCTTCATCGTCAGATAGGTATGACTTCTGACATGTTAGCCTGCCCCTTGTGAAGGGATGTTTTAATTTGTACCTCTCATGGTCATTCTCTCGCCCAACAAAAGTTTTATCCTCAAATATACGAGGAAAACGTGTCTGGACATCTATGTATGGGAAAAACTGGGGGCGGATTTTAGGAAGTACAGTATGAGAAGCGGGATGGCAAACTTATTTCTTGCCTAGAGTTTAAGTTATGGTAACCCAGTAAGACTGATGTTTTGCTAATTTGTTATATTTGATTGCATTGCAGAGGCTTTGGGGGGGCTTGTTTTAACTGTGGGCAATCTGGACATCGGGCATCTGAATGTCCCAGCAAACTCGGCTTCTAAAACATATAGTTTCCCATTTATAGATCACCATGTTTGTCAGACTTGAGCCGCTGCGGGTGGCGGCAACCTAATGGGTTCAGGAAATGAAAAAAGACGCTTCGTTGAAAGGAGTATGGAATTTACGTTAATTTGCCGTCATTGGCATTATGCGGGTCTCCATTTTTGGCCTAGGGGAGTTCGTTTCCTCTTGCGCGGGATGTAAAAGTTATGATTTGTACTTTTTTAATTTTTGGTGATATCTAGCAACAGCAATTGTGTCAGGTCCTGTGCTTCCTCCCCAATTAATTTGTTACTAATATGTTTAATCTCTGTAGTCCGGAAAACGATGGGAATTACTTTAAATGAATGGATGAGTTGCAGGGTTCGTATAATCGACTTTCGACTTGCAATAAGCCCAGGCTTGGTTTAGATTTTTTCAAAAATAATTTTATGTTTTGTGATCAAATTTCTCAATAATTAAAAATAGGTGATAAAGAAAGTAATTTGAGCAAGGACGCCCCATTGTAAATCAAACAAGACCACGCGTACAAAACAAAGGACCCAGAAAACAAGACAGCACATGACACAATCCTCATCTCATCCTAAATGTCACCCGCCATTAACTTGTTACCTGCCAAAAAGAATACTCAAAACGGTTCTGGAAATGGGACCCCTCTTGCAACTCAGAACTTCCCTCACAGCCTTCTCGTCAGCGACAAATCCCTTGGCCATCGTTTGCTCCAAAAACTCTCTGGCCTCTTCCGCTTTGTCATCCCTAGCCAATGCCTCAAACACGGCCGTGTAAGTCGCAGCATTGGGTTTCATGCCCTTTTCCATCATTTCCAACACATACTTCTTGGCATTTCCCAAAAACTTGGAATCAGAAGCAAGCCCCTTAATAAGAACAGTGTAGGTATAAGCATTGGGAGACACCCCAGAAGCCAGCATGCGCATATAAACTTTGAGGGCCTCCTTGGGCTGACCGGCATTGGCATAGGCCTCGATGATGGCCGTGTGAGCCACCACGTCTGGCATTTGACCTTTATCTTTTATCTGACCGAACAGCCCCAACGCCTCGTGGGTCAGACCGTCTTTGGACAATGCGTCGAACATCTTGACTGCGTGATTAAACAATCCGTCCCCGCTTCTCAAGTTGTGAAATATCTCCTGCAAATCTTTTGGATCATTGGCCTCTTCAATCGCCGGCTTCTTATTAAAGGGATCATAAGGTGGTGGCAGCTTCTTGTTCCTGTTAATTTCTTTCTGGGCATTTATAGTATTGTCCTCATTGCCACCCTCAGAATCAGAATCGGAAAGAGAAAAATTTACCTTGGTGTCTACCTTCTTGGCGGGATCTGCTTCAGAGCTACAAAATAACCTGATACTGGTATTATTGAAGTTCGCGATTTTGAGGAAAGGATATGCAGAGGAAGGCAAAGGCAATCTAGAAAATCTGAGTGGAAGGCTCCTACAGAATAAAGGGGAGGCAATGGAAATATTGCTACGTTTATGGGCGAAGGTTAGAGCACGATGTATGACGGAGACGGCGACTCTTCCCCTGAAAGCCATTGATATGCTCTCCCGCTGCTGGTCACTTCACTTGACTTGCCTCTGTCGAAGTGTCAGCCTGTCAGGTGCTTCCTCTTCTCATGCTGCTTCGATTCTGAATCCTATAAATGTCTCTCATATTTTGAGTTGAGACAAAGTGGAAGTGGCAGTTATCTCTTGTAATTTGAGTCAAACAACTACTAATTAACAATGGCGTCTGGGCACAAATCTTTGAGAAGCTCAGTGTCTTGGTTGACAAAATCGAAAGTAATATA
>JBAGKO010000013.1:14852448-14874229 GCA_037177275.1 Acacia concinna
AGAATGCCTCCCTAAGCGCCGCGACTGGAATCACAACTAAGTGGTCTTCCCAGGGATCAAACACCACTCCATTTGTGGGTGTGTCCAACCCCTTCGCTAGTTGAACCTACTAACGATAGGTGCAAAATGTCATTTCTTCCTACAAATGAAACATCGTGAGTCCTTGGAAGAGAAGTCATCATCATCACGATGATGACCATGATCATGGCCCTAAACAAGTTGTCCAGAAATGAGGTTGGAAACCTCCTGGGTTGCTTGTATTTTTTATAATAACTGAGATGTTGAAACCAATATCGTAGTTCTCTGAAATGGCTACTGTCATGTTCACAGTAATTGGGCATTTAGTATGCAAAAAGCAATGAGATCAAATTTAGAAAAGACTTGGCTTTTTTGAGATAAGCAAATAAGACACTGGGCTTTGGCAGGGAGAAATTACCAATAAAGTCATTGGAACCAAGACTAACCTATATGAAATCAAATGAATTGAGAAATAAAGAGGTATAGATAGAAAATCTGCAATGTTATTGTGGTGACCTTTCAAATGGCATACTAATCATGATCTTGTGAGAGTACTAAGAAACAATTGACTTGTAACACCTAACATATGATTTAAACTAAAGGGATCTTGATTCCCAAGTCCTATATATAGGTTACCTTCCCTTTTGTGTTAATTCTTTTTGGTACAATGCAAAATTTTAATCCACTACTTCAATTGTTTCCTGTGAAATACGAGCCAAAGCCCATCAAACTATATTATGTTTTTTCTGGCCCAACATCAAATTGTATTATCATTAATACGTATTTCACTACTATTTTCAATTTGGGAAAGTTGTGTACTAAAAAAATATAATTAAACGGTCTTGCAAAATGTTATAATTACAATTGGAACTTAAGTATAATTATGAAATTTTATGAAACCATTTGATTTTTTTTTCTTTTGGTTGAGACCTAATCGTAATTTTTCCTTTCATTTTTTATCCCTCATTAAATGCATGTAAGGACATAAATTATTAAAGTAAAATAGATTAACCTCCCTTGTATTTTGCCTTAATTACATAAATATCCCATATATTTTAAAAACATACACTTAAATTTAAACCGTTAACTCTATTAAATATTTTTATTTTTTAATTAAAATTTAGGAAAAATTCTAGAAAAATACCTCCCCAAATTCAAAAACTCCAAAAGGGATGTTAACATTTCAAAAAGAAATACTAAGGTACCATGGATCAAATTGGGTTTTTTTAAATTCGCTGACTTGAACAATGACCAGCACAGAATAGCGAAAACCATTACTCTTCTCGCAAAAATCCAACATTGTTCACGTTACGGGTAAATTCCTCTCTCTCCTCAGTCAGATGAACATTGCCAATGTCAGATGAACAGTGCCGACAGAGGGGGAGAGAGAAAGTGATCAGCATGAACTTGTGAAAACCATTACTCAAATAACGAAAATCCACTACTGTTCACAAGCGAATTTTGAGGGGGAGAGAAAGTGATCAACACGAACTAGCGAAATTCATTACTCTTCTTGTGAAAACCATTACTCAACTTGCAAAATCCACTACTATTTACGTCAGCAAATTTAAAAAACTCAATTTGATCCACGGTACCTTAGTGTTTTTTTTATAATGTTAACATCATTTTTGGGGTTTTTGAATTTGGGGAGGTATTTTTCTGGAATTGTCCCTAAAATTTATTCCAACCTAGAGAAAAAAATGATCAAATGGTCTTTTAAAATCTTGTAATTATACTTAAATCTCAATTGACAACTCCATGGGATTTAGGTGTATGAAATGTTATGGGACTGTTTGATCGTATTTACTTTTAGTTGGGACCAAAACACAATTTTCTCTAAATTTTATTTACTAATTTATCTTTTCTCATTACTAATTTTGTAATGTTTACAACAATTGTTTAAGTAATTTAAAATTTATGTGCTTAATTTATTTTTTTACTTGTGTAAATAGTTATTTGTTAAACTTTTGTCCATATTGAGATAAAAAGTAAATTAACTTAATTAACACAGACAGAGAAAAATTAAGTAACAACATGATGAATTATTTAGTATATGCACACTTAAATAAGATGTGGATATGCCTTTTATATATGTTTTCAATCATGGTGTCGTGACAAAAGAAAATGTTTTTAGTTATTTAAAAGAATATTAAATAAATAAGTTGAATATATATGATAAAAATTTAATAATATAATAAAAATTAATAAATTTTATAATATATTGAAAATTTTGATCATATATGTACCAGAATTACTCTTGTTTGTAATTGTATAAAAACATATTTTAAGACAAATACTAATGTTTATTCATTTGTTGAAAGAGGGATATTTTGGCCAAAATAAATATTTAATAGTCAAATTTAACAGTCAACTAACCGTTAAATGGATATAAATATAATCTCAAATATATAAAGGAGGTCTCTGTAATATGTATTTTAATTTTAAGGAAGGTCTATATTCAAAATAAAGGAGAGTTTGTGTAATTTAGATAAAATATAAAGGTAGTCAATATATTTTACTCTAATTATTATCTATTGGCTCAATCTTTTCACTCACTCCCTCAATAGGTAAGATTATATTGAAACAAATTACTTTTTTCACATATTTATTATTTTTAACTAGTTTTTTAATATTTATAATTTAATTAATTGCAACTTATATATAATACTTGAAAGAAATAAAAAAGGATAATATAAAAGTGCAAAACAACAAACTCAAAAGCCAGAAGGCGCCTTAGGGTATGTTTGACTCAATGGAAGGAAGGGGATGAGAAGGTTTAAGAAGGATTTTATTTTATCTTATTCAGATAGATAAAAAGGGAGGAGAGGAGAGGTATTTTAATAATGTTAAAAAAGGTAATCAACAACACAATAATATAATTAATAGAAAATAAAAAAGGAGAATTAATATTTGCCATGTAATAAAAGAATTTTACCTGCAACTTTCAAAATGTATGTATTAATTTATTTTTCTTATTAAAAATATGCATAAAGCGGTAAAAAAATATATTACAGTGTGATACTCCAATGTAAAACATAAATCTAAAAGGGAGACAACCTATACATATTTAAAAAGAGTAAAAATTATGTGCATGTTATTTAATAGAAGTCAAAATATAACATTTTTCCTCTAAATTCCCCCAATTTTGGAGGGGAGGATTAGGAGGGGAGGAAGAAAAATATTTAAAAAAAATTTCCCTCCCATTCTAAAAATATTTGTTATCCAAATAAGGGAAGGGGTGCAAAATCCCTCAATTTCCCTCCCCTCCCCTCCCCTCCTCTCATATCAAACACACCCTTACGGTCTGTTCGGCTTAATGGAGGAGAGGGGAGGGGAGACATTTTAATGGAGGGAAGGAGAAAGGAGGGTTTGAGAATGATTTTGTTTTATCTTATTTGAATAGATAAAAAGGGAGGGGAGGGGAGGGATTTTTTAATAATATAAAAAAAGGTAATCAACAACATAAAAATATAATCAATAGAAAATAAAATAGATACTAGTCAATGTAAAAGTTTTAAGAGAATTGCAATTTGGTCTCAATGAAAAAAATTTACGACAAAACGATCCCATGAAATCGTGTATTTACAAAAAAGTTCAACGCAAAATCGCGTATTTGCAAAAAAAATTCTATGAAGTTGTCAATACCTAATATAGAGTTGTTAATGACAACTCCATGTTTTGTCAATACCTAACATTAACATGGAGTTATCATTAACAACTTTATATTATGTATTGACAACTTTGGGACTTTTTTATAAATACATAATTTTGCAGGACTGTTTTGTTGTAAAGTTCCTTCATTGGGATTAAATTGCAATTCTTCCAAAAGTTTTTGAAGTGTAGCATATAAAATAGAGTTAATATTTGTTATGTAATAAAAAAAATTACTTGCAATTTTCAAAATGTGTATATTAATCTGTTTTTCTTATTAAAAATATGTATAGAGCGAAAAAAAATACAATACAATATGATGTTATAATACAAATTTAAAAGGGAGACAACCTAGATATATTAAAAAAGAGTAAAGATTATATGCATGTTAATTAATAAAAGCTAAAATATAACACTTTCCTTCCAATTCCCCTAATTTTGAAGGGAAGGGTTAGGAGGGGAAGAGAGATAAAATCTTAGAAAATTTCCCCTCTCTAAAATTTTTTGTTATCCAAATAAAAGAATAGGAGTAAAATACCCCAATTTCCTTCTTCTCTCCTCCCCCTCATACCAAACACACCCTAGTTTATATATCTCATCAAATGGACCTGAAAAGAATTACATGTACGCAATAAAAGAAAAAAAAAATTGGGTGAAGATGTAGCGCAATCTATGATTTTTGTGTTATGCCCAAATTAACTACGACCTATTTGGCCAAAATAACTAAAACCTAATTACATTATTTTCAGAACAACATTGACTCACTGAAAATCGTATTTAAGTTTTATTCATCTATTTATTTATTTTTAAAAAAGAAAACAATGCAAACATTCACGTAAATTCACTCTGATGCGTCAAGTTTTGGACTTATTCACCTGAACTAATTTAGGTAGAACCACTTCATCGAAGCCATCCAAAGTTAATACGCACAACTACAACTAAAGATTATATTAAAACACGCATCACTCAGACAAAAATTAAAACACACATACACATAAGTTGTCATAATAAACAAAATCATTCTGACAACTACAAATATATAAAAGCTATTTTTTTCCCCTACTATACTGATTAGGTCAGCTTGCATCATCAAACTACTTTGAAAAGCATTTCATCACGTTGATGGATCGAATTTAAAAATTTGACTAGCAGGTGAAATGTCTTAAATATTTGTTATTGGTCTTTTAAAAAGTCCAAATATTATTTTAATTGCTTAAATGCTTGGTTATATGCACAACCTTCTTTCTATTAGACAATAGCAATAGATCCTTTTTGCTTAAGTTTAAAAAAAATAACTAAATTATAGTTTTCTTTACTTTATTTATATAATATATCAAGTATAAAAAAGTGTATTTTGTTGGAAACAATAAAAATTTATTTAATTGAAATAAATAATTATTTTTAAATTTAACAACAGAATTATTATTTTAGGACCTCTTATTATTAAAAATAAAAAAATTCATATAATTTTAATTCCCAGCAGCGTGCATATTAAACATGTTAAAAATTATGAGTATTTTCATAAATAATAATTGTAAAATCCTGAAAATATTTTAAACATATTTGATCATTAAAAGGGACATTTTTAAATCACATCATCAAGATCTTATTTGATTCAATCAAAGGCAGAGGAGAAAAGATGAGGGATTTTAATAGATGAGAAGAGAGGGGAGGGGAGGGAGAACATATTTTAATTAGTCCTCCAAATATCTAGAGCCAAGGCAATGCAAAGGTATAAACTATAAAGTGATGAATATGAATATTAATATATACTTTAAAATAAAATATACAATTTATAACAACGTGTATCATCGATAAATTAAAAATAGTACATATGTTTCATTTAGATTGTCTATCAAATATTTCTCTAGTCCGATTCATAATATAGAAAGTGATGAGTTTTTTGGGTTATATTTATTAGTTAGGTCATTAATTTTAGGGTTAAGGTGCAGATTTGCCAATCAAGTGTTTCTCGAAGGGCGCCCGGCACAAATAACTTTTAAAAGGGACAAATCTACCAATAAACAATTAAAAATAGACAAATCTACCAATGAACAATTAAAAATGGTTTACCTAGCACAATCCCATTAATTTGATGATCAATGAATATTAAACGTGACAAAGAGTATTTGTGTGTTATTTATTTAAAAAATAGATAGGTTAACAAAAAAAAAAGAAAAGAGGAGAAATTGATCGTAAAACCTAGAAAGTGACAAAGTGATGATCAAGTTCCTTGAGTGACAAGAGTCAAACAGAAGGGGAAGCGAAAATTTGAGATGCTGAGAAATTAAAAGTAACATATTCGATTAAGCACACACCCAAAACCTTACCAGTTTCAATTTCAAATACTTACCTGCTAGTACTATGGACATCCACACAACCTCCCACATGAGTTTATTGTAACACCACCATTTTGTGATCATGTCAGGGTTGACGCAAAAAGCATGACCCTCTGTCTACGTCTTCTTGTCGACAATGATAAAGATGCAACTATTTTAATTGTGTTAATTGCCCCCTTTTAAATTGTTCATTGGTAGATTTGTCTATTTTTAATTGTTTATTAATATATTTGTCTCTTTTAAAAGTTATTTGTGTCAGGCGCTTTTCGGGAAACACTTGATTAGCAAATTACACCTTAACCCTTAATTTTATAAAAATGTACAATAGATATAATAGGTGTCAAATATGAATAAAGTTAGAAAATTATTAATTCTCACCCATGTGTAATTTAATATTTTTTTTGCCTTCACACCAATGTGTAATGTTTTGTATTATAGAAGTTAATGATTAATTAAATGTCATAATGTTGAATTAGCAAGCCTATAATAGGAGAGGGAGATTCATTGTGCGTCGTACAAGCTTCTTGCAAAAGACATTCCAAAACCGTTGGCAAAAAAAAAAAAAAAAGACATTCCAAAACCTATCAAGCTACTCACTCACTGAGTCAACAGTCAAGACACTCTGTTTTCGCCCTGTTTTTTCTCTCATTTGCTTTCCAACAATTGCTTCTTCACGAAGAAACGACAAAAGCAAACAGCTTCCCACTTTTCCTCTCTGCTCTTCGCAAAGAATCTCTCTTTTTCCCCATTGGATCTTTCCTCTCTGCATCGCCTTCAATACTCTCTCTCTTCCTTGGTTCCTTATATTTATCTTTTTCCTCTCTTTCTGACCCCTCAACTCATATTTGTCTGAGAATCGCTATCTTTTTAGCATAAACCTTCTAGCTCCGTTTCTGGTTTTTGAAATTCATGATTACCTCTTAACTCTCTCCCTCTCTCCCTCTCTAGGGGTTTATGCTCTGAGCATCGAAATGATATGGTATATCACGATTCTTTCAAGACTCTCTTCGATTCTAAAAGGTGGGACTTTTATAGATTCTTTAGTTTATGCCGTTAAGCAAAGCAGATTCTCTTGATTACACGTGATCGATTCTAAGTTCCTTGCCGTTTGAATCAAAAGCTCAATACTTTGTATTTTCTTTTCCAAGTTCCACTCTCAATTAGGTGAAAAATCTTTCTTTTTGGAGCTCACTACTGAATTTTGAAGATATGGAAACACTGTACCCATCTGCTTTCATGCCGAACTCAGACTGGTACATTCAAGATAGCTTCAGCAACACAGAATGGACGAGAGAAGAGAACAAGAGGTTCGAGGATGCCCTTGCCATACATGATAAGGACACCCCAGATAGGTGGCTGAAGGTGGCAGCCATGATCCCAGGAAAAACTGTCTACGAGGTGATCAAGCAGTATAGAGAACTGGAAGAAGACATCGGAGAAATCGAAGCCGGTCGGGTCCCAATACCCGGATATCTAGCTTCTTCTTTCACCTTTGAGTTCGTTGATCACCAGAACTATGATGCATACCGGAAGAGGCCTGTGACTTACAAGGGTTCTTCTTCTGATCATGAGAGAAAGAAAGGGGTGCCTTGGACTGAAGAAGAACACAAGTCAGTTTCTAACTTTCTATCTTCATGATCTATAATATTTAATCATCTAATTTAATCAAAGATTGTTCATTTCAGTGTTGAAATCTCTATATTTCTGGATTTACACAGGCGTTTCCTGATGGGGCTTCTGAAGTATGGTAAAGGGGATTGGAGGAACATCTCAAGGAACTTTGTTGTGACAAAGACACCAACCCAGGTGGCAAGTCATGCTCAGAAGTACTACATAAGACAGAAGCTTTCTTCTGGATCAGGCAACAACAAAAGGAGACCTAGTATACACGACATAACCATTCTTAATCTCACAGAATCTTCCAACACCACCCCACAAGACAACAAGCAGCCCCTCCAATTCGAAGATCAGTCTCTTGTGTTCTCACCGCATCATCAGAGGCCAAATGATGTGGTTTTCAACCCAAGTTGTGACAGTTTCTTGCATTCATCATCTTCATCTGATGATCTTGACTGTGTCCTTCATGAGGCTTATGGTTACACCACCAACCTCAAAAGCCAGGGTTTTAGGGAAATTCCTGGGGACTTTAGTAACCCTGCTGTCTTAGGTATTCATGCAATGTAATAATGCAGGTTCCGATGATGTTCCAATAGACCACTAAGAATTTCTACTGCATAGAGCAGTGCTCTGTATGATCCTAGTTTATGAGCATCAGAAGAAGATTCCAATATAATGTTTCAATGTGCCAACTGTAAATTTTCATTTTTCAATGGGCTTTCTTGTCAAGTTTTCATCTTCATCTCCTATCAAAAAAAAAAAAAAAAATTCAGTGAAACCCATCATCTAAAATGCCTTCTGCAATTAGTTTTTGCTGTCCAAAATATGAGTAAACTGGTATTGCACCAAAGAATCATCCATATATTAATATAATTATAGTAAATTGCACCATTTACAAAGTATATATAATTCACTTGCCAAAAATTCCATATAATTCTTGAAAAGATGTCTCAAATTGGTGAATCAATAGTCAGATATGCACCTAGCCCACCTAGCTAGGGTATGCTATGCTAAAGCCTCTAAAGCAACATGAAAATTTTCAGTAATTATCTAACACTTTTAGATGACACACGTGCGTTAATTTATTCATATCAAAACCCCTTCATTCTTATCTTTGAAGCCGCAAATCCAACCAGAAAAATGACCACAAATTAGATCTTATAACATATCATTTAATTAATGGTAGGTCCAAATTAAAGCGCAGCAGCACATAGGAGCCTCAAGTTAAATAAGAATATTAATATATCTGGGCTTAATAGATTTTCAAAATCGGAGGTTTTTGACTCGTTGTGCATATTATATATTGAAATTGGAGTAGTTATAATATGATCTCACTGCATGATATATAATACTGCAACTACAAAGCAGCGAAGCGAGTTCATTTCCTCATGAAGCTGACTCACTCCAGCATTTTGCATTACTCAGATATTAATATTTTATTAAAGCTTACCTCTCCCATGCTTGCATGTCAAATCACAACTATTATATTATAATATGCCCCACCTTGAATAGTTAAACACTGAATTAAATGTATACAAACAGCGACAAATACCCTATCAATTTGCTTAAGTCGTTTTTTAAGAAAACTGTTAGGATAATTTATCCGTAGATCTAAAATTTAACATCGTAGCAGAGTCATTCGATTGATAAGGTTAGTAAGAAGAAAAAGAATATTGTGACTTAGGGCCTTCGCTTAAGTAATTTTGATCTAAAGATAACCTCAACCTACATACATATATATCTATATATAGAACTCAACAGCAACCAGTTCTGTATACTACTCAGCATTACATATAGTTATAGCAAAGTTGTCGGGGAACGATTTGTTGAGGGAGAGCAATATGGGCAAGTTGACCCATCTAGGTAGGTGCGATGAGCATGAACGGATCACTTTAAAATATCATAATAGTAGAATCTGAGTATGAAATCCACTAAATGTGGTACACATAAAGGAGGGGCTATTTATATAAGAGCCAACCCAGATGGGGCTTTTTTTTGGTTTTTGATATTTTTAGGGATGCGCCAGTATATATAGTATTGCCTTGTGGGTGGGTGGTGGCAGCAAAATATACTGTTATGCGTCAGCTTTAATTTAGCTTTGCTTTGTTGCCTTCTTCTTTACTGGTCTTATAAGGCATCATGCTTTATTTTGATTCTTTATTTTACTCGATCGATCCACCACCCAATCACACTTATATTATTTATCACTACCGAAGAAGCAACAAGCTAGCTAGCTAGCATGCAGATTTTGTTCACACTAGCAACCACCATTTGCTGGAATAAAGCAGAGTCTGCTTTAGAATAACATTATTGCACAAATAGTTATCTAGACACTTAGCCTGTTCCTTCAGCAGCAGCCACTGTCACTACTCGTCCTATTAGTGCAAATAATTAAGCACATGGCTCCTTTTTTGTGTGTGAGAAATGAAAATAGTAAGAGATAAACATGTAGATGGGTAGATAGATATAGATAAACTAAAGTTTGTATTGTTGCCAAAAAGAATGAAGGTGTATGTTGAACACGAAAGTTCTCACTGGCCATACCATTGATGAGTTATGAATTAATTAATGTGTAGCTCATTTTTCAAATTTCATGAGCAACGCATATGCAAGATCTACTCTATTAGTTAGAATAATAAGGATGTCAAGATTAGTATTGTGGGTGCCTTTCGTAATAAGGATTTAAATAGTAGTTCGTCACATTAGGAGAGATTAGTCACAATCACCTCCCCTTTACCTGCTTTGTGTTATGTTAGTGTTGGTGATTGATTATTGCATCTCAAAACCACCATAACTGAGAGTTTTTTTTTAGATACAAAGGCAAGCTAAAACTTTAAAAAAATTAGGAATATACATGGCTCCAATTAAACACACAAATTAGCACTGACATAGCTTTGTCTTTGAGGAATATTCCTAAGCATCCATTCGTTATCTTTAGTACCAATACCAATTCAAATGTACGAACATGACCGTGATGAGCTGGATAATCGACACAGCGAATGAAGTCCCTCTTAGTGTGGTGTAATTCCACTGTCCAATTTTACCATACTACATATTCATAATCTAAATGATAAATGACATTTCTCAACCAATGGTTGAGATCTTTGGACAAGAAATTAACAGCATCTAAAGGAGTTACTCTTGTATTCCTTAATATAAGATCTAATTAATTAATATGAGTAAATTAAGGATGTTAAGTTAGATGATATGATACTCCCTCCGGTCCTTAATATATAAGATCTATTTAGGGAGTTGATCTTTGTCCTAGCCCCTATTGATGTTTCCTCAACAATAATTAAATAGAAGTGGGTTGAGAGAATTAAGAAAAATGACAATAGTGTTTTAAAAAATACATGTCATATAAACTAATTTAATAAACTTCTTTAATATAATTAAATTAGGTGAAGAAGTCTTACATTAATTATCTTCCTTAATTTCCTTCCTCTCTCTCATAGTTGATTATCATCAAAGGGAATATCAACAGAGTTAATTTGTGGAAAAAATGATAAACATATAACATAGATCTTACATTTAAAACTAACATTAACTCACCCATTAGATCATATATTAAGGACTAGATTATGAGTAGTGTAAAACACAGCCTGATGGAAATCCATCTAAAGCCCTGTTTTCTGGAATCCCATAAGCCAATTCTCCTCCAGAATCTCTAATCACTCCTCCTCCACTACTTCCCACTTGCTTCTGTTACGTTGACCAACTTATCAATCAATGTCTGTGGTTAATTCTCTCACACTGAATCACTAACTAGCATCCGATGCTCATCGTGAGAAGTACAAAACAAAAAGCCAAATTAATGTTCACATAAATCTTCAAAAGGTTAATTATTTCTAGCAATTTGCCTTAATTCCAGCCACTTTCGGTGTCTATATTGGGATCAGAATTAATTCTCTCGATTTAATGTGGGTTTTTAACATTATTTATGTCTATTAGAAAAGAAAAAATGTAGAGGTAGAGTGGTTAATCTCATTTGACTCTTGTACCTTTCTCCAAAACTGTAATAATTTTTTTTGTGTATGAGTGATATAAAAATTACGAGATTTTGTCTTGAGGACCCCTTTACCATTCGCGCCAGTAATGAATTTATATCGTTTGATGAAAAAAGAAAATAACCTTGGATATTTACATGTATAGAAATTAAAATTGACGACTTAAAGAACACCACAATATAATGCCTTTATCAAATTGAATAGTCATAATCAAGTCTGTCACGATTATTTTCTATCGACTTTTTTAGCTGATTATTACAACTTATTTGTCTAGATTCGTCTGTAATTTGAAACACGAACAACAAAATAATATACTGCCGATCCAGCCTATGCATATTAATATGTCTATATCTAACTGCATAATTAACTCAATCTTTTTTCTTGTAATTATGCAATTCATCTTTAAAGAGAAAACGAGGGGAAAACATAAAATCATTTGATAGGCTATATTATAGAACAATATAAAAACGTTTAACTTTTCTTTGGCCTGATATTTACAAACTCTTTTTTACCATGTCGCTTTGCAGCCGCAGCCTCCAAGTCACAAATATGTCTAATTAAGAGTTAAATTAATTAGTTATTGATTGAGGGAAGTTATAGTGCTGATGCTTTTCACTTTATACGTGAATTTAACTTTAAAATGTCCAATCCAATTTAAGGAATATGATCTCAACCTTTGTTTAAATCATTTTTTTTTCATAATAATTATTTAATATCTACTGCTGCTATTTACTAATTTAACTTAAAATATTGTTAAATGTATTTGAAGATAGCCTTTTCTATCTAGCTACAAAATTTACATTCCCTTAATTTTATTCAAAACACTTGGTATTTATTTATAAATGGCTCATCTTCTAACTTAGATGTGTATATGCGCGAGTGCAATTACAACATAACAAAGAAGAGAGGCCAAGATTTAGATCCAAAGTGTGACTAGAGCATTCAGAAAGATAATATAATAAGCTAGGGTACAAATTTGGCTTCTTTTTCATATATAGTTGTAATCTTCAAAGTTGAGAACAAATCTTTAGTTGGGATCATCAATTTCCACATCATGCATATATATGCATTGTTGCTTTCAACTTTTAGGAATAATGTTTTATATATTTGGCTATACGGGGGACTAGTACCTGTCCTTTCCCAATCTAAAACGCAACTTCGCTTATTAATTTAAGTATTATATACATGAGAGCATCTAATTAATAAAACTAGTATTAATTAGATAAGTTATCACTATAATTTTGAAGTTATACACACTCTCGTCGTTAATATAAGACTCACTTTAATGAAACATTTGAACTATAAAGTGAATTTTATATTACACACAAAAAGGACTATGACAGTTTAGTTGATTGTAAATATACTCATGAAATACAAAGCTTTGGAATTTAACTGCTCCCTCCAGTATTTAGTATATGATATATTTGGTGAGTTGATGATATCAGTATTAAATAAAGACATATTTTTCATATTTATCAATTCTTTCATAATTTATTCTTATTAATACTCTTTCAAGTTTCAACACTATAATAATTAATGAAGAGAAGGAAATCATAAATTAGATGCTTATGGTATTTTAAAAAATAATTGTAATATTAACTAGATTAACTAACTTTTTTAATCAAATTAAATCAGGTATTAATTAGAGGCTAATAGCCAATTTAGCCCATATAATACTTTACTTAGGGACCTAATTAAAAATGTCTAGTATCCATACTTGTATATGCTAGGAAGGTTGTTAGATTGTGGTATATATAGGCTATACATCTATCTTTTTAATGGGTCTATTTTCATGCCTCCATGATTAGGGTTTTATGATAACGTATGCGTTACTGGATTAACGTAGTACTTCACTTTTCCCAGTCCAATGAAACCTCCATTAATGCGTTCTATTTCAACCAACAATGCACTGGACTTCCTATGACATTACGCGGTTGGGAAATCCCAAATCACGGTTTTAAATTTACATTTATGCAAATTGAGATAAAACTTCTTCCACATACTTATATCAGAATCTGTAAAAGCTATTTTCAAAAGCTAATTCAAAGGACTATAGGTAGTGTATTTGGATTGTTTAAACTTGGCTTTCATGTTTTTTAATTTCAATTATTTTTATGACTGGCAGAGGTTAGAATACATAGTAGGGAAAATGACACTTAGATACCATTTGAATTTTCAAAACTCAAAAAAGTCTGTTAACATTTCAAATAAACACTAAGGTACTATAACTAAATTGGGTTTTTCAAATTTGGTGATGTGAAAAGTGATTCACTAATTAGCGAATTCTATTACTATTCTTGCAAATTGCATTAATCAACTTGCGAAAAATCCCCTCTCTCCTCTGTTTTTCAAATTTGGTGATGTGAAAAGTAATCCATAAACTAGCAAATTCCATTACTATTCTTGCAAATCTCATCACTCAACTTGTGAAAATCCCTTCTCTTCTCTGTTACAGGCAAATTTCTCTCTCCTCTGTCACTATGCGTCAATCAGTGTCAGATAAACAGTGCTGCCAGAGGAAGAGAGAGAAAAATAGAGATCAGAAAAAACTAGCGAAATCCATTACTCTTCTTTCAAATCCCATTACTCATCTTGCGAAATTTTGCTACTGTTCACACTAGAAAATTTGAAAAACTCAATTTGGTCTATGATACTTTAGTGCCTTTTTAAAATGTTAACAGAACAATTTGAGTTTTATAATTTCAAATGGTATTTAAGTATCATTTTCCCTACATAGTACTAGATTTATTTTATAATTAATTAATTGAGAAAAAATAAATCTAACAATCTACTAACAACACGGGTGCGGTAGACCTGGTAATGTAGCTTTGGTCCGTAGACCTAGCCTACCCTAAAGTGACTTGTTTTGGTTGACTCAATGTTAACCCACCACAAGCCAAGCCAACCCATAACCCATTAACTAAGTCCATTTACGTCCTCTAGGTGGTGGCTTCTAAACCTTTGATGCATAGGAATTGTTATTGTACATGTATGGAATGGAAAGAGCAAATTTAAGACTCCCAACTGTCTTTGGTGACGTTGTCCAATCCTCTAAATCAATTCCACGAAAGAAAAAAAAAACAGAGAGAGAAGAAGATGAAGAAATAATTTACAATTCGGAAACATAGACGTGAAGGCAATATGTTGGAGTCACGGCTAATATATGCCAAGTTTAATCAAAACTAGAAGACAAAAAAAAGAAAGAAAAAAGTCCTTGTTAACAAATATACCCAATCAAAAATATTAATTTCATTTTTATGATATGTTATCCACTTTGGAGCCACTCAATACGGATAATGTAATTGAACAGTATGGGTTGTGTTGAAGATGCGAAAATTGGTGTGTGATCATTTCAATGATAGCATGCTTAAAGAAACTTTATTACCTTCTTGTTCCATAATCATGATCTCATTTGATCCTTACACACACACACTTCAACTTTTAGGTCACACTCAGCCATCAAGTCTCAAATAGAAACCAATGTTTATATGTAACAATTCAACTGGGAAATCATTCAATCAGGACATTGACTGATTCGAAATTTTCATATTCAAAGCACAAAATCTGAATCCCAAAATGTATTCAGAGTTTACAATTTTTTTCTTGAGTAATATAATTAAACTTTGATAAAAGAATGAAGGAATAATTAAAATTGTAAATTTAGTGCCTAGGAAAAACATCAATTGAGCCTTGAGCACTAATTTTATATCATTCCAAATTTTTTGGGCTAAGGTACCTTTTTGTTTTGGAAGTTGTCACAAAATTTTAATTTCGTGTCAAAAGTTTTTTTAAGCAATGCCACCTTGAAAATTTCTAAATCGTAGCAATTTTTGCCCTCAACATTATTTAGGTTAAGTTTGACTGTTAATTAATTAAATATGATGAGTTTATAAGTTCACGTATTATCCACATCATTTTTTTAAGTTTTTGTGCAAAGTTGTTTTGAAAGTTTTCACTCATGAGCTATTTTACCTTAGAAATTTCTAAATCGTAACAATTTTACCCCAACTATTATCTTAGTTAAGTTTACTCATTAGTTGGTCTAATATGCTTATCTAATCAGTCCATGTGTCATCCACTTCATTTTACCTAAGTTAGATTTATAAATAATATTTTTGAAAACAAAATGCACCACATCTAAATGATTGGAGAAAATTAAAGAGGTGAAAGTAACCACATCAAATGTAGAGAAAATCGAAGAGGTGCTAATTTATCTCGACATCATTGTGGTACAGTGAGGGAGAGTTACTGGTGGCCTCTTAGTAATCTTTCTTAGTGTGCTTGGATTCAAATATTGATTTTTTTTCTTTATTTTCTTTAGCGAATGTGAGATCCACTTCTATGTGCAGCTTCTTCTTCAATATGATGTTGTTCATGTTGCCAATTTAGCATATTTAGTCAAATAACATTCAAACTTGTTGTTTATAATCGTTAAGACGACATTACTACAATTTTAAAACTTCAAGTCAATATTAAATCCAAAAAATTGATGGGGTAATATTGCTCTCGAATGAAAACTTTCAAAATAAATTTACACATTAACAAAAATAACATAAATGACATGTTGCCAACTTAATATAATTAATCAACTAACAGTCAAATTTAACTTGAATAACGGCTAGGGCAAAATTGCTACAAATTTAATATTATCAAACAAAATTGCACCAAATTCAATTCTTTTTAATGCTTGTATCCAAAAACAAAAACAATTAAGTAATGCTAAATTGATAATGCCTGCAAGTTCACCCTAGTATACTTTTTCTCAGTAGTTCACATCCTACAAAAGTGGACATAACCATGTCAATTAGTTATCTTTTTTTTTTTTGGTAATACAAAGGGGCTAGGCCCAATTTACTAGTCAAATAATCTACGAAAAACTCCACATCCTTCACAGTCTTCCCTTAGAATTTCTTCAACTTTCTCTGGAGGTAACTTCTGAAGCGAAACTGAATCAGAGAAACTTGCAACAATGAATTAAGAGAAATCCAGAGATGAGTTGGAGATCAGAGGAAGAAAAAGGGAGAAGAACAACTGAGAAATTTGGGAAAAATGTATTTCGTCTTATTGAATGAGTTGAGTTCATTATACACCAAAATGAGATTATATTCTCTGTACAGTAGCTCGGTCAAAGCAAAAGAATAACTAAAAATAATATTACAGCTGTCTTCTATTATCAACCAAATAGAATACAAGTTGTTATAAATGTAACTAACTACTAATTACTATACTAA
This sequence comes from Acacia concinna, assembly GCA_037177275.1. Lineage (NCBI taxonomy): Eukaryota > Viridiplantae > Streptophyta > Magnoliopsida > Fabales > Fabaceae > Acacia > Acacia concinna. The sequence continues at coordinate 14,869,312 of JBAGKO010000013.1, forward strand.
TTACTAAGTTACATTATAGGTAACTCTATTAACTTCCACTCCATTCTTTTCACCTGTATCATCTTGCTGAGAGAAACCAGCTCATGCGCACATCTATTCCCTTCCCAAAAATTTTTCCTGAAGGTGACTTGCCAGTTTCTCACTCTCTTAGTTAATTCCTCAATTTGGAGATAAATATTTTGACAGCTTTTAATTGTTTTATCCCCTGAAACAATCTCGATCACCATTATTGCATCAGATTCCACTTCAATCTTTCGGAACCCCATTGTCCAACATAAACGCAAGCCTTCTAGTATGGCCATTGCTTCCGCCATGACAGGAACCAGAGTATTAAGCTTGATCGAAAATCCACCCAGCCATTCCCCTTCATCTCCTCTGATTACACCCCTGCATCTAGCCTCTTCATTGCTTGTCCAACAGCCGTCCACATTTAATTTACACCATCCTTTAGCTGGTGGTGTCCAATATATCAATTCAATCTTTCCATTCATGGGCTGTGATGATTCTCCCCTCCATTTCTCCTGATAATATTTAAGAGGATTTCTTATGCTCTCTGCCACATAGTATAGAACTTCAAACTCAGAATCATGCAGTTGAGCATTTCTCCATTTCCACAAATACCAACATCTAGTAGCGAACAGCTCCGGCCAGTTCATATAGTTGACAAAGAGCTTACTATACCACAGGTTTTTTTTTCAGCCAAATGGACCAGTTACCTGAAAAGAAACTATTTTAGCCATGTCTAGGAATGAGTTTCTTCCATACCTTTTTAGCTGTAGGGCAATCTCGCATGACGTGCATCTGAGATTCTATGTCCGGCTAGCAAATATCACAGTATCCTGATGATCCATGCCATTTGCTTGTGAGCTTGTTTGTCGCAAGTCTATGGTGCACAGCCAATCACATAAAGACTCGCACTATGTCAGGAACTTAAAGTTTCCATATCAATGTCCATTTATCTCTGCTAGGACTCCTAAGAGGCTTCATCAACCATTTGTATGCACTAGCTACTGTGAACTCACCATTTGCAGATGGTGCCCACAATCATTGCTCTTGTTCAGCGCTGCCTTCCATACTTACCATGTTTACTATGAAGGGGTTCCACATCTTAGTTAACTCTTTCCATAGTTTCGAGTCTCCTCCTTTTGCCGTTAGGTTATCTCTTGCTTCTTCACCCCTTCCATATTTGCCTAGCAATACTTGAAACCATAGACTTCCTAGTTCTATCTTAATTCTCCATAGCAATTTTAACAAGAAAGCATTATTCATATATCTGATATTCTTAACACTAATACCTCCTTCATACAGAGGTCTGCATACTTGTTGCCATGCTACTACATGTCTCTTCTTGTCTCCCTCTTTCCCTCCCCATATAAAATTCCTTTGAGCCTTTTCAATGTCATTAATAAATCCTTTAGGAATTCTATCATGTTGCATCAGATAGATTGCCATCGAGTTCGTTACTAATTTGATCAAAGTCATGCGACTAACAAGTGAGAGACTAGATGCCTGCTAACCATTGAGTCTTTGTTGGCCTCTCTCTATGATTGTCTTGAATTTGTCTCATCTACGGCTTGGGTTTGAAATATTTGCGCCAAGATATCTACCAAGCTCATCTACCTTTTTAAAACTACTCCTGTTGCATATTTCTCTACATTCTTGTGAGGAAACATTTAGTGAAAAAAAGATATGGGACTTCTCCTAATTCACTGTATGCCCTTACAAAAGCCCAAATCTCTGCAAACATTGGGTAATAACATCTATTTGCTTACATGAAGTTTCTACAAAAAGAATAAGATCATCAGCAAACATCATATGGGATATAATGGGGCCTTTACATCCCGCTTTAACACCTCTCTATTTTTTCTCTCGCATTTTATCAAGAATCATGTGGGTCAGTTTCTCTATACCAAGAATAAAGAGATAAGGGGAAATTGGATCTTCTTGTCTAATCCTCGAGACATAGTAAAGGCCTCTAGCTTCTCACCATTCTAAAGAATATTGGTGTTGGAAGCTTCAATACAACGCATAATTTTCTTAATGAGTTGATTGGGACAATTGATTTCCTTGAGAACTCTTTCCATGTAGCTCCAGCTTATTCGATCATATGCCTTTTGGAGATAAATTTTAATGGCCATGAAACCCTTCTTGCCTTTCTCTTTTTTTTTCTCATTTCATGAATCATTTCATTCACAATAATAATGTTCTTATGAATGTTCCAACCAGGGACAAAACAAACTTGAAATGGAGATGCAAGTTTAACCATAATCTTCTTTAGTCTTTCAACCAAGATCTTGGATAAACATTTATAGACCCCATTACACAAAAAATTGATCTAAGTTAGGATACCTTCTACGGATTGTCCACTTTAGGGATGAGCGATGTAAGCGTGCTGTTAATAGCTTTAATTTTTTTTTTGAATTCTTCCACATGTCATTCACTGTGTCTATTACACTACCTCCCACTATGTCCCAGAGGTATCCATCCAGGCCTGGGGCTTTCAACCCCCTAATGTTAAACATAGCCCTTTTAATTTCTTCAGTCGAAATTTCCTCACCTATATTTTCCCATTCCTCTTCTATGACTTTTGCCCAATTATGATCTATTTTAAACCACTCTTTGATAGCTTCTTCTTAATCAATAAATAGATCTTTGAAATAGGAGTTGACTAAGTTACCCACTTCCTTTTCCCCTTCAACCCAATTGCCATGGTCATCTTTCAACATACTGACTTGATTTTTCTGCCTTCTCATAGCAGTTTTTGTATGGTAATAGGAAGTGTCCCTATCCCCGTCATTAAGCCATTTGGTTCTTGCTTTTTGAAACCATAATATTTCCTCTTGATCTAAAACATCAACTAGTTCTTCATTTAGTTCTTTTCAAAATCTTCTAGGAATGGATTGCTCTCTTCTTACAAAGCTATTTGAATACCCCATAAGCTCTTAATAATTCCATTTTTCCTTCTAATATTTCTATAGATTTTCTTGTTCCAGTCTTGCAATTTTGGTCTAAGCTGGTCTAATTCCAACCAAGTATCTTCCTAGCCACCCTAGTGTCCATTTAAGAAGCTTTTAAAATTAGGATGTTTTAGCCAAGCCACTTCAAAATGAAATGGATGATTTTCCTTTGTAGCATTTCTTCTTGATAGGGAAATTATCAACAAATGGTGATCAAATTGCACTCTAACTCTGGGCAGTACTTTAACTTTAGCTTCATATAATTCTTTTCGCCAAGTTGTATGGCATAGACATCGATAAAGGCATTTGTATAACCTTGTTGCAATTTGAGTAAGAGGTCCATTCCAAGTAAGCTTAGGCCCTTCTGAGCCTAAATTAAGCAATTGGCATCGGTTAATGTTTTCTTGGAATTGATTACACTTTCTTTCATTAATCATAGCTCCTCCTCTTTGTTCATTTGCAGATTTAAAGTCATTAAAATCACCAGCTAACATCTAAGGAAAATTGGCAATTTTCGAGATGTTCCGCAGGCTTTCCCATATGTCCCTTCTTTCTCTCTCTCTTGGACTACCAAACACAGCTGTGAAGCACCATGGTATTCGGCCCAAACTTGAGACTAGGCAATGAATAAACTGATAGCCTTTAGCAATAATATTAAGAACAATATCATCATTATTCCATAAAATCCATATACCCTCAGCTAGACCACGAGCTTCTTCCAAAATTTGCTGACGAAAACCCAATTTTTGAATTTTTTTTAGCTACAGCCCCACTGCATTGTGTTTCCAGTAACACCACAATTGATGGTTTAACATTCCTCATTAATTCTTTAAGAGCATTGATCGAATAATATTTTTTTAGAAAATTTCTTGATATATTGGGGCAATTAATCATAAATTTTGGACTTAATTGTATTTATTGTGAGAGATTGTGATTAATTTTATTTGTAATAGATTAAGATTAAAAAGATAAAAAGTAATCATATATTTTGTGATTTATCTTAATTGATTTATTTTTGGAAGTTAAGGTATTATAGATTTGGTTACTTTTATTTTCAGATTAGGAAACTAGGTCAATAAAAGGACTAAAGAGCTAGCCTATTTTTGAAGGAAGAAAGTATATATATATATATATACGGCCGCAAGAAAAGAGAGGGGGGGAAGTCTGGATTTGAGGAGTACAGTGCCGCAAGTGAGGAGTCTGGGTTTGAGAGCCGTGATTGTGCTGTCGTGGCAGAGAGAGATCATGGTCTGGGTTTTAGAGAGATGTGCCGTAGGAGAGTAACTGGAGAAGACGAGTAACGAGAAGCAGTAACGTGAATTTGGCAGAGGGAAATATTCACGATAAAACTACCATCGTCATCCTTTCATCACTGGGGTTATCATCATCACTATCTTCCCCATCACCATCTCTGACGTTGACGGAGAAATACCACCACCGTCAGCACACCACCATTTTCCTCCATCGAAACGACATCATTTTTCGTTCTTCATTATACATTACATCGGCTCGTCACAAACCCACTTCACCCTCATCACCAATCATTATCTTGTGGACCTCTAGCCACCATCTTCAACCATAAATCACCACCCAATCTCCAACCAACTAGCCACGGTCACCACCACCTTCAGTTTTCTTCATCTTCAATACTTCACTATGACCACTGTCTGTTTCTTTTCACTGCATCAACTGAGCCCACTTGTTTCTTATTTGTCTTACTTGTCTTTTTCCAATAAACCAAAGACCATATTTTCTCTCACTCCAAATTTGACCAAAAGGGTATTTTGACCTTTAATATTGTGGCTATGTCAAGGAGGAGCATGAGTGGCTAAATTTATATGAGTTTTGATGGTGAAGGAAGTGGTTTGAGTTTCAAAGTGCTACAAAAGGGAGTTCATTATTCTCTATTTAGTTTATTTCATGTATTCTGAATTTTTATTTCTTTATTTTCTATTTGGATA
>JBAGKO010000013.1:14906407-14921176 GCA_037177275.1 Acacia concinna
GCTAAACTTCTTGAAGAAGTTAAGTGGCTAAGCTTCTTGAAGAAGTTAACTGGCTAAGCTTCTTGGAGAAGTTAATTTCTTGGTTTAGAGAAGAAGCTATTTGTGAGATAATGGACATCCACATAATTAATATTCATAACAATAGTTACTTTTTAATCGGAAAAAATGGTTTTATATAGAAAGTAGGGAGAAATTTTTTTTCCCAAAGACAGAAAAGATTTTGAATACTGTTTATACTCACAATTAAACTTTTCATATAAATAAATAATTTTACCACTAATTTATTATTGTATAGAGTTTGTTGTTATGTATTATCTTTTATAATATAAGGATAAAATTAAAAAAAGTTAAATTTTAATACAAAATTAAGAGAAAATTACATATAAATACCATGTGAATTTTAAAATTTTAAATCAATTATGCTATCTATAAGAATAATGTGATGAACTAAATTCATATCGTAATTAATAACTCATTTTTATAAAAAATAACTTATTTAGAATTTTGAAATTGAGATAGTATTTCTTTATTATACTCCTTAAAATTAAGGGAAAATTCCATTCAAAGTAACGAAATTGTAAAATACTAAATTAATCTTTTTTGTATTTTTTTTTGCGTAATTACGAAAATGCTACTAAATTTTTAACAATATGAGTATTGTAATTTATAACATGAGTATATAAATTAATAACACTATAAGCATTTAGATACTACATATTTATGCTATGAGTTGTTTGTGCTAATGTTATAAATTAAGATACTTTTATTGTTAAAAATCTAATATCATTTTTGTAATTACGCAAAAAATACAAAAAAAAATTAATTTTAGATTTTTTGATTTCATTATTCTCATTTTTTTTTTCTGTTACCTTTGTTTTTTTTAGAATTTTTTCTAGAATTAATGAGTTTCAAGATTTTTCTTATTTCGATAAAACATGTTGAAAGGTACAGCATAATGCAAATATAGTTGTAGCAGTAGAATAGAGTGGTGTGTTGAGAACTTGAGATGAGGCTGGCACCTGGCACTTGATTGAGAAGATTGGGATGTGTCGTATTTCGTCAACTAAGTAGGTGGGGCCACATGGGGACCCCACACCCCTTCCATTATTGACCTTATCATGCCACCTCCACCTCAACCTGTCCTCAACCTCAACCTCAACCTCAACCTCCCTCTCTTAATCTTATATACGGAGCAGTACTAGTAGGTGTAGGTCTACTTGAACTTAGTTTTCTTAAAAGTATTTTTTTTATACGTAGAGATAAAATCCTTGAACGCAGTAAAAAACATCTGTTAAAACAAAAATAAAACATGGGGTCTCACGTAAAGAGAACTGAGAAGTGGGAAACAGTTAAGGAAGGGTGAGTGGGCTTTTCATGTTGTGGGCTCTCTCTCTCTCTCTGACTCAACAACAACTTGTGTTTGATTGTATTGTCCGTACGAATACAAAGCAAGCTCTGCAGCTCTTTCCATATCACTTTTGTTTTTTTTCTTTTGGTTATAAAATTTTAGAAAGGGGTTGGGCTCACCTACGATTTAAAGACAAAGCATGTAATTAGGTTTCCCGACTTAACAGACCAGTAGGATAATACATACACCTCCACCTCCTCTGGCTAAAGGATTTCACTCCAGCAGAGGTTGCTTCCCCTATTTACGAGATGTCTCCCCAAACATTTCGTCTGAAACCAAATTTAAATAGTACTTCTAGAGTTTGAACCCTAAGTCTCAACCCTTTGCCAGCTCAACCAAGATGATGGGTTATCACTTTTGTTTTGAGAGACATGATCTGTGCACTTAACATTCTTTTGTCCTCACTCCACGCCACAGTCCACACAACAATTTAATGCTTCTGTCCACACTCACACTCACTAACCAGTAGTCAGTAGTCACACCCACCCAAGCCAAGGCAAGGCATATCCCATCAACATGACAATATCTATCTACTCTGACTCTCTCCCCATCACCAACCATTTTATAAGCAACGAGTTTGCCACAATTCTTTCGTGTGAAAAATACAAAACCCTTTCCAACCCAAATATGGAAGGAACCAACCTCCTGCTGCTGGAGCTCTTCATGTACTTATTTTTTTAAAAAAATAATTTTAATAGATATAAAATCTAAAATAAAGATATTCTCTTAATTAATATTTTTTTTAAAAAAATTCTACAAAAATTTATTCTGGACAGTCCGCTCCCTTTGCTGCAGGAGAGTTGGTTCCAATATGGAACCCTTCTAGAAGACATTTTTGTAGCACTAATAATTCCCGCCCCCCCAAAAAAAAATACTTATAAGAGCCTGACAACGAAAGTACGTGGTTTGATAAAACGGTTAAAATTAATTAAAAATAATAATTATCAGTATGTCTTTTTCTTTTTCTACTATACCCTTATTGGACAAGCTTTTTTATTCCTGTTCAAATTATAAGGGCAAGCTAGAAAGAGAAATAGATTAAATATAAATATCACTAACCCTTTAATTAATGCAATATGTGTGTGTGTAAAATTAATGAGGGGTACAAATGAAAAAAATAACTTATTAAATGATAAAACAACTCTTGTCTAACTCTTGTAAAAAGAAGATAGTTGTAATTTTGTGCTTTTATAAAAAGAACAGGAGCGAGGACAATTTATTAAGAGATATGAATAGAAATAGGTCAGACTTGACTAGACCCTATTTAAATAAGCATGGGTATGCACCAGAAATTTAAAATTTTAGTTTGGGTTTAAGCTTGTATGTAGGCTTTGTTTTAGGTCTGAGTCTAACATTGAGCCTTCAAAAGGCCTGAAGCTTATTTAAAATTTAAACTTTTAAATAGCCTTCAATAACTATGCCTCCAAATTCATACCTAGCCCTTAACGCTTATATACAATCCTACATTATGTTTTAAATTATTACCATTCATTCTCATCGTAATATAAGGGTTTAGTAAGGAAAAGAAAAAAAATGTATAGTGACAACAATTGTCCGAATAAATAAGAATAATTAAAACTAACTATTTTTTTACCAATGAGATATATTTTCTACAGTTAATCAAGTATGACAAAAAACATATAAAACTATATATCACCTCATTTACTCTTCTCATATAATTGGGACAAACCCCTCCTACTAAGATTATAATATTGCTACAGTGGATTATGAAAATTATGAGAGAGGGAGTAAGTTAGCATTGTCATCCGAGCAATTGAAGATAAGAAAGGTAGGGGTGAATTATTTTATGCAAAATCAAGGATTGATTATAATGACAATGATATGTGAAACTTAGGATTAAAGTCAAGGTAAAAAAAAAACTTAAGATTATGGTTAAGTTGGTAAATTTATAAATAATTTATAAAGTTATTTAGATGATATTATATATACTTATATAATTATCTAAATTAAAATAGTTAAATAGGTCAGACCTGGATGCCTATAGGCTAATCTTTATGAAACTAGGCATGCTATGTTTATCTAAAGAGGCCTGACAATAAATCTAAGCTTGAGCCTGACATATTTACTAAATAGGCTAGACTAAATTTAATATAGACTGGGCCATAGGCAACTATTAGGGAGCTTAACCTATTTTCACCCTTATTAAGAGAAGACTTAAACTCTAATGTATTATTTCTTTATGTCGTAAAATATAGATAAAGTTACAAAATGATTCATTTTTACACAAAGATAATGCATTGATCACGTCTCCTTGATTTTGGTAGCGTGGCTAGTGACTACTCACACTCTCTTTGGTTCTTTTTATAAGGAATAACTACCACAATCATGTGGTTTAAAATGTACATTAAAGATAATAACTATGTAACTTATGTACCCATCTTTCTTTCTTTTTTATTTTGGTCGGCTTATGTACCCATCTTTCAAACTATACACTTAATTAGAAAGAATATAGATGAGAGATAATTGATGAAAATTTATTGCAAAGAGGAAATGAAAGAAATAGTTTTAAATTTTAGATGAATGGAATTTGTTCTTTATATTAAGAACTATTTATATGAGAGATAATGTTCCTTATTAAAAAAAAAAAGATAAGTGAGAGAGTGTAATATGGAATGGATAAATAATTTCTATAAATGGTTTAATGTGAATTTATAAAAATATTCTCTCATAATTAATTATTGGACACTCTTTTCTTATTAATCAACTAGTCCAGTTCGTAAGAATTAATGCTCACAGACCGAGGGTTAGGTGGGACTGACCCACAGCCAGCCGATCAAAGAAAGAGAAAGAGCCGGCGGTTGTCGGACTCTTGTTTTTACCAGACTCTATGAGTGGCATGTGTTAAGTTAAGGTTAAGTTTAGCCTTGGTTAATCAGTCACACATTAGTTTCTTTGCTGGACACGTGTCATCTATTACGGAATGCCTTGGAGTTCAAGCATATCAGAATAACTCTCTAAAATCTTTACTTTATGCCACTTTTTCCATTAAGAAGTCACTGGCCCAACTAAATATACCCTTCTGTTTTTTTACTCGTGTGTGTAGAGAGAGAATATTTTTTTAATCATATTTATAAAGTTCCTTATTAGAATTTTCATATAAATGTATAAATCTATCTTCTATTTATTAGCTGTTGACTTTATTTTTATTTAGAAGTATATATATATATTAAATAGGGGTAGAGTTAGAAAATTATTGAACTTTATAGAAGAGTTAATTAGTTTTAAAGTTTTCACTGTGTGAACCAATATATGGGATCAGAGGAGTACATACACATTACTCCGATTTAGTTTATAAGTCACTTGTACTCTATTCTTGCAAAATGCCAAAAAAAAATAAATTAAATAAATAATTTTTTTCACATTTGCCATTATTTATTAGAGTGCAAATCTTCTCATATTTTCTTTTTATTTCTTTGTATTTAGATTTCTCTCTCCCCTTTCTTTAAAAGTCAATAAAGGTAAAATTGTCAAAAACTCATTTATTATCATATAAATGATTTTATTTTGAAATAAACTTTTAGGCTACATGCAACTTATAAGCTGAATTGAAATAGTATACACACACTACAATTACAAGTACAAAGGGCCACTATTGATTAATTAAATAAAATAAATTTCAAATAACCAAATTGGGCAACTCATAAAATTGGTTAAAGAGAATACATTTATTAAAAGAAAATGAAACTTATTTTCCTAAAACACCAATATTCATGGATAGGGTGAGTGTGGCAGAGAATTAGTGTAAAAAAAGTGATGTGCGATATATTATTAATTAAGGGCAAAAATAAAAAAATGCATTGAATGATCAGACAAATTCAAATTGAAGCTTATAAAAAAAATCAGACCCCTTCAAATATTTAAAGTTTTGAACCGGACGTAGTACCCATGTAGTCCTATTTACATATCACTTCCATTATATTTAACATTAACTAATAAAAATCTCTAATCTAATCAACTCTATTTTAAAATCTAATAACTTCACAACTTTAAATATCCAAATATATTCCACCACATGACTTCAGAGTCCATACAATAATACATAAGGGTAAAATGACAAAAAAAAAATAAATGCATGATGTGACTTTAATTGGGAATTGGGTTGGTGGGGATTTGGAGGAAATAAATTACATCAAATATTACAAGATGAATCTTGAGTGCTTCTCTTCTCATCTTTCTCCTCATTTTTTTCTTTATCCTTACATTTTACCAATAAATTTTTAAAAATAAAAGATAGATGCCCATAATATCTATAAATGAAGGCCTGAGATTAGCTTATGAAAAAGATAAGGAGAAAGAGCCAATAAAGAAATCTGCTTCCAATTAATCCCTCATCTCTCTCTTTAGATCTAGCTGGCGAAAAGGTTAGACATTCTTAGTATTAAGAGAGAATTCGATTCTAAAGAAGTTCACTTAGTTATGGTCCAATAGAAATGCTAGCGGAAGCACCCTAACTTAGAACCATGTCTTTATATCGTGAGTGAGTCTAAACCCTTTCTTAAAATTTTTATAACCAACAAAACAAAAAAAAAAAAAAAACAAGATGAGATCCCTTATTCTCTTCCATGTTTTTAACTACTCAAGATATAAACGAAAACTTCATTTCCTGATATATTTTTTATTTTACTGTAATTTTTAATTACCTCACACTCCAAATAATTAGACACACACACATAAAGATGAATTGTAAATTAAACAACAAGTACTAGAAGTTTCAAACAACCATACATAGCCACAAATGTGCCTTTGATTATTATTGATCTCCATTTTTTCTTTTTTTGAAAGATAACAATAAAAAGATATGGAGAACAATTAAACTAGAGAGGCTAACGGATAGCACTCCAAAAATTAGCAGATCTTCTTCATATTCACATCCCCATGATATCTATACTGACGTAAGCTTCACGGAAACAAACATATATTAATGCCTTAACATCACCTCCACAAGTTAAATAAATATCATCATCATTATTCCTCTAGTTTCCACATTCCACTTTTTTCAGCTAAAACTGATTTAGGCAAATAAAAAAAAAAAACATTGTCTTAATCTGTCAAGGGGTGCTTTTAAGTTTACAGGCCTAGCTGGCTCAATGAAACATATCCAACCCATTTACTTCGAGTCATATTGGTCCTACCAAAAAATGGTCTGACTGGGCACAAGGGCAGGTTTTAGGCTGACCCGACTGTGAATTTATTTGGGCCCGATTAATTCTAATGCCGAGTTTGATTTTACATTTTACATCTGACAAGGCACAAAGTTGATTATTTTGGTGAGACCAAACAAAGAGTACAACGTTGCGTACCATTATGATGTGGGTTGAATAATAATATGAGGTTTCAATAGTGTCCCATTATTTATTGGCTTTGAAGAAGCAAAAGTGTGTGTCGTCATCTTCCACAAAATTCACTCAACACAGTATAAAGTATAGACCATAACCATGAAGCTCTCATTTGCCAAGTTGAATTTGAATTTGAATTTCCACGCAACCTAATTTCCAACATCATAATGCTACACATCATGGCAATTGCCAACCCATCAACCTGAATTGTTATGCCCCACCAGTTTCATACAGAAAGCCACTTTCATCAAATAAAAATTCAAAGTAATTCAGTTTTAATTAAAATTCAAAGTAATTCACTTGAATTTGTTAATTTATTTTAGCAGTTAATGCTGCCCTGAACAGCCAAAGTTAATAAAAACAAGTTGTGTTCGCAAAAGTAGGACTTAAATGTTGTCTTGAAACTTAAAAAAAAAGGTTAACATGATTTGAAACTTCAGAATGATATTTAAATGGATTTTTATTTTTTTTGGCAACGCAAAAACAATGATTTAGAATAAATGGAAGGAGCAACATGTTCCATTTACATATGACACCTAATGAGGGTCTTCAGTTGGCAATGACGTGTTGTAGTAGTTTGCAGCATTTTGTATGACAGACAATCATTGGTGTTCATATTACTCATCAATCATACCCACAACCACAATGCTTTCTTATTTCCATTCAACATTATAATCATTATTCTTCTAGAATTCCTTCAACTGGAGTTTTAAAGCCATCTGTTTTCTCTCAATTAGACAAAGTAATTAAGAAAATCGTTATATAATCCATTGCGTACCAATTGATTAAAATATTTACAAATAGACTGACTGACGTTACATAACACAAAAGTGGTTGGTAAAAAAAAGAAAAGAAATACGGACTATATTAGTTACTTTTCGGTACATTGTCCCAAGCAATTGATTATGTGATTTTAACTCCTATAATCAATCACTTCATCGTATATGGTATTAGCCCGAGAAAACAGGAAACACGGAAGCTAATATGAATAATAACCTGGCCTGAATATGTAATGGGGTATTTCCTGTCTCTTTGGGCCTTTAAATGTTTGAGCAATGTTTTGAAAGAGAGACTCGATGAATTAAAAGCGGCCACATTAGGATTGGAAACAGGACCCATCATGACTTTTAAATTGGGCAACATCGTGCAAAATGGGTGACACCCGTTACTATAGAAAGGGTGACCAGAGAGAAAGACCAAATTACTCTCATGGAAGGTAAATGCATAATTAGGAAAGTTATTTGCATATTGTGAAAGCTAATTATGTCTTTGGCAAGCTAATTGCATATTGGTTCATATTGCATATTAAGAAAGATAATTGCATGTTTGGGGAAACCAGTTGTACATTATGGAACCTAATTGCTATTTGTGAAGGCTGCTTACACATTATGAAATTTAATAGCATCCTCGAGAAGGTAATTGCTCATTTGAAGCCCCTTGTACATTATGGAAACTAATTGCATCTCAGTTCAGAGAAAGAAATTGCATATCCGGAGGAGGCCACTTGTTATAAAAGCTAATTGCTCCTTGAAAAAATTTCATATTGGTTCATCTATTTTTTTCAGCCAACATTTATATTGGTTCATCAGGCATATGAATAGTGATGATTAAACGTGTCAATCATTTTGGTCGGTGCTGCGTTGAACATGTTGAGGAGACGGTATTATGTTTCACAAGTCAATATTCGAGTATTATAATTCTGACCATATATATCAAAAGTAAAGAAATATTGTTTAAACAAAAGAAATAAAGGACTAATTAGTTACATTTCAAAAGGGTGGAGCAGAAACATATATCCACATATAACCGGAGCAAAAGGAAACACCTAAAAGACTACAAGAAAGGGAATGGGTTATTACATCGGGGCTAGGAATCAAGAAGCATTCCCTCCATAAGAGAGAAGGCACTAACTACCAGAAGCATCACTAGAATCACTAACTTGTTCTTCTGAAATTCCACAGGGGCCACAATCCTCAGAATCGATCTCTGCCCTCGACGCCCCAGAGAGTGAAACTAAACCCATGGCTGCAATGCTGTTAGCAATAACATCAACGTCTCTGGTTCCAGCATAGAGACCGCGGCTGCCGGTCACCATGATACTTGGTTTTTCATCAGCATTTGTTAAAACTGCAGGCAATGTATCCATGACCTGTTTGTTAGTCTGGCTTGAACCGCTCATTAGCAGACGCAGAGTCTCTCTTGCACCCTTTACAACAGAATCAGATTCAGAAATCAGTGGCTTCACCAGATTTGGGTGCAATGGTGGAATGGCAGTAGATATGGCAGGGCCAGCGCTTACAAGATAGCCCTGACCTCCTGAAGAGCACACATCAATTACTGGGACATGAACGATTGGGTCACATATTAAAGGTGTGAAGGTAGGAATCTGCTGAGAAGCTGGCAGAGACATTCTAATCAAGGGATCAGGCAGGAATGGAGGGAATTCAACCGGTGTGCTTATATTAAGGGGTGGAATTGGTGTAAATAGGCTACCTGGTATGGTGCTAGGGAACAAGGAGGAATCCATGGGAAGAGGATGTGATTCGACTGATGAGACTGGATATTTTGAAGGTGCCGCTGGGGATGGATAAGTTGAAACCCCGGGGGGGCACCAACAATAGTGGGGGGCAATTAGAGGTGAAGCCAAAGGAGGGACTTGTGCTTGTTGACCAAGGTTTGATGGGATGGTAAGATTTCCTAGTGATCCAAGAAAACTTAAAGGAGGAAATGCTTTTGTAACTTCTGGAAGTTTATCATGATCAATATGGCTTGGAGTTGTATCTGAGGTGTTCAACGAATCATTTGACAGGTCATCAAGCGCAAGCTGTTGGCTATCACAGCGACGTTTTAGCTTTTCCCTTGCAATCCTGAAAGAAGACAAGTTTCTAGGAGTGCCCTCCTTGAATGAACTTGATTTTGGACTAAGACTACCAAGGTAGAGAGCATTTCCCTTCATTGCTTGACTGCCACTATGTCGAGATCTGGCATATTTCGACGTGGACAAAGAAGCATTGTGAACTGTGGAATTTGTGGACAGTGATGAGGTACAATCAACACTTTCTTGAATACCGCCCACTGATGATCCCACAAGAAAGGCACGAAGCTGAGTAGCAAAAGAGTCGAGCCTTGATTTACTAATCCCACTCAAATCTGCTATGGAAGGTTTCGTCTTGAGCAGGTCCTTCAACTGGATTAATGGGGGAAAGTTTCAATACAGTGTCATAATATTTGTCCGAATCTCTTACAAGAAAAAAAGCAGCACAAAAAACCCGGATGAAGAGGGGCCAAGATGAAAAAATTAATGAATGAATAAAAAAGTTCGACCCGATTTACCTTTCCAAGTAATTCAATTCCTAACAGTTTAGATTTCTCTGAGCACCAGAAGTAAAAGGTCCTACCATCTGGAGCTCTTACAAGGAAGGAACGACCAGAACTGTCTTCTGGGATTTCATCTATCACAACAGCAGCACAATGTGATTTTTTGGTTAGGGTAAACATCCTTTCTACATTGCCGTCATCTCCAATGAATGAGAGACGAAGATCAGAACTTGGCAGCAGTATAAGACTCAAGTTTCCCCTGTAAAACAATTCAAGATAGAATGATACCACATTAATGAACTTGCGAAAAGGAAAACAAAGTGTCAAAATGAGTTATCATGTCACAACTTTCAACAATCAAAGTATAAAAGTGAACCAACAAACAGTAACAAATGACTCAAACGTTGTCTAATTAACCATCTGAAAATAACTTTTAGGAGTTTGAACGAAACTTTTGATTTTGTAAACAAGTGATTTGGCATTTTACTTACACATTGAAAGTAGCCTCTGATGTTTAAAACAAGTAAGACCGTGAGCATAAACAAGTAACTGCAGGCCATAACCATGAACACATGTGCTTCATACTAATGCACTAGTATATATACTGTAAACTATGAAATCCGCTCTGTCCAGCTCTCATAACAAAAATATACTGTGGATGTATGACCTTTATAAGCCTTTAAAATAACTCATAAAATTAGTAATAGGATTTGCAAAACATCAATATAATTTTATAGCAAAGTTTTATGCATCTAGCTCTAAATAGTAATCAGATCTGATTGGCTCCCCCACCTGCATAACAATCATTGATGATCAACACGAATCTTAACAAGCGAATTAAGGGCACATATTTATAGCCACATAAAACATGCAAGAATGTTCCATTTTATGCACATGAACTTTTTGCAACCAAGAACACAACGCATGCTTGAAAATGAAAGATATACTCTCAAAATTATCAATACTAAACACAATTTATAAAGAAAATATATACCAGAGTCCTGAACCCATAACTTATTGAAATAAATGGGGTATTATTCCACAGCATCTCAACAAACAGCATATATCCCAACATGCTTTGCTTCACAAGTAAGATCAGAATGTCAACACAGCCGAATACTAATAGTAACTTACTTCAGCTGGGTGGTTTAAAACTTCTAAACATTATTTCAATATAAAATAGATACTTAGCTTAAGCAACCAAGTTAATGACAATAAAAAAAAAGATGCCCGTCATCCTTAAGTGAAAGCGAACATTCAAAAACCAACACACATAACATCAGTATACAAATATGCAAACAGCAATTATGATGCTAATTAAAGGTAGAGCACAACACAAGATGTTAGTTAATTTTATTCCACATAAGAATTTCAAACCTCAACATCTGAAAAGCAAGACAGCAATAATATATATAATATAGGATCATGGAACTACCTTTACTTCTTCTTAATTCAGAGATCATAATAGAATACGTCCAGTTACCTACAAGCCAAGAGACATATTTACTTGGAAGAATGAACATGTTACCATTAATTGATAATCTAAACTATGGACTCCCACAATTACTATTGTTCACCCAACGAACCACACATTTCAGTAAGATTAAGACTACAATTAAATTCAGAATAACAACCGGCAATTCAATCTGTAATGGAAGCAAATTGCCATCACAAATATGTTAATATAAGTATAGCAGTCAATAATGGCTACTTTGAGCTTGACCAGGCATGTGAATGTAAGCAGAAAAATTCATTAATGTAATTACAGATAAGCCAGTTAAGACAGATAAAAAATGCACCAACCCCAAGAAAAAGAAATATACAGTTAATGTAATACAAGATCTTTAAGGAATATTCTCCCACAAGAAACATAAAAGGTATCAATTAAATTTTTTTTTTTTTGGAAACTGCCAACTGGTAGGTGTTAGAGGCCACTAGACTACTGGTCTCCAATTGAACAACATCAAGAAACCCAATGACAAAAAGGCAAATAATTAGAAAATGTCATGCTTTGCAAACAAATTGGTTTTAACATCCACGGGATAAAGGGGCAAGTTTATACATTTACAGCAATAACTAAATATTATAATTATAAATTTATTAAAAACTAAGCTTATCTTGAAGAAGCTATAACAAAGATATCACCACTAGCTTCTGTTGCAAGAAAGGATAAGGGGGTGTTACAGCCCTACTGTTTAAAAAGATTAGGGAAAAAAAAATAGCCACAAAAGCAAACAAACAACAGAGACCCAAAACACAAATTGCGTAAAATTTGACAGAAGATTTACACAAAGGCGCGCAGGAAAAATACATGCTTCAATCATAAAAAAGGAATGCAGAAGCACGGAAAGAGCAAGCATATAAGGGCCAGAGATGTCAATGCTTTCAAATCATACTTTAGTACACACAATATCATACACACAAGCACTAAGTTACAGGTGTGCGCGCATCTGTGAGCTACTGCAAAACATTAGAAAATCGCCACAACACCACGAATAATAATAAACCTAGCAGCGAAGAGGATATATGACAGTAAGTCCAAAATTTGAATACGTCCATACAACATTGAATATATAACTATCAGAACAATAAATCATAGAGACAGAACGATAAACTAAGATAATTGACAAATGCTTCATGTGGCAAAATGCAATCAAGATTTATAAAATCCTAACAAATGCACAGTACATATGAGTTGTGTAAACCAAACGCTATAGTATCTACGATAATTTCCATCAGAAGAGTTTCCCCTTGACGAAAATATAGGGGAACAGCTACCAAGTAGATTTTCAAATAAGTTTTAAATGAGATTACCTATTGGCAGTAGGAAAAAACAGCGTCCCATCCTTGTGAATTGTTCCAACTCGGATCGAAACAAGAGGTACACAGAAACATCTGGCAAGCATCCCAACCTCTGCTGGCTCGAAATGCTGCACAATTACATGAAATTAAAGGCCTTTAGCCATTTACACGACAAATCTGACAGAAGTTAAGAAGAAACGAATAAATTGTTGGTTCGATGAACACTCGAACCAAGGAGGAGTGAGAACAAGTCAATTGTGCGGTTTCCAAGATTTAGGCTAACAATGAAATTTACAGATGCCTCATCGGTCAGGCCGCTAAGACTCGGTAAATCTGTCAGATAAAGACACCAAGAAACAGAAATTCAACTCTTACCTGACTTAATTGGGTGAGAAGGTGATCTTCAGCGACGCCACCGGAGACGTTAATCTTCAACAAGGGTTTGAGCCTCTCGTCAGCGCGACATGCTCCCATAATCTGCGTATTAAGAGCCTGAAACCACTGCAACAGATGATCATCCTGGTTGTTCTGCTGAAGCAAGAGATCACCATCACCCTGATCTACAAGAATATCCGTCAAACGTTGCGTCAACAGTGTCTCCCTCCTGGATCCCCCACTCTCTTCAGGAAGAGTAGAACTCGAACCGGATTCGACGCCGTTCAAAGGCAAGGAATCATCAAAATCTTGAGCGACTGGTGGATGGCCAGAGGGATCAGATCCGCTGGCCTTGTCGGCGTCAAACAAATCTTGACGTCGCCCGTTAGACATTTAATTTCAAGATTATATAAAGATCGAAGAAGCAGGAATTGAGAACCGTAGCTAGGGTTTGTCACAAGATCGGAATCAAAAGAATCGAATACCGAAGCTGAAATCTCTATGTACAGCGAGAGCAGAGAAAAATTGATTGAAAGGGGGGAGACCAAAGGGGAGTTTGGGAAAGAGAGAAAGAATACCTGATAGCAAAACGAAGGGCGGTAAGAAGGATGGGTGTGGCTTATATAACACCCACGCAAACTACGCATAATTAGGTGCCTGAAAACGACAGCGTAAAGAACAGGCTGAGCCGCTTAGGGTTATCGTGTGCCCATCCGGCATCCGCTTCCAGTGGTGATTGATGACGACAGAGGCCGGTGAGGTTATTAAAATATCTCCAAGTGGTGGGACCTGGGAGTAAGAAATTTAAAATTATTCTTAATACTACTATATAAAAAGTGTGTTAATATTTTAAAAGGATTAATTAAGTTAAATAAATTATTTAATTATGTATTAATTTATAATTTAAATAAATTAATTTAAAAATAAATTTATAAATATAAATATTTTGATGTAACTTATTTAATTTTCTTAATTTTCAATAAAAGAATTCAATTAGCTTTTATATTAAGGATTGGATGGAGTAATGAGAAATATAATTTATTTTTAATATGCAATGTTAAATATTATGATTATAATTATAATTTTGTAATATAAATTTTATAATTTGATTTTTTTTGCCAACAAATTTAAAAATTATATCTTCTTAAGGATTTTTGTATCTTCATATCTTTGAATTTTTTCATTATTCGTATGGTTGGGCGAATTTTTTTTGTTTGTTTTTTAATTATTATTATTTGGTAACAGAGTGAGCTTGACTTGAATAATTGTGGGGGTGGTGGCCCGCCTGGACAGATCAGTGAGGGAGAGAGATAGGGCATGTCCCATGAAAAGGACGGCTTAATACTAATCTTAATTATAAGGATATTTTGAAGAATTTTAGGAAAGTCTTAAAAAAGTTAATTATATTATTTTAAAATATTAAAATTTGTTGTTTTTCTTCAAATTATGTTGTTTGACTTATGAACTAATATATAATATAATAAAACACAATATATAATATGATTAAGT
>JBAGKO010000013.1:14922620-14938647 GCA_037177275.1 Acacia concinna
CTCGTGTTGTGAATTACGAAACTGGTGTTGTGAAAAATTCAGTGGCATTTTCGTAATTACCCAAAAAAGTACAAAAAAGACTGATTTGAGATTTTTCGATTTCGCTATACTGAATTGGGATTTTACTATTTCACTTGTCTTTTTTTAGAATTTTCCTTAAAAAATATCCCCATGATTTCATATGCCTTAAATCTGATGTAGACAAGTATAGGGGTTGCTCACCTTTATCCATAGGAAAAAAAGGTGTTACCCCAAGTGACCAACTAATATCTACTGCACTAGCAACCAAAAAAAAAAAACAATTAATATCCACTAGTCAGGAACAAAAAAACTACTAATACACACTAAATTTTATGGTTAAATTGTTAATTTAGTAATTAATTATTATTTTATAGGTGTCGAGTACAATTAACTATTTTAGGGTATAAATGTAGACATTATAAATTTTTTTTAAGAGTAATAATAGCAATGCCATTAACTTGACTTAAGTTTCATTATTTTTGCAACGTGGGTCTCACCAGTCTTCTCACTCTTTATTATTTTAATATATTTTTAAAAGGTTAAGGTTCAAATTTAGTAATGAATTATTTTGTTAAAGGGCACCAAACACAATTATTTTTTACAAGCATTTACAATACAAAATATGACCATTTAAATAAAAGCATTTCCATTATGCCCTTACTTTATTTTTTTCATAAAAGCATTTATAAAGTAAATATGAACGTTTATATTACAACTAAAGGGATTTAAAAGAATTTTAAGAAGTTAAAAAAATTTGTACATTCACATGTTTGTTTGTTAAATGCCTGATTTGTCTTTCCATTGATAAAACTTAATCTTATTTTGATCAAAAGAAGCAATAAAAAACTTTTAAAAGACAAATATGTGACCAAAATTTTTCAAATCCCAGAATTCTTTTAAATTCCTTTATTTGTTTTATAAACGCCTATATTTGTCTTGTAAATGCTCTTATAAAAAATAATTGTGTTGGATGCCCCCGAAAAATAGTACATCGCTAAATTTGCATTCTAACCTTTTAAAAAAAATATTAAAATAATAGAGAATAAAAAGATTGGTGGGACCCATGTTTAAAAAAGTAATGAAGTTAAGTGAAGTTAACGGCATTGCTATTATTGTCTAAAAAAAATTCATAATGTCTACTTTTACACCCCCAAAGTAATTAATTATACTAAACATCTATAAGAAAAATAGTTGATTGCTAAATTTTAAATGGTGCCAACAAACTACTGATGCCCTTTTGGTGCCAGAGCTATTAACATGAAGTTTTGATGGGAAACTATTTCATAAATTATCAAATATTAATATTAGGGAAAATTTTAAATAAATACCTCCTCAAATTCAGAAACCCCAAAAGGGATGTTAACGTTTCAAAAGGACAATAAGGTACCATAGATCAAATTGGATTTTACAAATGTTGACACATTTACCAAAATGCCCCTAGGTTATTTAAAATTTAAAAAAAGAAAGAAAAAGAAAAAAAGTGCCCCTCATTGGAGCACCATTGCCGGCTGCCCTCCAGCCTCCACACCGGTGGGGAGGGTGGGGTTTTTTTAATTGGCAAAAAAGGGGTGTCAAAGTGGATGCAATGGGAATTGAACCCATCCCAAATTGTTTTGAGAGGGCTTTGGTGGCCCTAAAAGCCTCCTTAACATATATATACACAAATAAAAATATATAGAATAGAAATAAAGGTGTGGTACTATTGACTATACAAGTAATGAAAATGACGAAATTCGTAATGAAAATAACTATACGAATAATAAGATTAACTATAAGGTGTACTAGTGATGATGCTTCCATAGGAGGTTAAAATTTCTAGGTAATTGTAATACTCGTATAGTCAAAACTATTACTAGTTTTGTTAATTGCGAAATATTTTGATATATATATATATGATAATTATGTCAATAGAATTACTAATGTTGATAATTCCATTATGATTATAGCGAATATCATTATGGTTTTGGTTAATACCAATTGTTATTGGTCACTTTAACCATTGACTTTATGCTATTTATATGATTATTTTTTAATGATAATTATCAATTGTAATTATGTTTGGATTTTCTTTAACAAGTGACTTTATGATAATTAATGATAATTATATAATTATTATTTTTTATTTCTATCATTAAAAAAATCCAAACATAATTACAATTGATAATTATCATTAAAAAAATAATCATATATATATATCATAAAGTCAATGGTTAAAGTGAGCAATAATCATTGATATTAACCAAAACCATAATTATATTCGTTATAATCATAATAGAATTATCAACACTAGTAATTCTATTGACATAATTATCATATATATATGTTTCGCAATTAACAAAGCTAGTAGTGGTTTTGACTATACAAGTATCACAATTACCCATAAATTTTAACCTCCTATGACAGCATCACCACCAGCACGCCTTATAGTTAATCTCATTACTTGTATAGTTATTTTTATTACGAATTTTATCATTTTCATTACTGTATAGTCAATAGCACCACACCTTTATTTCTATTTTATATATTTTTATTTGTCTATATATATATGTTGAGAAGGCCCCTTCAAAACAATTAGGGGTGGATTCAATTCCCATCGCATCCACTTTGGCACCCCCTTTTTGCCAATTAAAAAAAAAAAAGAAAACCCTCCCTAACCCACCCCCACTGGCACCAGAGCTCCGGCCAACCGCTAGTGAGGGGCACTTTTTTTCTTTTTTCTTTTTAATTTTAAATAATTTAGGGGTATTTTGGTAAATATGTCAACATTTGTAAAACCTAATTTGGTCTATGGTACCTTATTATTCTTTTGAAATGTCAACATCCCTTTTGGGGTTTTTGAATTGGAGGAGGTATTTGTTTGAAATTTTCCCTTAATATTAACTTAATTTTTTTCAAATTTTAATTTTCTGTTTCATATTTTTTTTTTATTTATACAGTAGGAATTGTCATTTTCAAGTCTTTTCTCTTAGGTCTACTATTCACACTCTCACGAAAATTCATCTCCCAGGGATTCTAGGATTTTGTTCTCTTATCTGACTATACAAAATTTTTAAGAGGTGGTAAAATTTGTTCTCTCCTCCTCCCTCTAACCTTCCCCTTCAAAATTAACAGAATTTGGAAAGAAAAAGTAATAATTTGTTTTGCCTTGACCACTTTACCCATGCTATTCTTTAATATTTCAAAACTACGATATCCTCTTCTACTTCCTCCTTCCACACTTCCTCCAACTGAACCTGCCATCCCATGATCCCATCCACCACCCAACAGCACTTCTTGGCCACTATAGGCTCCTCTTTTGTTTATTTTACCATTTCTATGGTCCTCTTGTTTTTTTTTTTAATCCAATAAGTAGGTTCTTATTTATAATATTTATTATAATTATTATATATATAACAATATTATATGTATCAATTATACTTACAAAATATTATTTTAAATGCACATTAAATATTAACTTAATTTATGTCAAATTTCAACCTTCTGTTTCATATTTTTTTTATTTATACAGTACGACTTGTCATTTTCAAGTGTTTTCTCTAAATCTGCTCGTACTATTTTTTCCTCTGAGGTCTACTCTAATTTATGTCAAATTTCAACCTTCTGTTTCCCATCTTTTCCCTTCGGATATACTCCTTCCTCCCTTTTAATCTCTTCCTTTTCTTCTCCACTTCTTCGTCTCAGACAACAACCTTCGTTTAGGCACCTACCATAGCTGAGGGAAGTGAATAGGTTGAACGCTTGCGATTGCAAACAGAAAAAGGTAAACTTGCAGGGCTAGAGGAAAGGGTGAAATCTGAAGTTTTGAGATTGAGGTGGAAGTTTGGATTGCATTTTGTACGGACAGCTTCCATATGCTCGTTCTGGTTCCCAAACGGCAGCTAAGTAGCGGCCAAATGATGGGCTAGCACGGCCAATCTTTAGAATGAGTTTCAGATCTTAACCTAGCCTGAGGTGTTGCCAGCTGACGGACTGACCACGGTCCGGCTCGGCTCTTTAAACACTGGTCACTGCTACCAAACATGATCCCAAAAAAAAACAAAACGCTTTCCCTTCTCCTTAAGGCTACCCACATAGATATTTAGCTTTCTTCGCAATAAATGGCAATAAATTCTATTCTAATATAATACTAACGAGAGTCTTATTCCCCCATTATTCCATAGTAAAATGTCAGAAATCTACAGTTCATACTCTTCAGCGTTTGTAAACGCGTCCAGATACATAATATTCCTCTTACAAAATGTGCACCGCAAAACCAATGCCTGCCTCCACATCACTTACCCTTCTTTGGTTCTTTAGCATATTGATCAATCAATGCCTCAACGTCTTTCCAGAACAGGCCCTCTACCAAAACCCCATCCTTAGCGAACCTAACTCGAGAAAAAACGGTGAAGAATGATGAATAATAAAAACATAATAAAGGTGAGCAGGGGTGTGAAGGAAAGAATGTGTGAAAGAAGAACAAAAATAATAACACAATTCTGCATGGTCATAGGCAGAGAGAAAAGGTTGAGGGAGATACCACTGAGTAACACTTTTGGTTAAATGCACCGGTTCATTTGCAGAAATTGATTTCGGATCTGCACTTGCAATGGTCAGGGTGTACATGTCAGAAAATCGAGGCAGTTTGGAGGAGACTATCAAACCAGTACCAACGTAGGATCCCTGCCCAAATAAAATTACATGTTAAAATATCCAATAAAATTTCAGCATAAGTTAGACAGTGCCTTATGCTTCTGCAGGAAGCATAATGTCTGAAATCTGAATCATCACTGAGTTTGGCAACTAAATTTAAAGACGGACTTAAATTGTTCAGCAAGTAACAGAGCCCTCAAAACCCAACTCCCAAAAGGAAACAAACATCTACTACATCAAGTCATACAGCAGCCAAGGGCAGAATGAAATCAAATAAGCAGTATCCCTATGAACGTAGAAAACCCTACAATCTACTGGGCAACTTTCAAGTCATTTCTCACTTAACAAATTCGGGTAGGGGAATTGTTTATATTTCCATTAAGAAATCACAATTTCTCCCAAATCAGATGTTAAAACTTAGAAATACACTTCCTTTTTTCAATTCAATGTTCTATCTGCTATCCTATTTTGGATGCAGTAGTTCTGTACACAGAACTGCTGGATCAGAGCCTTCGACATTTATTCACAATTCCACTCTGATTGTGGATACAGATACCTTAAACCAAATTTATTGTTCATGATTATAAAGCAGTTACCTTAGCTGTACGCATCATAGCTAGACTTATGAATAAAGAAAATTTTAGAATGAAGACCCATTCTAATGCTCAGAAGGTGTAGATGATGCCAAACTGAAACTAGTTTCACTTAATAGTAGAGAACTGGAGACTTGTAAAAAGATATTTGAATTGTCATAAATCCAATGATTTAAGGGGAAAATACTAAAAAGTTGGCAATATTACAAATTAAGTCACTGTTCTGCATAAAACATGATATTTTATCAGACAATAACATCCAACAGAAGCATGTGTTAAAAACAAAAACATCACCTGCTTTGACTTATTCCAGAAGAGCTAAACGTGCACAACTAGGAATCTAAGTCTCATGGTTGATCTAGTCTTTTATTCATTTTCATTTTATTTATTTTGCTGTTAGCTGCTATAATAATGGGGTGTCCATTATCCCCACAGCCCACAATTATTTTCCAGTATTTATTTCATTGATGAAAGTACCAAAAATTAAGCTTCGTAATCTTCTTATAAATTCGGCCCCTGGCTTCAATTAATGATATAGAATTTTACAAAGTGAAATACTTGTCTACCTGGCTATTAGAATTTCAAAGCGAAGATACTTGCTTCTGTTGTTCTAATAGATTCCTATCCTACTTATTTTATTCTTAAGTTTTCAGGGTTAGGTGCTAACAAATTTGGTCTCAGAGGCATGGTTAATACCATACACAAACTCACAACTAGAGGATAACCCCTTCGGTCACGATCCCTTGGGCGCCATAGCAGCACGATTGGAAGCTTTAAATGTTCTTAATGAGAAGATTGCTGCATTGAAGGCTTGCTCACAATGCCATGAACGTGCAAAAGGAATCCATTGTTTCCAATCTAGAGAAAGACTATCATTCTAGAAACGCAAGGCTGCCATACACCACAATCGAATTTCCCAAATTCAGTGGTGGCGACCCTCGTGGCTGGATTTTGAAGGCTGAAAAGTATCTCAGGGATTATGACATGCCCGAAAATGACAAAGTCGACATGCATCTATGTACTTGGAAGGAGATGCTCTCGATTTATTTTCTTGGATTATGGGACAGCAAACAGTGGTCTACTAGGAAGAATTGGTGAAGGCCCTTTAGGAACAATGTGGTCCTCCAGAATACCAAAATCCAGATGAGTACCTTTGTAGTATTCGACAAACAGGTTCAGTACATGAATATCGAGCAGAATTCGCAAAGCGGGCAAACCAAGAGAAGAATTGGCTTGATCATTGCCTACTTGGAGTATTTATTAATGGCCTTAAGGAAGAGCTGAAGGGAGATATGTCTGAATACATAAACCTAGGACAGTCTATCAGGCTACCAGTTTGGCCCTTGAATTTGAGGCTAAGCCAAAATTAATGATTGGGCAAAGCCCACAAACTCATTTGCCCGAACTGGATACACCCTGAGAGACACCAGAAGCATTGCACTAACGACACCCACCTCAGATCGAATCACCATCGCATCATCATCCAGCACAAAAAGCGTCATTTCACCATCCAAGTTTCAGTGCCGCAGCAACAAGGGCCTGTGCTACTAGTGCGGCAATACTTTCCAGCCTGTCTACCGCTGCTCCAACATGTTTTCGCTGATGGAAATTACATAAGAAGAGGAAGATGCCTTACCACCAGTTTTGAGCAAGACTGAGACGCACAAAGAAATCGCAGCAGCAGAGATCTCATTTAAGGCCATATTAGGGAAAACTTCGGCTTCAACAATGCGTCTAGAAGGAAAGATTGGAGATCGAGCTGTGCTTCTGGTTCATAGTGGGTTAACTCATAACTTCATATCGGAGAAGTTGGTGACTAAGGTTCGACTTCAGGTGGAACAAACTTCGGTGTTTGGAGTGCAAATTGGGGATGGGCAAACCATCAGATGCCATCAAATTTGCCCTTAAGTGGAGGTACACGTATCTAACTTGGCCATTAACCAAGATTTCCTCCCTTTTTCATTGTTTAGAACTAAATTAATACTAGGTTTTAAGTGGTTATCTTCCTTAAACACCATTCAAGCTAATTGGAATGAGATGTATATAGCCTTCTAGTTGAATGGTAAGAAATATAAGTTGCAAGAGGTACAAGCTAAGGTCAATCCTTCTATTAGCTTGAAAAGTTATAACGTGACGCAGATGAGCAGTACTGCTGAATGCTATGACATAAACCTGAACCCAGTTTGTCAGGAATTTGCTAACATATTTTTCGAACGAGAACACCTCCCTCCATCTCGAGGTCATTATCATTGTATCTCATTCATTCCAAATGCTACACCTCCCAATTTGAGTAGGTATCTACACTACCAAAAAGATGAGATAAAGTCACAAATTGCGTAATTATTACAATGAGGCTTTATCAGACCGAGCTCGAGTTCATCACCTAACCCTGTTCTTTTGGTAAGCAAAAAGGATGGATCTTGGAGGCTATGTGTTGATTATCGGCAGCTCAACAAGATCACCATACCAGATAAGTTCACTATACCAAATATTGATGAATTGCTAGATGAATTACAAGGAGCTGTTTACTTTTCACAAATTGACTTGAGTTCTGGGTATCATCAAATACGAGTATTGCCTTCTAATATACACAAGACTGCATTTCGCACTCATTTAGGTCACTATGAATTTGTAGTCATGCCCTTTGGGGTTACTAATGCACCTTTTTCGCCCTCATTTGAGAAAGTTTGTTTTAGTCTTTTTTGATGATATCTTGGTGTAAAGTAGGGATGTCCATCAATATTTGGAACACACGCAAGTGGTTTTTTAGATTTTGCAGCAACATTCATTTTATGCAAACTACAGGATGTGCTTGCTAGGACAAACATGTATCAATTACTTGGGCCATATTGATTTAGCATAAGGTGTAGAAGTGGTTCCTGAAAAAATATCCTCAGCGGTAAATTGGAAAGAACCTATCATGGTACAAGAGTTGCGCGGATTTATGGGACTAACTAGGTATTATAGGCATTTTGTAAGTAACTATGGAATTTTGGCGCATCCCCTCATAGATCTCATAAAAGAGAATGCTTTCCAATGGACAAAGCAAGCATAGAGGGCATTTGATGCGTTAAAGACAGCACTTACTACCACTCCAATGTTGCACCTAACTTTCAAATTCCCTTTGTAGTGGAGCGTGACGCATCTATGGATGGCATTTGGGCGGTACTCATGCAAGATGGTCATCCAATTGCCTATTTCAGCAAAGGATTCTCTTAGACCAACTGTTTCAAATCTGCTTATGATCGAGAACTCCTTACATTGGTACTATCTCTTCAAAAATGGCGATATTACTTGCTTGAATGCCATTTTTTTTGTGCAAACTGATCAGTGGAGCCTCCTGTATCTTTTGGATCAGCAAGTGGTGACTAATTCCCAACAGAGACTTATGGTAAAACTCTTGCCTTTCGACTTTACCATTAGTTATAAAGCAGGGAAAGATAACACAGCAGCTGATTCATTATCTAGGCGACCCCAACATGCTGAACTCTTCCAACTGGTGATTCCTATGGCAGTAGATGTACAACAACTTCCCCAATTGCTAATGGAAGATCCAATATCCAGAAAGAAAATTGAAAGCTTGCAGCTCAATCCAGACTCAATTACCCAGCATTATTTGATCCATAACAAATTATATTATAAAGGAAGGTTAATGATCCCTAATAATGCTGAGCTACATGCAAAATTGCTAGAAGAAGCTCATTCTACACCTATTGGTGGCCATGGCGGGTTTCTCAAAACATTAAAAAGGGTAACAGCTCAACTGTATTGGCAAGGAATGAAGAATGACATCAAACATTTTATCCAACATTGTGTTGTATGTCAACAAAATAAGTACCAAACACTTGCACTAGCTGGGTTTCTCCAACCTCTCCCTATTCCTAATCGAATTTGGGAGGATATATCTCTTGATTTTATCACAGGCCTTCCAAATCTAGAGGTTATGAAATCATTTTGGTAGTGGTAAATCGGCTTACTAAATACAGCCACTTCATTGCCTTATCTCACCCTTACTCGGCCAAATCAGTGGCCCAACTATTTTGTCAAGAAATAGCCAGGTTGCATGGCATGCCCCGCTCCATTGTTTCTGACCGAGATTCAGCTTTCCTCAGTAATTTCTGGCAAGAGTTATTTCCCACAGTCAGACCCAGTTAAAGATGAGCACCGTCTATCATCCTTAAACCAATGGGCAAACAGAAGTGATCAACCCTGTTTAGAAACTTATCTTCATTGTTTCGCTCACGACCAACCTCGTCAATGGAGTAAGTTTCTCTGCAGGGCTGAGTTCTCATTTAATACAAGCTTCCATGTGTTTGCCAACACCACTCCATATAAACTGGTATATGGGAGAGAACCCCTCTACTTCTCCCCTATATCAAAGGTGAGACATTAATGGCAAATCTTGAAGAACAACTAGAAGAGCGTGATGAAATGCTAAGAATCCTTTGTGATAACTTGCTGAAAGCTCAAAACCGTATGAAAGTTCAGGCTGATTGTCATCAACGAGATCTGGAGTTTTCGTCAGGTGAGGCTGTTTGGTTGCGTCTCCAACCATAACAACAGCTGTCTTTAGCTAAACGAAGATTTGAAAATTTATCTCCAAGATTTTTTAGCCCATATAAGGTCATTAAAAGAATCAGACAAGTTGCTTATGAGTTGGAACTTCCTATTGATGCAAAGATTCACCTTGTTTTCCATGTCTCCCTACTGCACCCTACTTGTGGCTTACCTCCGTTACACCCTCCTGCCCCACTGCCTCTTTTAGCTGATATGGAGCTTCTTCTCACACCTGTTAACATTCTGAATCATCGTTGGGCATCTAAAGACAAGCTGGAAATCTGGGTTCAATGGAAGAATCGTTCTCTCGAGGATTCCACTTGGGAAGATTGTGATTTACTCCGTGTCCAATTTTCACACTTTCACCTTGAGGACAAGGCGAATTTTCAGGGGGGGAGTACTGTTAGGAACAAAACAACACCTGATTTGACTTATTCCAGAAGAGCTAAACGTGCACAACTAGGGATCTAAGTCTCATGGTTGAACTAGTCTTTTATTCATTTTTATTTTATTTTATTTTATTTTGCTGTTAGTTGATATAATAATGGGATGTCCATTATCCCCACATCCCACGTCCGTCAGTGTCATTACTTTCCAGTATTTATTTCATTAAAGAAAATACCAAAAATTAAGCTCTATAATCTTCTTACAAATTCAGCCCCTGGCTTCAATTAATGACATAGAATTTTACAGTACTCGTCTACGGAGATTCTCCTGGCTATTAGGATTTCAAAGCGTGATACTTGCTTCTGTTCTTCTAATAGATTCCTATCCTACTTAATTTATTCTTAAGTTTTCAGGGTTAGGTACTAAAAATATACAATAATCCAGTTCAATCGAGTATGTACATCTGTTTGTCAATGCACCAAACAGGGTATTTCTTAATGGCACCACCATTATAGTGTTTTGTCTATTAATTGATTATGATTGTAAAAAAAATCATCTTGTTGGCCTGAAAATGAATTGCGGATCATAAGATGAATAAGTCATCTATAGCCAATCCAAATAGATATTAGAGTTATCTTTCCAAACTCTTTTTGTAACTTTAAAATTTAACACCTACGAAAGAAAGAGAATTTGATAGGTTGAAATTAGTATTGCTTTCAGTCCTTAATAAAAGATACTGGTTGTAGTGTAAATTACACTATGAATGAGATCTCATATCAAGGACCAGAGGTAGTATATTATAACTAGTTCTTTATAATAACTTATTCATAAAATATATTATCAACCACATAAATTTCTCAGCTTGATGTAACCAATTTACTTGGCAGGAGCATGCTGATCTGCATCTGTTGTGAACATCAAGTTAAAACATTCATGTCAACCCCGTAAATCTTAATTTTCATACTATTGCAAATCCTAAAGAAAGATACCTTTGGAGGAATTATGAACCAGAGATTAGTTCATGAAGTTAAGAGCCTGGGGTCCACATAAATCCATATTAGAAACCCAAACTTACAATATGGGGTGCCCAAGACCAAAGGCCCATATCTTCCAACTGAGTGTTAATATTCCCTCAAGCCCTGCAATCTGTTGTATGATTGCAACTAGGTCATATATGAACTATGTGATATTTTGTATCAATTACTTTGGAGCCGTTGGGGGAACCAGACCCCAAAAGTAAACCTAGGAGGTTGGGGAGCCAAAAGGTCCATATAAATCCAAGATTTGACATAAATCCCATACTTCTAATGTGGGACTCAAGTGCGATACCACGCAAAACTCACAGGCTTGGACGCCATCTGATCACTGTGAAGAGCAATAAGAAAACACGATACATGTTGATCCAACCCAACTGAGGTATTGCTCTCTCTGTCACAAACATAATCCTAATCTCTCATTTCAACTTATTAGAAAATGAATACAAGAGGGATGAAAGGGTGAAATTACAGATAGTAATGTATCAACATAGATGGCCAAAAAACAAAAGTCATCCATAAGCAAAAGGGGCGGCACAACAGATAAAACTTCTTTTTCTGATCTAAATATTCATCAAATTTATCATTTTTCAATACAAATGAAGGGTTATAGCATCACCATGTATTCTGGCAGTCCACACCAAAGGAGATTTACTCATACACATGTACCTAAGGGGAGGGGCACGGCTTCACCATCAAGCAAAGGAATGTGGGATAAGAATTATACATATTTCTAAAATAGATACTGTAATTCTAACACAGTAACATCTAACACCTAAGGGGGAGAGGTTCTTGTGTGCGTGGGCGTATCTAACATGCGCGGAAATAGATGGAACATTTGAATTATAACAAGTTACAGGAAAAGGTTTCATCCAGAACAATGGCAAATAAACACATTGCATAATAACTATTCTCCAGTCTCCATATACAAAAGGAATTTATAGCTTAAAAGCCAGTGGAGTTGCGAGAAACGTACAGCAGGAGGATAAGTAAACAGAATGGCATTCTTCTCCCTGGTGAATATGATCAGCTGCAACAAGGCATTGAAGACTACATACTTGCCAGAGTCAAGAAATAACTCACATAACTGAAAAACATCAATAAAAAGCCAATTGATGCCCGTGAAGTTTCAACTTTCAAGAACTCAGTTCCACATTTCCCATTGCAAATTTACCCCAAAAAAAGCACAACAAAATTAAAAGCCCAGAAAAAAGACCTTCCCATACTTAAAAGTTAAAACAAAAGGTTATTCACAGTCTTCCCCTTTTCAAATATCCTTCGTCCCAAACAACATACCCAGGATTGTTATTCTGCACGTCAGGGTATATTAAATAGACGAAAGAGAGAAGAAAATGGGTATATAAATTAAAATTAAGCCAGGAAAAGGATATAACACGATGCAGCCAATGAGAAAATCCCGGTTCTCGGGGAATTTCTTCTTGTAAAACTGAGCGAATAGAGCAATAATGATTATGATCGTTCCAAGGACAAGCCTAATGTTGCTCAATCTCACGTCTTCCACATAGCCACGACTCTTAACAATCTAAACAAAAAGAAAAATGAAGAAAACAAAATCCAATTACTGAACTCAAAGAAGTATCCAAAGAATAGACATAAGAAAGTCATTGGCATGAATGAGATCTGAAATGGAGAGAGAACGTTAGGGTTAAGTGGACCTCAGAGGCAGACTCGTCGAGAAGGTTCTTGATGGAATGGAGATCCAAGAGATTGGCTTTCTTTGGAGACTTGGACGCCATTTCTGCCCTTGCGACTATGATTCGTCCGACGCAGCTGAGAGCTGCAAGCGTCCTTGAAGTTCAGCCTAATAAGAATAGTTGACGCTGCAAGTATGCGAAACTGTGACTTCAAAAGCCCGTGAGCGCTGGGATTTTGTTTTCTCCTTCCGGTTTCCAAGCGGACCAGGCATTCCCGTGGTTTGCCGAACCGTAAGTTAATAATTTTTAATAAACATGAATGAAAAACTAACTAATTAAAGGAAAAATCTACGGTTAAATTATTTAAATTATAATTTGAGTTACTAAATTTAATAAATTAAGGATTAGATTACGTGTACTAATTAGAGATTCAAAATTTTAGTTAAATTACCTTAATATCCCTTGGTTTTATTTGAAAGAGCATGTAAATCACCTAAAAGGGGGTGAATTGGGTGTTTAAAAATTTCTTCAAAAAGCAATAACTCAAACACTTATACTAGTTCGGTCAAACTAATGACCTACATCCATTTCTCAGTTACCACTGAGTTCTACTACTCCCCAAGATTTCAACGGGCTCGTGGCGCCACAGTACAGACTCGATTGACTCTTTAAGTATCATTTCCCTTACAAGATACAATTCAAGTCCCCTACTCAAGGTATCACAACCTTGAGTACCTCACAAATGAATTGTTGAAAACAATTAATACTCTCTCAAAAGAGTTGAATAATAATAATTGAAGCACACACTAGAATTAATGACAAATTGAATGCAACAGACTCAAGAATTTATGACTCCTAATAAGAGCACATTTGTTAGTTGTTGTTGTCATTACTAGGCTCGCATTTATAGTTTGAGGAATTTGTGTCAGTTGATCTATCCGTTGGACTTCAGTTTATAGCCGTTGAAGAAATCATCATTCCTTTAGGTAGTATTCGTTGAAGCACAAAGAATTTCCTTCTTGGTCATAAATATATCCGCTGAGGTTGTTGAAGGAAGGTAGATGAAGACTTTAGCCATATTAGGCAAGGTGCATTAAATACTTCTGACACAATCTTCACTTCAGTTGATTTGTGCTTCAAACGACTCCAAATGATTCATAACATGTTCTTAGACATAATATAGATCATTTGCAAAGATTAGAATTAAGTGGGTGTCAATAAAATGATTTCTAGAGTGATTGAAATAATTACGTTACGATACTCTGTTTTTGGTAACCAACGTTTCCTTGAGGTTTGATGTCACCCTTGAGGTAATCCATTTAGGAATCAATACACTCGAGGATTTTGTCACAAATTAACACATAAAGATTTGAGAAATACTTCCTCGAGAATTTCACAAGTTACAATTACCTTGAGGATGTGAATTATCCTTGAGGATGTTAGCATATCAAAATCGTACCCTTGAGTACCAAAGTCTTTCCTCAAGGTTATCTTTGCAAATCATAGTTCTTGATATGCTTACACCCTTGAGGTTAATATCAATCCTTGAGGATTCGGGCTTTTATTTAAACATGATTCAGAGCATAAGAGAAAAAAATACTTACTACCCTCGAGGATGCTCACCCTTACAAGGTTATGAGAATATACAGCCAGGTTCCTTGGTAGCCTTGCAAGGTTGGCAGAAATCCTCATACCCTTGAGGTCAGGGTCCTCCCTCGAGGTTAGGTAACCTTGCCAGGTTATGAAAAGCATAGCCAGGTTCCTTGGTAGCCTTGCTTCACTAGTAAGGTTAAGGAACTGAAGTCGCGACTTCATAAAGCTCATGTCACGACTAAATTAACCAGAGAGTTCAAGCAGCCTGAAGAAATTCAAATCGTGACATCAAAATATCATGTCATGACTAAAACAGCCAGAGAGTACACGTAAAGGGAGTGGAGCATTGGTTGCGACTAAGGAAATCACAGGTTGCGACTTCATCATTTGTTCAGCAAGGTTGTGAAGGTAGCCTTGCATTACTTGCGAGGTTAGAAAGCTGAGGTTGCAACTTCATGAAAGTCAGGTCACGACTTTAAATACTAGAGAGCACAATAATGGAGGGGTTTCATGTAGCCTTGCATCAACACAGCAAGGTTGTGCTCTAGCCTTGCAAGGATCCATGACCTCGAGGTTAATGGTTCACCCTCGAGGGTGGGATCTTAACTTAACAACACCGAGGTTTTGGTCCAGCCTTACACTCACGGCAAGATTGGAACCAAACCTGGCTATTGTGGCAAGAAGCCAGTTTCCTCGAGATCGGTGCTCTCCCTCGAGGTTTTGGCTCCTTGCACCCAACCAACAAGGTTTTCTCAAAAACCTTACTGTTATAGCAAGGCTAGTCAGAAATCTTACTGTTATAGCAAGGTTGGTCACTCTCGAGGATCAACCTTACTCTCGAGGCTGGAAAACTAGCAAGGTTTCTAACTGAGTTCAAAATCATTTTCCTTCATTTATACTAAATGGATATTACTCAAGTATACTTACATAAGTAATTTCCCTTTAGTTCATCATCATAAAAAACTCATTTACAAATCCTACTAAGTTTAGTAATCATCAAAACATAGGATCCAACAATATTACAAATTTTAATTAATTTCTTCAAAATATGAGTATATATATTTTTTATCTTAAATGTATATGCAATTGAAAAAAGTGAATTCTTATAAGCTACAATGTTACAAAAGTATTTTTATATGATATTTTTCTTTTTTGTAAAATAATAATCATGGGTTACATTTAAGATATACACATACACGTAATTCAAAATTTAAACCCAAGACATGAGATTTTAAATAAAAACATAAATATAAAAATGAGATAATAAATCTCCATGTGAATTCTTAGATCAACCGTCACAATATATTCTAATTTATTCTAACAAAATATTTTATATAAATGAATATTATATAGAAAAGAATATTGTGTATAATTAATGTTTGGAAAGAAGTATGAGAACAAGAACAAACGAGTCATTTTGTGCTTCTTAAGAAATTAATCGATAGAGTAAATAATAGAGTTAAGTTTTCAAGTTTTTTTTATATCAAGTTTTTTTATAATTAAAGGATAAGGAGTTAATTTGACCAAAATTTTAAATCCCTAATTAGGATGTATA
>JBAGKO010000013.1:14939870-14955145 GCA_037177275.1 Acacia concinna
GGTACCCATCGAAGATCCCCATTAGAATCTAACACATAGATATGAGATCCCCAAACTTCCACATATCGAATCATGCAACCTCCCCATACTTCTTTGCTGTTGGTCGAATCCAATCCTAAAGTGTAAGAAACCTACAACTCAGAGAGGCCACCCAAGACCTCTACCAGACAAGAAGGAAAGCCACCCTCCAGTTAAGGGAACCTATCAAACCGCCAAAGTAGTAACCCTAGTAGAGGGAAAGAAACCCTAAGAAAGGAAAGAAGACGGCATCGCGCAGCATCTCGCCCTGATGCAACTCTTGTCTACTTTTATAAAAAAATAACTTTTCAGTCAAAAAGTTGAGTCACGTTTTTTTACTTCCCAAACAATCATTTGATGTAAAGCTCTTTATTTTTATACCAAAGTTGTTTCAAGTTACTTTTCCGGTCTCCCTAAACAGGCACTTAATCTTTACCATCAACGTGGGTTAATGGAGGCAAGTTATGGAGAAAATAACATTTTTTTTTAATAAATAAATATCAGAACCTCCTAACAAATAACACCAAGTCAAGAGTGGTAGTCCCAAGTACATAAATGTGGACTAATTCATGTATAATAAAGGTGAAAAAAAATCACAAATGCTCAAAAACTTCCTAAATCAAATATATCCAGTAACCCAATCTTGTGGGCTTGTAGGTTGTGGCGTACTCTGATAGGGATTGGGATCATTCATTGTGGGCCTGGGCTTCATGACTCTATTTCTTTCTTAGGCCCAAATTAATGCTCAATTGATGGTTTTTAATATAATAATCAATTGATAGTTTGTTTTCTGCCAACAATAATCAATTGATAGTTTGATGCCAACAAATACCGATACAATTTTATTTTTCTTAAAATAATAATAGCAATGTCTCCTCTACATGTTATTCATAACTTAAATATGTATATTTTATATCTCACACTAAATTTGGCAAAAAAAAAATCATAACTTGAATTCGTGTGACAATCATAAGGTTCATATAAGTGGAACATACTAATAATATTATTAGCAAGTGGTTCAGTAATTAAACACTCATAGTTTGATTTCTATTGTGGGTAGGAAAAAAACTTTACTATATTAACTAATGTATGTGGAGTGATATTAGAAACCCTCTTTCTCTCTCTCCTTTTTCATAAAAAAAATATATAAATTTTATATAGAATTCGGATATAAAAAAGATAACCATATATGATATAAAATTTCTCCGCTGATTCTTTCAAAACAGCCTCTCAATCTCTCGTTATACCATATTTCAAATGCTAAAAGTATATTTTCACTTGGCCCTTCCCAGTGGCACTTCTTATTAGAACCCTCTAATAGGAGTCCTCTCTAGTTGGCTCTCAATTAAAATATCAATTTTGACAACGTGTTGTTAGAAAACTACCCACTAAAATCTAAATATATTGAACTTGAGCAACCTAAAACCTTATAAAATATGTCTTACAAAGTAATCCTCATTTCCACCATTAAAGAAGTACGGACATCTATAATTAGGCTAGGGAGAATTTTAATTAAGGATTAAATAAGTAAATTAATTTCAGTCAAACCCCAAAATATTCTAAAATTTCAGTCAAAACCTAAGGACCAAAATGATAATAAGTTTTTCTAGTAAAAAGATAATAATGTCATTTTATCTCATAAACAAGTGAAATCCTCGTATGAACAAGTGTGCAACTCTTCGTGAATAAGTCTAATCCTCTTATGAACAACATATTAATTTATTTTCATTTGTCAAAATTGCATACTTATTTATAGAAGGATTCCACTTGTTTACGAAGAATTACACATTTGTTCATATAAGGATTTCATTTATTCATAAAATAAGAGACATTATTGTCTTTTTACTTAAAAATTTTATTTTCATTTTAGTTATTGGACTTTAATTGAAATCTCAAAATGTTGTTATGTTTGACTAAAATTTATTCGTTTATTTAGTCCTCAATTAAAATTCTGCCCAAAAATCTATCACATGGTTGCTAAATTTAGATAGGTATATATCTCTTTGTCACATCAAAAAGAAATAATGCCATTTTTTTCACTCACAAACAAAAGTTCACTCAACTAAGAACCACAAAGAGTGGTGTTGAGGCCAATAAGATCTTAATATATATTCTTTCCTGAAATCTGCGCTTTCCTTTTCTTTATTTTTTCTTTTTGGATTTCTTCATGGGAATTTTAAATCGATCAATAAGATAATATATAAGTGACTTTTTTTTTTGCAGAATGAGATGCCTTTTGATTGGTAGATGTATCTCATAAAATAAATCAACTATTTAAATAATTAATTATTTCATGACAGAAAAAGATAATAAATGTAGAGTTAAATAGAATTCGTGATAGGTTGATAAAAAAGAGAAAGAATGAAAGGGTAAAGTATAGGTTTAATTGTATCAAAACAAATATAGGTTTAATCCTTTATATTTGTACCAAATTTCATTTTTAGTGCCATAAATTCATTAAATATATTTTAGTCATTTAAACTCAACAATGTTGGTTTTATTTAATTGAAAACCATTGAATCATCAATTTTAAATGACGATGGTACAATTCAACTTCCATATAACAAAAAATTAAAAGAACAAATCAACCTTTAACAATTTTATGGAAAAAAAAAAGGTGAAAAATATGGATAGAAGTAGAGAGAACCCTAATACCCGTAATTGGCAATTAAAGACAAAGGAGGCCCTACCTTTGTTGACTTACAATAGAAGGTCTATGGTGAATGTATGGAGTGTGTGAAGGATGACACAACAAGTAAAATTAAAGGCTACGCTATTAAAAGACCAGGTAACGTCTAAGGAAGCAGAGGATTGTACTGAGTGTGTGAAAAAGAATGGTGGCCAAAATATTGATCAATATTGATTGTACGAGTAAAATTAAAGGCTACGCTATTCAGTTTTACACTCTTTTATTCCTAATCTTGGAATTCTAGGGGCCTTCATTTGTCTCCAGTTGCCGACTATAGGGGAGTCACAGGGAGAGAGGCCCTTAATTCTTTCCTATCTTTACCGGCATATAATTGTTTGATCATCATTTAGGATGTGTTTGGATGAAAAGAAAAGTGGGGAGAAAAGGGGAAAAATGAATATTAGGTTTAAAAACTTCTATAAATAGTAAAAAAAATTTGCCATTTTTTGAAGTTTTCTTCTATAATTTCCCCCCTCTAACTTTCTCTCCATCTAAACATGGGGTTATGTTTGACAAGTCAATATTTTCCTGTTAAACGAGAATAGAGACGTTAAGTTTGAAGGAAGACTAAAAATGTACTTTATAAACTCAAGATTCCAAAATAAAAGTTGAAATCAATATAAAGGAGCAAATGTGTGCAAAAACAATTAAAAAAAACACCACCGTGTTTGTTTTAGGTCAGGCAAATCTAAGTAACGAAAAAATAATATTTTTTATAGAAAGGGATTTATTATTTATTGAAGAACATAATGTACAAAAGAGTGCAAAAGTGTACGTATATCACTATGAAGATATGAGGGGTTCCAACTTCCAAATAATATGACTTGTAGACGTAATGATTTTAATATGCGACTTTTTAACAACTATACAAAGGAAAACATAGTATGAAGAGTGAAGAACAAGTCGTTTATTGAGAATAAAAGACAGAGCAGCTCGTAAAGCTAGTAGTTGTAAGTGAAGTGCACCAAGATGTAGTTTAGGAGTTATTGTCTATTCGTGAAAATACCCATTGTTGAAGGTGATACGAATATTGATGCAGCAATGTCGGGTAGTAGTTCTTCAAATTGCAAAAACAACTGTCTAGGGAAAGCACTGTAATGAAGTATGAGAGGAGGGCTCATGAATATGTTGAGGATTATTTACTGTGCATGGGTGACGAATGACTGCAAAAGTGATAGCATAAGTTTTATCCTGAGCCATGTGTATCACCTGTGAAGGAGTCAGTTGGGACCGAGCATGAAATATTTGATTACGTACAAACCATATGTTCTTGAGTATTTGAAACGGTAATAAGGTGGAGAAGTTGGAAGGATCGTTATGACAGTGCAACCATTGTATGATCTATTGAGAATACATTCTCTCTGGGTTGATATCACTACAAAACCCAAGCATACTTCCAAACCAACAAGCTTTGGCAAAAGGACAAAGTAAGAACAAGTGATAAATGGACTCACAAGCAGAATAGCATAGAAGGAATTCATCCGTCATAATCAGATGTCTCTGAAAAAGTAGTGAGGAAGTCGACAGGATACCACGGAGGATTTTCCATATCAACAGCTTTAAACGAGAAGGAAGCACATATTTCCATATAATATTCCAACTTTCATTATTCGGGAGCAAATAGAGAAAACTTCTCTACTAGAGTAAATGATAACCATCCCGTACTGTGCAAACACCAGTAGAATTACCATTGCAAAAAATTTTATCAGGGCAAAGGAAAAGAGGAATTGGATGAAGTTCAAAAGTTTGTACCACATCTCTAAGATAGAGTGAGGCTAAGAGAGGGAAATTCCATGTCCCTTTATGGCGCAATGTAAGGTCTTCTACCTTTAAATTCAGGTAGGCTGAACATGACTGTTGCAGGGGCCACCAGAGCCAACTATCTAACGATATGGATGTACCATCACCTACCAGCTATTGGAGACGATGAAGAAAAATGTCACCTAATTTTACAATATACTTCCACAAAGAAGAACTATTATATGTAGCCCGAAAAGTGTATTGTTGAGAGGAGGAGAGGTATTTGTTGAACATAATTGGGCTTAATAAGGATTGTGGAAATGCTACAATGCGCCATAAGTGATTGGCCATCAATGCTAAACTGAAAGCCTCTAACTAAAAAAACAGTAATCCACCATCAATATAAAGGAGGCATAGCTCATTCCAGCAAAGCAAATGGAGCCAATTAGAAGAAGCCGAATATCCCCAAAAGAAATTTGCCATCCGCATGGAGAGTAGATGACATATTTTCTTGGAGAATTTCATGCATGAAAACGAGTAGACTAATATGGAGGATAAGGAGTGCTTGATCAATACTAGCCTTCCCACTTGAGATAATAGATGACTTTTCCAGTCAGAGAGCTTCTTATCAATTTTCTCAAGAATATTTTGTATCTGCGTCTATCAGAGCAAGGATCATCAACGTAGGTACCCAGTTACTTCCCCAATCTAGAGTGAAATTTAATTTTGAGAATTGAAGATAATTGACGTTTAATATGATGAGGCATAGATGGGATACAAATGAAATAAGATTTTTAAAAATTAATCTGTTGGCCTGAGATGAGAGAATATCGTTTAAGCACCAATATAACAATGTGGACATCATTAGGTGGGGCTCAACAAAATAACAGAGTATCATTCGCATACATCAAATGTGTTAAAGGTAGATTGTTACGAGAAATTCGTAAACCATACCACCAATGATAATTTTCAACTTGATGAATCATGCATGACATAACATTGGCACAAAATAAAACAGATATGGAGAGAGCGGGTCCCCCTGCCATAATCCACAAAACAGGGAAAAGGAAGATCCCAAAGCTTTATTGACAATAACTTGATACGAAACAGCTGTGACACATTGCATAATGAGGCGAATAAAGTTGCCAGGAAAGTTCATAGCAGATAACACCTTATGTAGGAATTTCCAAGAAACTTTGTCATAGGTCTTGGCAATATCAAGCTTGATGGCACACCATCCATCCTTGCAAATACATGTGTGATGAATTTTGGACATACATTATGAGACAAGGATAATATTATCAGTAATAAGCCTCCCTTTAATAAATGCCAACTGATTCGGAGTTATGAGTTGATCCACAATTAGTTTTAGTCGATTGCACAAGATCTTGGAGATTATTTTGTAAATGACATTACAAAGATTGATGGGCCTAAATTTCTTGAAGGAGCATAGGTTTATGCATTTAGGCACTGATATAATGAAAGATCGATTAAATTGTTTAAAAAGGAGGGCACTTGAACCTGGAACACCATTGAAATAATTTGTTCCCTCAAGCCATTTGGGCACCTTTACTTTATTATGAGTCTTATTATTTCTTTTTTCAATTAAACCATCCCAAGAA
The DNA here is from genome assembly GCA_037177275.1 of Acacia concinna. Taxonomy (NCBI): domain Eukaryota; kingdom Viridiplantae; phylum Streptophyta; class Magnoliopsida; order Fabales; family Fabaceae; genus Acacia; species Acacia concinna. Next base: position 14,945,940 of record JBAGKO010000013.1, read on the forward strand.
ACATTATCTGCGCCTTTACTTTTTATATTGCACACAGCCACACGTGGTGTTGTGTGTTCACTACAGAACAAGACTTTATGGCATATAAGCATTTTTTTTATATATTCCTTTTCTACATGTTTCTCTATTATTTCTTCGAACTTCACATCAAATTAGTGCGAAATATCACATCAGGACTTTAGAAAGATGCTATTTTTCTTTTACAAGTAACATCTTTCTAAATTTGATCATGGCATATATACATAGCATTTGTCACATAAAAAGAGAATAACACTAATTTTATTATTGAATTCTCAAATTTTCATATAGAAAAATTAATATGAATTGTAGTTGTTTTATCATAACAAAATAATACTCCCTCCATTTCATATTATAAGAAACGTTTAATTAAATCTCATGATTTAAAATGACGGTTAAGAATAATAAGTATGCCACCTTTTTTTTACTAAAATATCTTTATTTATAAGAAGATAGAGAAAAAGAGAAAGAATAAGGAAATTATTATAATAAATGGTGTTATAGAAGAGGAAGAATAATAAATATCATAGAAGTAAGAGTATGCATGTTTGGTACGAAGCATTTGGGTGTAGAAATTGGGATTGAATTGGGGGTTGAGCTATTTGTATTGTTTGATACGAGGGACAAAGAATGCCAAAGTATTGGGAATCCCACAAAGGTGTGATTGATGCAAAACTACCCTACCCCTAGTATTGATAAAGGAATGTAACATCCCAATTTTTAATGAATTAATTAAATAATTAATATAGAAACTTAATAGGAGTTTAAAATGTCTAGATAATTCAATTTTATGTATTTAGTGTTAATAATAATAAAAGAAAAATTGTTTTAGGTAAGTTATATTTTTAAAAGAATATAATCCTAAGTCAAGATTTTGTAAAAAGGGGAAAATAGTATTGTTAAGATTGGAAAAATAAAGATTCCTAAAATTAATTTAAATATTTGAAAAGATGTCTTATGTATAATGGATTTGATAAGGACATATTTAGATTACGAGATATTATAGGAAATAATTCAAAGATTTATAAGATCATGATATTATATTTAAGATTTAAAAATATTAAAGTTACTTATATTATAAAAATAATAAATAAAGACACACATGGAAGAGAAAAACTTATGAGCCTATATATAGGTGATAAATTAAAATTGAGATAGGTTAAACAATTTTTGTACTAACTTGAGACAGTCTTAGTAAAACAATGGTTGCGCGTTCATTCACCGTTGGATCAGAGTGAAATTTGGTCAGTGTGTGCGAGGCATCCAAATCAACGTTTTCAATAGTTGAATCATCTATTCTTGTGGTTGAGCTTGGAACTTTGATTATTGTGGTAATTTTTGCTTTGGGAAGAGGTAACCACTTTCCTCTTATTATGCGTGTATGTGACATGCTTGTGAATGGTTTTAAATATATATAACATAAATTTGCAATTGGTTTGTGATATATAAAATTACTTTATTATTGAAATTGTCTTGTGGGACTTATTTTATTAAGCAATGGATAGTAATATAATCTTATATGTATTTAATGTTTATTTGGGATACTGAAAATTCTCTTGATTTGTGAATTGGTAATGGAATGTGATAATTTATTATGATTATATGTGTTGAGTATAACAATACCTCGTGAGTAATTGATATGAGAAGGGGTGGCGGATGTGAATCTTGATGAGAGATTAATCTTAGAAGAAATAAGCGGGTGAAATTATTGTACAAAAAAGGAAATAATGTGGTGGGCTTCTAGGTATACACCGGTTAGTCATTTGGTCCAATGTGTTTAATAGGGCATTGACATCTCACTAATGTATTGGGGGAACCCACGGTCTAGTCTTGTGCTCTATGAATTTTGGCCGGTCCATCCGTGAGCTTGTTGAGTTGAACTATCAGTCACATGGTTGAGTACTAACCCATGGGTTCAATCAGAAGAAATAAAGTGGAAGTTAATAAGGGAGGTTAGAAAGTGAATTGTCAAATATTGATAATTGTACACCCATGTGATATATATGTGAATGAGATTATGATATTGTAAACTGATATACTTGTTACTATGTGACGTTTTTTATAATGTTATGTATTTATAAATGTTCACACTTAACACCTTGTGGGCACTTACTCATATGCCTAATGAGATGGTTTGTTGGTTACTAAGATCCTCTCTCACCCATCAATTTAACATTTTTCAGGTAATAATTCTTGTAGTGGTCCAATAGGGAAGACTCCGGAAAATTAAACTACTTCTTCTGAAAGTAGTTCTTCTGTTATATTAGTTTATGCTGGATTACTATATATTGCCATGTTACGACTCATTTGCATATTTTTGACATATTGATTTTGTACATTTAATTTTCTATTATTAGGTTACTAAGGGGCTTTGTTCTTTTAATCATGATAGTCCTTTTCAAAAATTTAGTTTTAAATTTTTCTATCATGGTTAACTTATTTGATAATAATAATAATATAATTACAATTAAGTTATCATTTGAATGATGATTTAATTAATATTTGAGTTAATGGTTATAGTAAGAAAATTATTTTTACAAGGAGCACCGGGATTGAAAAATTTTGAGACAAAATTGTCACTATTTACAATAATTTTAAAACTAAAATACATTATCCTATGCTTCCCGTTCGATCTTTCTCGCTTCTCCATACTGGTCTTCCCCATTTCTGATTGCCTTCTCCATCCTCAATCACCTTCTCTTTCCTCTATGATTTCCTACCTTTGCCAACGGCACCCATTGCCTTGTCTCTCCCCCTCTTTATAATATTTTCTTCTTTTCCATCAACATTAAATTCTTCATAGTGTAGATCACAGTTTACAATAGTTGTTTTTGACAAATTTTTTTATTAATTCTTCTTTAAATTTGTTGAATAATCTTGGAAAATCTTATCCATGTATTCAATTATCTGTGAATTAGCAAATATACTTTTTTTAATCTGGGAGAATTATAGAAAAAGATCAGGGAAATTTGAAACATCAGAGCTGTAAAATCCAGAAATTCTAAATCAGGCATTTTTGTACTTTTTTCCTGAAATTATGAAAGTGCCATTGGATTTTAACAACATGAGACTCTTAATTCACAAGACTATCTCAATTAATAATACCAATACAACAACTCACATCACAAATGCATAGTACTTAAATGCTTATGGTGTTATTAATTGAGATAGTCTTGTTGTGAATTAAGAGCCTCATGTTGTAAAAATTCAGTGGTATTTTCGTAATTATAGGAAAAAGTATAAAAAAGTCTGATATGGGATTTTCTGATTTCACAGCTCTGATCCATCCTTTTCATTTTTCCTTAGTCTTTTTGTGGAATTTTCCCTTTTAATCCTTTTCAAGATGTTTTTGTCAATATTCAATTTTCATGTATATGAAATATCAACCTTACTTATTGAATATTATTGACATTTAATATTTATTCACAATCTGTCTGTCTTATAAATATAAATGTAAGATATTATAATTATATTTGAATAAATATGATTAGATAATATCTATACTAAATATCATCAAATTTAAAATATCTTCTATTTTCTTATGCAAATTTAGGATTTCCTGCATTTTTTGAAACAATTAATCCATTATATTTTAAGTTAGATAACAAATAAAATCTAAAAATAATATTAAACGCTTGGAACGATTTGTTGTAAAGTAGATGAAGTAGTGAAGTTTAAATTAAATAAGGATGTCATTGTGCTTTAATAAATTATGGTATATTATAAAATAACATTAATGATCGTATTCCCACAAAATATTACTTACTACTAAATATAAAGTAATAGTTCAATGTTTCAATCCCTCTTACTAGTCCCTCTCTGGATCTATCAAAATTTAATCACACATACCAAATATGGCCTAAGAGTAATAAATATAATTGTATAAGAGGGATAATGTGTTATGTTAATATATTAATGTTAAATAGGATGATTAAATAATATTAAAATGAGAAAATAAAAAATAAAGCTTCCTCTAAATAGTTCTTATAATGTGAAACAAATAATTCTCATAGAAGAACCCACAATGAGTAAAGGATTAGTCATTGATCTACTGGTTGGGGATACCTTAATTTATCAAAAATAAAAATAAAGAATGAAACAGATCATCTGTGTCGCGGAGGAAGTATATAGTAAGAATTGGTTTATTACTTGGAGGTTGCATAACTCATGGACCGCATTTACTCTTTATAAGTTATTTATAATGGAATTATAGTATTTATAGAGCATCTCTATTTATAAATTTTACTTTACCCGTAATTCCGGATATTTCGTTGGAATTATCATATGCGGCAGCATTTAGATTTCATTTCTCGGGCAAAAAAAAAAAGCATTTAGATTTTATTTCTTAAAATGAGGAAAAACAATGGGAAAAAAATCCTAACTATTGCGGTATTACCTTGGTATTTTCCCGGGCAACATTCATGGGAAGTCAACTTTATGTCAAGGGACTGTTGAGACCGGAGACTTGGATAGTGTTGTCAATAAAACTTCAAAATCCTAGTTATACCACATGGAATTTACTCTATTTAACATTAAATATAAGATTTAGTTGACTTTACCCATCGTTTGTGGATTCAACTGGCAAAGGGTTGGACACGCTCACAAATGGAGTAATGTTTGATCCCTAATTCCAAGGTGCCTAGATTAATGCCTGAAGGTAATTGACAGCTCGCCTTATCCGATATTGGTATCACTTAGGAGAAATTGAGATTTCTTCTTACTTTGGATCGTGGGTGAGCCCGACCCCTTCCAAAAATTTTGTTATAAAAAAAAGATTTAGTTGACTTTTTTGAAGAGATTAAAGATGTAAAATAAATTATTTAATTATATCATATATAATATATTATTATATCATATATTAATTTATAAGTTAGACAAAATAATTTGAAGAGGAACAAAAAATTTAATTACTTTAAAGTAATGTAATTGACTTTTTTAAATTTTTTAAAAAAAGTCAACTGAGATTTATGTTTATGAATGAAAGTTGTATAACCTAAATTATTGCATCATGACTTTGGATATGCTAAAGTTTTTACAGGTAACATCTTTTATCAGCTTCACTTTCTAATTTTGAAGGAAATAATGGCAATTTTGTTCTTTAATACTCAAATTTTATTATAGAACACATAATATCAATTGTATTTGCCCTTTAAACTCAGAAAATCTAAATAAAAAAGAGTTAAAGTTCGGATAATATCAATTGTAATTGCTCACATAAGATGTTAATGCAAATCCGAAGTCATAATGCGAGTAGTTTAATTACATTAATTTGATTTACAAGATTGTGATTTTGAGGCTTTAATTTACTGAAAATATTGTTCAAGTCTCCAATCTCCCCTGACAATAAATTGACTTTCAATGATTGTTGTTGCTCCCTTGCTACAATTGAAGGTGACTAAAACTTCTTTCATTGTTTTTCCCCTTTTATAAAGAATGACATTTGATACACACCTGTGATAATTTCAAGGAAGTTACCCTATATTGGGCATCTTTATTTAATATTTATAGATAAGGATGGCCCAAAAATTTGATCAAGATATGAGCGTGAGCGTGAGTGTGTATAACTGTATATAGCATTTGTGGCATAAAAATTGAAATGATGTCAGTTTTATTCCTTAAATACTCAAATTTTATTATAGAATAACTAACAGCAATTATAATTTCCCTTCATAACAAAATAGTAAATCTTAAGAATTTGAATTATTTAATTAAATAATTTATGTGGGCCGTGTTGACTCTTCATGAATTATAATTGAACTATATTATTTTTTTAATGGGCCGTGTTGACTCTCATAATTTATAATTGGACTATAGTCTTTTCAGGTCATTTTTATTTATAAGCCCTACCCGAAAGTTTGATTACATGCTTGAAATTATTATGTGGCTGCATTCAAATTTTATCCCTTAAAACCATTAACCACATTTAGGGATAGGAATAGGCAGGTCAGGCTTGATCTGTATCAAGCAGGCCTATGCCTGGCTTGTAACCTGATACATGCCTGTTAGCACAGCCTGAGCCTAGTTTGCGTCTGTTAAGAGGCCAGATTCTTTTTTTTTTTATAGGAAAATAAATGATGTTTCAACAATATTATTAGATCTAAATAGAAAACAAACCACATATAAAATAAGTTGTATCATTGATGCATCATAAATCAGTCTCAAAACAAGAAAATATATAACTAGAGTCATGAGGGAGTGTGGGCTGAGCCGTTGAGGTGTTACAATTTTTTTTTTAAATAACAGGCGGGTCTAATAGGCTAAAAAGACTTTTTTGAGAGTCTGAGTCTGGCCTTTTTAATAAAACAGGCTAAAAAAAGATAGAGCCTGTTTTTTCAGGCAAGACAAAAAAAAGCCAGGCTCAGACCGCTACCTGACCTATTTCCACCCCAAGCCACGTCAAAAAATTGCATCCCTTAAAAGAAAAAATTCAATAAAAAAAAAAAGTTACCTTCATTTTTTTCCCCGGAGGCCGGAGCAGCAGGTCAATATATTTCAAACAAAATCCTCTGCAGGAGATTATAATTATTATAACAGTGACAGCAAGCGGCCCCTCCCCTTTTCAGGTTTGGCCAATATCTCAGAATCTTCTGCGGACTTGGGTCCCTTTAATTCCCTCGGGTACGTACTTTCTCTGAAATGTGAAATCTCGATCCTCTCCTCGTTTTCTCTGAGCCTTGCAGAGATTTTTATTCCTGTTATTGCAGATCCGACCCGATGGAGATCGACGGAGTTCGAGAGTATTCAGTCCGGCCTCAGCCAATGGAGCTAGTCCTACACATACGGGGAGTGGAAGGCATGGACGACAACGACGGCGCGGTGTTGATGAGAAGGCGTTACTACGTGTGCGTGGGGTACTGGATGGAACCGGACAGAGTTTATTTCACCCGGGATTCTCAAGCCGGGTGGAGTAACCCGTTCGGGGAGGAGCTGTATTTAATACCGGTGACAGACTTTAGTCCCGGAAACTACGGCTTCCTGAACGTGGAGGTGGCCAGATTGGGGTCCAAAACCGACCCGGGAACGTCGTCGGGTACGGTGATTGTGGGTCGGGCTAGGGTGCCCTTGCCAAGGCCACAGGAAGCGATTGAAGGTAGGTTTGAACTGGTGAGGCATAGGGACGATGGCCACATGTGTATTGCGGGCAATATTATTCTGCGCATGCAATTACAGAGGAAATTTTAAATTAAAAGCAGTTCGTTCGTTTATGATGAGGTTTCCCTGTTAGCACATATTCATGTTGTCTCCCTGGAGATCGAGAAGGAAGCCCTTCCAATGTTGCTTCTTCAATTTTAATTTTTTTAGTTTATTTTTTACCTGATTCTTTTTGCTTTTTTTTTTTCCTCCTTGCAAAACTCGGAATTTGACCTTTTACTTGAAAAGGCGTTGACTCATATGCTCCGTATGTTATATTGATATGTGCGGTACGTTAATTTGTGAATCGGGGATATGATGCGGTGTTTTGGTAATCGTGCGTTACGATGTTAATTGTTAAATTCAAATCCTCGATTTTCAGGTAATTAAAAAAAAAAACTTAAATCCCCAATAAAGTGCTATGGAAATCGCTGGCTTGATACTGATTTGGATTGGCGCTCTGAAACTCCAAATATTGATTTTATAGCTTAGAGAAAGTATATAGGTGAATTAGTTATTTAACCATAAAATATCTAGGAGAATTTTTATCTAGTTAGGTATATGTTTATTTACCTAGGTAAAACTCATCTCTCCTATACTTTATATTAAAAGTATTTATATTAGGATGATATTTCTCGTTAATTTTTGAATGATTTGTAAATATTAAATGTAATCTATGATTCAACTCAATACTAGTTTTGTTGATATGATTGAATCCTTTTTTGATTTTATATATTTTCAAATATGTCTATTTAATTAATTTATTTTTCAATTTACAACTTAATATGTCGAAGACGATACACGCAAATTTTAATTGGCAACTAGTTATTTGCTATTTTAATTGTAAAAAAGTTTTATTTATTCTTCGAAAAGCGTTAATTCCATTTTGTTGTTATACCACTGATTTTTTTGGACCTGAATATACCACTATATTTAACTGTTTACAACTTGATTAAAATTTTATGACTTGTGTGAGTCATTTACCTATGCTAGTACTCGCCCCTTCCTCAGGTATAAGGTCCCATTTTTTGAATAGCTTAGCCCCTTCGTGTTATTTGAGTTTGATGGATAATAAATATATTTTTATTCATTTTACCCTTGATTAATCTTTTACATTGCGTTAATTAAAATGTTAACTCGTTCTTTGTATCCTCTCACACATTCTTTCTCATACATTATTTGGTTGAAAAGACTTTATATATAGGGATTAAGGTAACAGTCCGATAAATTTAATTAGTTGTAATAAGAAGATTCAAATAATTTGACTAAGTCTTTTTTTGTTTGGAAGCATTAAATAGATTTATTGGTGGAGAATGGAAGAAGAATTAATTCTATTATTATTAATAATCAGGTTATCATTACTCATTAGGGATATCTATTATTTAATAAGAATATTTATTCATTAAAACTAGGATTTATCTAATTATTTTAGTAAAGTAAGATATCTAGTATCCTATGATTTGAATTTAAATTGAATTTTAAATTTTGTATTTAAATTTAAAAGTAAGATTGCTTTGTAATCAACCTTTTGAGCATTGAATAAACTATTGTTAAGTTTCCTCTTCATCTAAATATTTTCTCAGCCCTCCCTTCGTTAATCCCTCCTTTCATCCCTCCACTGGCCTCTATTCTATTTCCTTCTCCCCTATCCCTTTGACCCTTTCCCCTATTAATGGAGAGGAGAATGTAAATAAAATTTGATTGAAACATCTTGCATAGGAAAATATCACTCAAGATTAAGGGCTTATTTGGAAATGAGGTTTAAAAACTTGATTTGGTCATAAATTAGGGTTTTGCCTAAAATAGCCAAACACCTAGACATTTTTAAAACTTTGGTTTTGACAAAAATCTCATTTTGAAACCTTAGTTTTTAGAAGCAAAAATTTGTTGTATTTTCATACAGCTTTCTCTCTTCTCACATGGCATACATTCTCTTTCTTTTCCCCTCTTTCCGGTGAATAAGTCTCTTTCAATGATCAACGCCTCTGCATCCTCATGCTAGTCCTTCTATTTATATTGAGTCCTTGAATTTAATTTCTTGGCCCACGTACCTGTCT
>JBAGKO010000013.1:14970404-14981156 GCA_037177275.1 Acacia concinna
ACTTATGTAACATCCCAAAGCCCTTCCTTGTAGAACTAAGGATTTTGGATTTTGTTTCCCTGGGTGCAGCCGTAGCCACCCAGAAAACACGTCCATAAGGGGAGGAGCCAAGAGCAGGATTTTGTTTCCCTAGATGCAGTCATAGCCATCTAGAAGACGTGTCCACGAGGGGGAGGTGTCCACATATTTATAATGCGTGTTTCGTTCCCCTTATAAGAGTGTGCATACCTACCCCTCGAGGACGCATTTTCTGGGTGGCTATTCTCCCTATTTTGAGTTTTAAATGCATATTAAGCATGTTAAATAAAACTTTCATGATTATATGCTAGTGGTGGCTTGGCTCACTTGATTAATTTCTGTCACTATTGCTCGAAGCATACTTTGGATTGATCGAGCCTCTGATATATGGGAAGACCTTCACAGTCGATTTGCTCAGTGTGATATATTCTGGATTGTGGATCTTCAAGACGAAATGCATACACTGAAACAAGGTGATTTTATTTGTGACTGAATATTTTACAAAATTGAAAATCATTTGGGATGAACTTGTTAATCTACGTCCTCTGCCTGTTTGTGGTTGTACTAATCGCTGTTCTTGTGGTGCGATTGATAAGATGTATAAATACCAACAACAAGATTATGTTATACGATTTTTGAAATGTCTGAATGATCGTTATGCGACGGTCAAGTCACAGGTTATGATTCTTGACCCGCTTCCCTCTATTAATCGAGTTTTCTCACTGGTTTCTCAACAAGAGAGGGAAATGGGATATATTGCGAATTCTATTAATCCTGCTGTTCTACTTGCTAAGTTTGGAAGACCATCTACCTCTAATAATTCCAATCGTGATCATTTGCACTGTACTTATTGTGGCAAATCAAGACATACTATTGATTCTTGTTACAAGAAACATGGTTTTCCTCATGGATTTAAATTTCGCAATCAGTCTGCTGTGAATATTGTTGCTCAACGATATGATCATAAAGAGGACTTGGTTTCTTCTACTTCCATGCCACAATCTGTGTCTCCTAACATGACACCACATCTTAGTTTTACTGCTGAACAATATCAGGCACTTATGGCCTTGATTCAAAAAGATACATCTCCTTCTTCAAACCGATTAAAAAGGGGCAATTGAGATTAATTATTAGCTGGGAGATGGAAGTGAACAAGCTAAGTGGGATTGGCCTCTCACCACCTCTTATTGAGTTACTAACAATTACGAAAATAATTACTTTATGAAATTAATTGAATTATTTTAAAGTATTTATATTTATTTTTTTTAAATTAGTGTTGACTCATAAATTGATATATAATATAATAATACAAACGTATGATATAATTAAGTAACTTATTTAACTTCTTTAATTTTTAAAAAAAAGTGTTATGTAGTTCTTATATTTATGATTAAAGGGAATAGTTACTAATTCAGTTTTCAGTTTTTTAGGAAAATTCCAAATAAAGTATTTCTCTTGAAATAAGTTGTGAATTATTTATTGATTCTTATAATCACCTTATCAATTCTAGATAACAAACCTAATTTAAGATTTTGTAATTTCAAATTACTTTTTTCCCTGTAATTTTCTCTGAAAGAAATCTGTCTTTTCACCGTTAATAACATACAGGAGCCAAGCTTGACGGACTTTTCAAACTCAAGGCATGCATATATCCATCGCTGTCAAAAAAAAAAAAAAAAAGACTCTCGCTTCTTGCCTGAGCCCTTCAATTTAATTAGGCACTCCAGGAAAGAAGGAGGTTAATTAATTTATTAATTAAACCAGTTCGATCGTATAATATACTGTATATGTTATTACCAAAACACGTGCGTGGTTTTACGGATGTTGGAAACATGCCTCATTGATGAAACAACATGTTCACGTGTTCCCTAAACCTCAAGCCAATGCCTTTTAATACAATCCCTTTTGATTTACTTGCAATGTATATAATCAAATTATATCACATACATACATACATATATATATATATATGATTTGATAGGTTATCTATATAATCGACTTAAAGCATCAGACGAATGTGGTTTTGAATAAAAATATAATGAACCTAATAACATGTTCATGTGGAGTAACAATTATACTAATTCATTAATATATATACTATGCCAAATTATGATACGTTTACTTTTATTTGGGGCAACATTAACAACGAGGGAGACAATCTCAGATAAACCAATCCACATGTGCTCTGGGTGTTTCAATGTACACAAACAAGGCTCTGTTTGGCTGCCTCCGACATTGCTCTCAATCTCTCATCTTCTTCACTAGAATGTTTCCTTATTTTAATTATCTCTGTATTTGTACATTTCTTGTCCCCAGGATGATTTACAATTCTTTAATAAGGAAAAAAGGGAAAAATATTCCTATATTCCGACGTGCTTTTCAAGCGAACATTCGACCAATAGAAATAATGTTACTCGTCTTATTGATATCGCTAGCATATACACAACCACCTATTTAAGTTAGATGATTAATTTGTAAAGATGAAGAGAATTAGATAATTTTATTTGTAAAAATGAGTTAGTTTCTTCAAAATGTAATTTTAAATTATTTTTATATTGAAAACTTCTTTTTTATGGAAACCTCTCTATGTGCAAAATTAACTAACAAAAAGAGTTCAAGGGACAAATTATAAATTTGGGATTGGAGGGAAAGTGAATTGAAATCTCACATTTAAGATTTAAAAAAACTCCTATGCTAACTTATGTTTGTCTTGTATGTTAATATAACGAAAATGCCCTGGAATTTAATGTACGCAATTGTGTGTTTTGGGTAATAAAGACAAGCTATGTCAATGTAAAATGGCATATATAACTAATTTGGGTAGAGTGATTACATACTTTAGTTAAATTAGTTACTACCTTTAGTTTTAAATATAACATTTAGATAAGTTGGTTTTTTTAGAGATTTCTAAGAAAATTAATAACATTGCTTTAAAATATTTAAATTTATTTCTTTTCTTCAAATTCGATTAGCTAACTTATAAACTAATATATAATATAATGACACACTATATATGATATGATTAAGTAACTTATTTATTTTCTTTAATCTCTTCTAAAAAAATCAACTTGATCTTATGTTTATGACCGAATAGAGTATTTGTTAAAAATGTGCTTTAGTCTCTCAATATGTGCAATTAATAAGGATAATTTAGAAAAAAATATAAAGTTGAAAAACATATATCAAGGACACAATAGATTAAAATTCTATATTTAAGGCAAAATTCAACCCCACTTAATTCTTACAAGAGGTAATACGACCGTAATACCACCTGGTGTTCTTTATATTAGCTAGATAACTAATTCGTGAGTATTAAAGAAATTAGCAAAATTAGATATTGGTAATAAGTTACTATTAATTTTTCTTAAACTCCCTCTTTATTAATGATGTGCATTGATACTACCTCTCTACAAAATCCGCTTAATGTTTAAAATTAACATGGGTACTTTAGAGTGAAAATTACAAAATTTAAAAGATAAAGTAAACTGATAAGGTCTTGTATTTTAGAGTTATGACCAAAATAAACCTCACATCTAACTCTGATATTTGGAATTGGAGGGATTACTATATCTATATATATATATGATGATATATCTTGGTCTGGTTGGGGGGAATCGGTTACATGCAAGAGATAAGGATAACTGGATAAGTTAGTGCAAGCGTTGATTCGCGAGGTTACTAGCAACTAGGATTGGCGGTGAGAATCTGGAGAATACAACACATCGAAGCGCATGTTAAAGAGATAAGGATGAAGATAATTAGCCAGTGCAAGTTTTTAAGCCAAAAAGGCATGAGAGAGACCACAAATTAACCATATATTTATATATAGCTGAGAAGAATCTGACAGGAAGGTCTAATAAACAAATTTAAAAGAATCTGTCGTCTCTGATCTGAAAGGTATTCTTTGTCATTTCATTTGATCAGACACAGCATGGCTCCTGATATGGATGGCTCTCATATATGCATCTGGACACCATTAATTAGCTACCTGTTGCTCTAGCAGTATTTTCATACAGTAGACCCAACACTGCATATAATAATCGAAATTATAATTAAAAAAAAAACATATTCATACACAGCATATATCATTTAGTTTTTTTTAAAAAATATTCCTCGTTTCTTGTTATGACGATCCATCGTTTGACTATGTAAATTTTAATTTTAATTTTTATTCAAAATGTCAGCAGTTACAAACAGTTCTTAATAATGTAATATAGAATCATGTATTATATTGCCTTAGTAATTGCTTGCAGGAGATTGTCATAATATTTAAGAGAATTAATTGTAATTTATTCTACAAAGTCTCAATCATTTGAGTGCAAATGCATGAACCTAGCCCAGGAACCCATGATCTCGTGCTCTATATATACTAGGCACTTCTAACTTCTCCCATTCACAGAACCCAAATAGCATAAGACAATTACAAGATCAGACCTACCGGCCAGAATTAAGAAAATGCCCTCCTCCTCCTCTTCTTCTTCAGCCGTCACTGTAATCTCCAAATCCACTGTGTACCCTAACCAGAAGTCCACCCTCTCGGACCTCAAGCTCTCCATCTCCGACCTTGCCATGCTATCTTGTCACTACATCCAAAAAGGTTGTCTCTTTTCTCTTCCTTCTCTCCCCATTCACCCTCTCCTCTCTCAACTCAAGTCCTCTCTCTCCCTCACTCTCTCACACTTCCCGCCTCTCGCCGGCCGACTTACTACTGATTCCCACGGCTATGTTTACATCACCTGCAACGACGCCGGTGTCGACTTCCTCCACGCCAGCGCCCCCGGATACTGCGTCCGTGACCTCTTGTCCCCACCTGATGTCCCTGACTCCTTTAAGCATTTCTTCACCTTCGACAAAAAGGTCAGTTACACTGGCCACTTCATCCCACTTCTGGCAGTTCAGGTCACTGAGCTCGCAGACGGTGTCTTCATCGGTTGTGCTATGAACCATGCCATCGCTGACGGCACGTCGTTCTGGAATTTCTTCAATACCTTTGCCGAAACATGCAGAGAAGCCACTAAAATCTCCAACACACCCGATTTACGTCGGGACTCGGTTCTGATTTCCAAAGCGGTGCTCCAGTTTCCGGAAGGTGGGCCAAAGGTCACGTTCAACCCTGACGAGCCATTGAGGGAGAGAATTTTCAGCTTCAGCCGAGAAGCCATACAAAAGCTGAAAGCCACCGTGAACAGCGAGAAACTCGCAATTAACGGCGAGGTTAACGCGGTTGAGTTGATAGGGAAGCAAAGCAACGATAGCTATCATAACAACAAAGGCAAAGTCGCCGAGATATCGTCGTTCCAGTCACTTTGCGCGCTGCTATGGCGAGGCGTAACGAGAGCGAGGAAGTTGCGTCCATCGAAAACGACAGCGTTTAAGATGGCAGTGAACTGTCGCATGAGGTTAGAGCCCAAATTGGATCCGTACTATTTCGGGAACGCGATTCAGAGCATACCCACGTATGCCACCGCAGAGGACGTCGTGTGCAGGGGTCTAAGGTGGTGCGCGGAGGAGCTGAACAAGAACGTGAAGGCGCACGATGATGCTATGGTGAGGCAGCTCGTAGAGGAATGGGACAGTAACCCGAGGTGCTTCCCGCTGGGAAATCCTGACGGCACATCTGTGACAATGGGGAGCTCGCCGAGATTTCCGATGTACGATAACGACTTCGGGTGGGGGAGGCCTGTGGCGGTTCGGAGCGGAAGAGGGAACAAATTCGATGGGAAGATATCGGCGTTTCCGGGGAGCGAAGGAGGTGGGAGCGTGGACTTGGAGGTGTTATTGGCGCCGGAGACGATGGAGGGGCTGGAATCGGACCCGGAGTTCATGGCGTACGCATCTAGTTCTTGGTGCAATTGACGATGGATGATGCCTCTGGACTCAGGTGGGGCCACTTTGTTCTTGATAGTACTCATGATTTGAATTGTGATTTTTGTATTTGATGATCCCTGCTTTCTCTTGGTGTCAATGTAATGTTTGTCTCAGGTCCCCCAAAAATAGAAAAATGTAACGTTTGTCTCTTTTAAGCGAAGTTGTTTAGGGAAAGAATTAAAGCCAAAAAATCACTTTCCTTTTCTATAATTCACACAAATATGTCCATGCCTAACTCGGATCTAGGATCTCATTTACATGTGGCAGATGCTCGTCATTTGGTTATTTTGCAGTTAACAAAAACATTAAGTAAGTTCTAAGGCTCATTAAGGCCGGAACATGTAAAAAGGCTTTTGGTGGAATCAGTTGCTATAATTTATTTGGTGAAAAAAATTAGTTTTATTCGCAGTTGTATATAGAATATATATAATCACGAGGCCATAAAGCAGGAGATTGGCCCAAGAGGAATCGTGAGCCTAGCAAGCAGACTAGTCAATTTTCAAAGTCCACAGACGAAAAAAAGGGATAAACTAAAATAAACATTGAAAAAATCCTAATTAAATTGGTCAAAATTAAAATTAGACCTACGCTTTTAATAAATTTTTAATAAGTCTTAGAGGCCTAGGCCTAATTTAGAATTTTTAAATGTTCTTAATGGATTAGAATGCCCTCTCTATTGTTTAAAAGGAAAATTGAACGTACTTAAAAAAGAAAAAGGGATTTGGAATTAGGCATATTCTGATTTAAATTAATTAATATCAACTCAATATAATTAGTGTGATTTGGTGTTTTAGTTACATACTGTTTGAAAGATGTTGTTGAAAAATATCATATTCTTACATACACACTCTTCAAGTTTAATTATTGCCTGAATCCACTCATAAATGTTTTATTTTATTTATTGATGTTTGCCGGCAACGAAAAAAAATTATGAATGAGTTGTAATAAAAAAACTTGAAAGAGGCAAAATTTGTAATCCATGGCTTTGCAAGTGTACAAGTCGTATTAAATAATAAAATAGTGAATAAGATATCGTTCTTAATGAGAACTTGGTACCTATACTCCAGTTGAGCATTAATTTTACACTTTCAATTAATTTGAACAAATCAAAGTTGAATTTAAATAAATGAAAATAAAATTTAAAATCAAATTGAAATAAATTAACTACCACAAATATTAAAGGGGCAACACAGTTACTGATAACTCATTAGTTTTGTTGTAAAAATGCTAGAATATGGATGTCCATAAACTTCCAACTCTTAGTTTTCAATATCCTACTCCATAACCTCTCACTCTTGGTATTCCATGTATGTTCAATATTCTAAACCTATAACTTCCCTAATGAATGGTTTGTGGGAGTTTCTTGTGATTAAGTACCATTATGCTCATCTTTATTTACTTGTAACCATAGATATAGAGTTCAATGGTTAGAGACCTATAAATAGAGGTAATGTGCAATGTATTGGAACTAAGAATGATGTGAATAAGACCTCCTCCATGTTTCTCCTCTAATATTCTCTCTATCCCTCTCATATCAACTCCTATATTTTCTAATTTTATAACAAGTACTTAATTTTTTAAATCTACAACATATTATTAAATTTATGTTATTCAATTTAAAATATAATTGGATGGTAATTTATAATTTTAGTGATATTTAAGCTGTCGATCAAATATAAAAAGAAAGAAATTTAACTTGTTCAAAATCGTAGACACCTCTCATCACTTCATGGTCCAAAAGTTGTAAAGCGATATTTTGATCCTGGGAAACCGATCAGAATAGAGATTCTTAAAAAGAAGTAAGGCCCGTGGATAAGGAGAATAAAACCACCAAACTTTTTAGGACAATGCTTGAGAGTGAAGCTAACATTCTGGTTTCTTTAATGTCACACAATGGCTATTTAACATACTAACTGCAGTTGTTGTCGGTTGCTACAAAGACTTGTTTTTTTTTTTTTTTACCAGAGCTACAAAGACTTCTTAAAGTGATAGGGATGGCGTCTCAAAAGCAACAAAAAGAGCCCCCAACCATTTCGAATTCCAACTTTCCGAGAATAGAGAACAAACGTGCCATTGTGATGAATTAGAGGCCGTTTATGTAGAAATAACTTATGATGATAAACAATTTAGGATAAGTGACTTCAGAGGAAAAAAAAAGCTATCTATTAAAAGTAACTTGTGTTTAAATAGAAAGTTATAGAAATGACTTTTTTTTTAAACAGAGGCCTATTTGACTAAGTAAAAAAGTAACTTATAATGGCTTTTTTGAGAATTTTTTTTTGTTAGGAAAAAAATTTATCATGTATTTGAAATTTGATAGTTATATAATATTTAGAGTAAGATCATTCTTTCCACATTGTCACAATTAATTTTTAAAAAAATAAAAATAGTAAAATACAAAATTAATTATTCATTTCTAATTGGATGAGAAGCTTCTAACAATTTCGTCTCTGATTGTGTTACAAATACAATTTATTTGTGTCGAACTGCTAGTTGATGAGGATGCTCCTTAAAATTGATGATCATTGTGAGTGATATTTGTTACTTCTTTATCTCTAAATTCCAGATCTAAGATTATGTACAATAAGAGCACTATTTCATTACATGACTTCTAATAAGAATAGAATCTAATAACTAAATAAATTCAAATAAATTTCCATCAGTTAAAAATTTATCAATTTCATTAAAATTAGAGCACTATTTCATTACATGACTCATAATATGTCCGAAAAATATTTTAAAAGAACGAACTTGTTCTCTACTTCTCTGGCACAACTTGATGGAGTTTCCAAAGACCAAGCCATGGACCAGTGAAGGCAAAACTAGAGAAAGCAAGGGAAGCCCACACGCAAAGACCAAGTCCGACAATATTAAACATAACAACGAGAAGTCACATATTGAAAGCCACACCACATTCATAAACCCTTTTGGATTGAAACTTCAGACACACGCGCGCACAATGACCAAGCCACACCACATTCATAAACCCTTTTGAATTGAAACTTTAGACACACACTGCACGCACACTCCAATGAGAAGCCACAAATCAGGGGTGAGAAGGATTTCCTACTTACATTCCTTTTCCGGCAACTAAAATGACGGTGCTACTATTCCAATAACTAAGGAGAGGCCATAGATCGGAACACCCACTACCTTCACCAAGCTTGATGTTGAACCAGGAACTGAAAGAGAGGACAAACAAACTAGCTCGGCTGCCACCGCTTCTTCCACGCTGGCCACTCAAACACTGGACCAAGGCTTTTGGACGTTGTAACAGCACGGAGGGAAAGGGTGAGTGTTTGAGTGAGAACGTGACTGAGACCGTACAAAGCTCTGAAACAACCCGAAAGTGAGATAGAAGCTGAGTGACTGCTGTCAACCACCGTTGACCACCGTGATGGAATGGAATCATCAAAGCACCGAGAGAGTAAGTGATTGTGAAAGCTTGTTGTTGCTGGGAAGAAGAGAAGGTCACTATGATCGCTAGTCTCAATGGTGAGCTTCGAAGCGGAGTGTCGGGTGGGACTGTGGGAGTAGTGGGTGTGCTTTTAATGGGAAAAATAAAAGCCTCAATGGTCCATTGTGTTGAGATAAAATGTGTGTTTGAAATAACGGTGGGATAACGGAATTATTTGTAATCGGACTTATGGATAAGTCATATTAGATATAAGTCAGATTGGGTGTGTTTGGATTGACGGTATTATAAGTTACTTATGTAAAAGTGTGTGTTTGGTTGATATGTTAAAAAGTAACTTATTGTGGTAAATGACCGAAAGCGACATGAATATTAGTAAATATATTACATATACTTTATTATATCACTTATTGTGTTATATTATATATTAGTTCATATGTCAAACAAAAAAGTTTGAAGAAAAATGATAAATTTTAATTCTTTAAACTAATGTAATTAGTTTTTTAGGATTCTCCAAAACAGGTCAACTTACCCTTATAAATAGGACTGGAGGGAGTATTTATGGGAAGTGAGGGATGAAGTAGAATTTCTCCATGTGGATGTATTTGAATTATTTTGGTGTCTAATTATAGTTAATGGAGTATTGATAGGGCTAGTTTGAAAAAAATGGTTAAATATGGGAGACAAAGTGGATAGAGGTTTTATATTTATGATTAAATCAACTTTTCAACTAGATCTTATAAATAGGATTGGAAAGAGTATCTTAAAATAATATAATTAATTTTTTTTAAGATTCTCTCAAAAAAGTCAATTGGGCTTTGTAATTAGGACATGAGGGATTATATATATATTGTGAAATTTTAAAACTATAACAGAAAAAAAAAATTAACAAAAGTTGAAAAACAAAATAAGTCTATCGGATGAAAAAATAAGCAACAATTTTCATCTTGTACATATAAGACACATAAAACAAATAAGACCAATTAACACATTTTTTTCCTAAACACTCCAAAATGAAAAGTCCAATTTCAAAAGACCATTTTTGCTGTAAACGTCCAATTTTGGCCCATTAACGCAATCCCAAACACACACTAAAACTGGACTAAATCGGTCGATTCAGACTGAAAATCGGTGTATCAGTTATATATCCAGTTCGGTTCAGTGAAATTTAAAAGGGTGAATCGGACTTATCGACCAAGACTAACCCGATAGTAACCCAAACGGGTCCGGTGACCGAATCAATTCACCTCTGTTTTTTTTAAAAAAATATTTTTCCTTTATAATTTCATACTAATAAACCTAAAATCTTGAGTTTCTCACTGGTGTAGCCCCGGGTTAGTTATCAAGTCTGACCCTTAACCCAGTGCCTAAACCGATTCAATGACTAGTCTCGTTTTTAATACCTTGCTTAAACAGAAGTTATTTTTTGTGGGTCCACATTCCCTCTCGTC